>CM077258.1:9385000-9870000 GCA_039654775.1 Spinibarbus caldwelli
TATTGGTTATTTAAAGTAGTTCTTGCGGCTCATAGTAGTTATTTTGTCATCAAGAAACTAACATGAGATATTTCTTTCAATTAGTTATCCAATGAAGACACATAGAAGATCTTCAGGCTACCGCCTTCAAGACTAATTCTATGCAAATTTCATCATGACCTTAATGTATTTCTAAGGTTTACAAATACAGTTCCAAATGAACAATCAGAGTAATATGGTAAATAAATAAATATATATATTTGGATAAAATGATCAGTGTGGTTTATTTATTCGCTGGCTTTGGGTCATGTGGGTTCTGTTAGCTTCCAAAAGGAGGGCAAAAAAAGAAACTGCAAAAAAATGCAAGTTGTCGTTTACTCACCCTTGGTAGTTTACCGAGGACCTCTAGTGTTGGTCGAGAAGCACTACGAGTAAAGCTTGTATCCAGTAGGGGTCAGTAGAGAAACCCATACCTCAATGTTCCTAGTTGAGGAAGATCACAGCGACCTTCTTCCTCCTGTTAATGCATGATGGCGGCCGCGCTGAGAGGGAGTCTAGTAACATTGGCCAAGGTGAGTCTTGAAAAACGATTCTGTCATTTTCTCATAGTTTACAGTGACATATACCTAATTTGTTTGTCTGAGCCACACGGCCAAATACACATATTAACTGGGAAACGAACAGCGTTATTGAGATAAGTAAGACAAGTCTGGACTGGAACACACTGGGTGTAACATTGTAACAGTAAAAAAAACAAAGTCAGGACATCTCACAGGAGAGGTCCATTAGAAATTGTCTGAATGTGGAGATTTAAACAATTTACCTAGACTTCCATTGTATCCCTTACACAGTGGTACCATGGTAAATGCTGGTGTATGGTAATACATTGATATGTCATTGAACATGTTTCATGTATATCCAAAAGGTAAAAGAATAATATCTGAATGAGCAGAAAGTTACTCATCACGTTTTTATGATTTAATGTCATGAGGATGCTTGAAAATAGAAATCATGTATTGTCAGGGCTGTCAATGGTTTTGGGAATTGATGCAAGGGGATGTTTTTTAGTAAACTTAATATTTAAAAAAATAAATAAATATAAATATATATATATATATATATATATATATATATATATATATATATATATAGGCTGATTAATTGGCCTGACCAACATATTTTGACCTGTCATGCACTTTTTCAAATCATACAGGTGGTTCACACAACTATGTATCAAAAGTATCTGTGACACTCCAGAAATTAGAGCCATTTTTATGATATAATTTTTGACCCCTCAGGGTCTGAGTGGTGCCCGGTTACAGCCGTTGTGCGCCCGCTCTTTGAGTGTGTCCTCCAGTCAGAATGTTTCGGAGAGTCCCCCGGCGCGGGCTGACAGCACCTTCAGGGTCACCATGGTCCCTGGAGATGGAGTTGGACCTGAGCTGATGACTGCTGTCAAAGAGGTTTTCAAGGTACTGATGCTCTATCTCAGTTTTTTTCAGACACGAGTAAACTTTAAGCCTGAATACGATATAATAGGCTTTAGTTTATAGGGTTAAACTTCTAACCTTTAGTAGCCTTCTCCTCCTCCATCCTGTGTTCCAGCTCATCCCTCTCTTATTCCATATATTTGCATCTCTCTTGTTCCTAATGCCCTTTTCGCCTCACTTTCTAGGCAGCTGATGTTCCTGTGGAGTTTGAGGAGTTTCACTTGAGCGAGGTGCAGAACATGGCCAGTGAGGAGAAACTGGAAGAGGTGTTGTCCTCCATGAAGAACAACAGAGTCGCCATCAAGGGTAACATTTCTAATTGCTGATCTTGTTGTAATATTTTGGCTGTCAATTTAACATGTTAAATTTATGCAAGCTTATTTAGGCTATATATTGATGTGTTGACAAATGCTAATTTGGCATTTAAAATAAATGTTTTAATTCTCCCTGTGCTTAGGAAAGATTCACACTCCTATGGAGTACAAGGGTGAACTGGCATCATATGAGATGAGACTGAGGTACTTCTTTGATGATATTATCATTGCTGCTTTGTGATGCTCATGGTTCTCCTGCTAGTTTTTGATTGATTGATTATTTTTTGTGGGATGTTGTACAGGAGAAAGCTGGACCTGTTTGCCAATGTGGTTCATGTGAACAGTCTGCCTGGATACAGCACCCGCCACAATAACCTGGATCTGGTCATCATACGGGAGCAGACGGAGGGAGAATACAGCTCTCTGGAGCATGAGGTACTTGTGTGTTTTTATTACTGATTGAGGTACAGACTTTTTACGGTATTTAAGGTATTGATAATCTTCTCCTGTGGGTTGTTGACCAGATATTTGAGACTGAGTTGGACTCGAGAACCAGTGTTAATTTCTTAAATGAAACTTTATTTCACACCAATTGATCGCGATGAAATAGTTGATCCAATTTGCATATTGGACTGAAAGAATCAACATCTGGAAGAGGATTTAAATTTAGATCCATTTCTCACATAGTGCTGACATATTGTTTTGGAATATAACACACATCATATAAGTTTTTATGATGCTTTGTGTCGTCTTGTTTTTATACTGAGAGATGTGGTTATCAACTATCATGATATGAAAAAAAAATCTGATATTTTCCTTTTGTTTTACAAGAAATAGTACAGGGGTTTCAAACAACGTAAGGGTGACTAAATTAGATATTTCACCCAAAAAGTTAAAATTATTAAAAATTATTAAAAGTTAAAAATGCAAATATTATTCCTTTAACACAAACATCTTGTTTAGCATAATCAAAGTTGTCATAGACATTGTAAACTCCTTTTTACCACTTGTGCTTTTAACACAAATATTATGATAGTTTATTGTGCCTTTCTGAAACAGAATCTGCGAAAGTAACTTGACGCTAGGGTTGTGCAATTAATTGAAAAACTGTTTTGATTTCGATTTCAGCCTCCAACGATTATGAAAATACAATAATCGAGAGGAAATGATTATTGCACCCCATTTCGCCCCCTTTCCAGCGGTGCGCTTTCGTTTCTCCATAAAAGCACAATTTCACATGTAAATCAGTAAAATCATGTTAACGTGACTTTTGCAAAATGGGACGTGCTTAATTTAAGTATATTAGATTTTTGCATGTTTTTAAAAGCATGAAAGAGAACTTGCACTGTTCCTCAGGAGGATTTCTGTGATGCGCTCAGAGGCGGAGCAGAACACTTGTAAAGTCATCTTTTAGCTCAAGGTGCGTGCCTAAATGGTCAAATACACGCAAAAATGTGTTAAAATGCGGCGCTTAGTGATTTCATGTAAACCTTCGTCGGTCATGTAATAAGTGAACGTATAGAGTTGAGAATGAAAATACATGCGTAACGGTAAATTGGATCCGTGCGGCTCTTAAAGTGACAGCGGGCTAATATTCCTGCTTAATATTAATCAAACAGCAAAAGACAAATTCAAAATCACACACTACTCTTGAGTGTGATTATATATTTGATATGTATCACTATCTTTAAAAAAATCACTCATATAAAGTTTTGGTCAGATGGCCCATTCATAATCGTGTTAAATATTCGTGATTACAATATTGACAAAAATAATCGTGATTATGATTTTTGCCATAATCGAGCAGCTCTACTTGACGCATAGTAATTAATTTTTTTTTATACACAGTCAATTTTTTTTTTAAAGATGTCACTAATGTTCACCAAGGCTGCATTTTTTTAATCAAAATGTTATAAAACATTAATATTGTTAAATGTTTTTACAACTCAACACAACTGTTTTAAAGGGGTCCTATTATGCTCTTGTACAAAGTCTTGATTTTGTTTTGGGGGTGTACTAGAACATGCTCTCATGATTGGTGGTTCAAAAAACGCATTAATTTTCACATAATTTACATTATTACAATACCTTCCTCCCCAGCCTGGCACAAACGTCTCGATTTGTTCCGAGTTTGATGAAGGCCCGCCTTCCGAAAAATGAAATGTGTTGTGAGTGGTTAGCTGTCCCAGTGCGTTGTGATTGGTGAACAGCTTACACAGTGTTTCAGTACTGCCCCGCCCCTTGACAAAACAGCAAGTTCGTCAATATTGCCATATCAATTCAGACCCCGAGAATACTGAACAAGAGGATCGCGCAGAACCTTTGCACGCACGGATATTGCAAGACATATTAAAGTGGTAACGATATTGTTTTTTTTTTGTTTGTTTGTTTTTTTGGCTAAATCACGTTGTAGATACGATGTCAACAACAGCTTAAAAATAATTGCATTTACTATGTACAGATAAGTGCAACGGTAATATGTATTGTTTATTGTTCTTTAATTCTAACATTATAACATGAATTGCAGTGAAACTGTTATACAGTTGAATTTATTTATACCATAGTCCCACAGACTTACACTATTTGTGGCGGCATATATATGTAAATTAATTCTCTGCCAGCAGGAGGCGCTGTTGGAGTGGTAGAGATCGAGGTTTTCCCGGTAACGCTGTACACAAAGCAGAGCTCCGCTCACAAACGCTGCTTTATCAGACATTGAAGTGTGTTCTTTGAAGGGTGTAGGGCATTACTGTCTCGTGTAAGCGTTTGGAACTCCCTTGGTGAAGGGAATGACGGACAAAATTTTACCTTGACAGCGCTGCGCGTGCGTGCAATATTCAGCGCTCCAACAGTTGTTGCAAATAAATATTTCTTCTTATTGTTATTATTTTATTCAAATACTGTCTAATTGTCTTATTTACTATTAAACTTTTTCAAACTAAACTTGCTAACAATACAGTCTTAAATCATATTTTTATCACTGATGAAAATATTTTGTATTACATAAAAATAAAGAAAAATTTAATTAGCTTATTCTACTTACGTTTGTATGTAAAGTCTAAATAAACCTCAACTGTGCTTTAAAATGCATCGCAAAATCTCCTAAGTGAAGATCACAAACGGAAACCACCATCACGTATTCCCTTCACTAACGGACTTCTGGAAGGGCCCTTCGTGAAGGGAATCAGTTGTTCACTTTCGTTTGGAACATCCCTACAAATGGCGTCCCCTTCCCGAACTGCCCTTCAAGGGCGCAAAAAAGCCATTAATGGACCGCTTTGTGATGTCACAAACACCGGAAATCAACTTTGTAGTCCAAACGAGCCGTTCGTTGTGGTTCTTTAAAAGGGATTTTTTTAAAAACGAAATATCTCCCTTTGGAGTGGACTATGAGATTTGTAACTTTGTAGATCTTTTTTATGCCCAAACATACACACTACACACTGACTAAAATTCAAAAAGTGAAAAAGCATAATAGGACCCCTTTAATATATTTGAAAATGTAATTTATTCCTGTGACTCCAAAGCTGAATTTTCATCAGCCATTACTCCAGTCTTCAGTGTCACATGATCCTTCAGAAATCATTCTATGCTGATTTGTTTTGATTTGGTGTTCAAGAAATAGTTATTATTATCAGTCAAAAACAGTTGAACTGCTTAATATTTTAGTGAAAACTGTGATGTATTTTTTTTTTTTTTTTAGCATGCTTTGATGCAAAAAGAACTGTTTATTTGAAATAGAACTATTTTGTAACAACTGTCTTTTTTAAATGTCACTTTTGATCAATTTAATGTATTTTTAAAATTGCATTAATGCATTAGTAAAAGTATTAATTTTTAAAAACTGTAGTGTACATCTGCATTATGAGCACCTCTGTGTTTGTAGAGTGTTTCAGGTGTGGTTGAGTGCCTGAAGATCATCACCAGGGAGAAATCTCGCCGTATCGCTAAATTTGCGTTCGACTACGCCACCAAGAAAGGCCGCAGCAAAGTGACCGCTGTCCACAAAGCAAACATTATGTAAGTATGAAGGGATTATTTCGCCATACAGATTTAATCTCAACACACAGACTTGCTCATCTCTGATTATCTTCACAGGAAACTTGGGGATGGTCTCTTCCTGCAGAGCTGTGCGGAAATCGCTGAACTTTACCCCAAGATTAAATATGAAAACATCATCATTGATAACTGCTGCATGCAGGTATAGTTTTTAGGCTTTTATTATTAATGACCAGCAATTAGAATGGCCTATATATATTTAATTAACATTATTCTGTGGCCCACAGCTGGTACAGAATCCTTATCAGTTTGATGTGCTAGTGATGCCAAATCTCTATGGCAACATCATTGATAACCTGGCAGCAGGGCTGGTGGGCGGAGCCGGCGTGGTTCCAGGCGAGAGTTACAGTGCAGAATATGCTGTGTTTGAAACGGTTGGTGTCTAAATCTTGTTCTTCATTCATTCATTATACATGAACTGAAACGGTTTCAGATTTAGAATATAATGCTTTGCAGTGTGTATGAAGTCTTAGCAGTGATTCCTGTCATCTTGTATTTTCAATCAGGGTGCCAGACATCCCTTCGCTCAGGCTGTCGGCAGGAATATCGCAAACCCTACTGCTATGCTCCTCAGTGCATCCAACATGCTGAGACACCTCAAGTGAGTCTCCCTCTGTTATCCGGCATTGATATTCCATATTTACTTCATATCTTGTTTAACCTTTAAATTGTACCATTAATTGCTGTTTTGACTTTTTGTTCCCATTAAACATGGTTTTCAGATTTAATTCAAGCAATTTATCATCTGAATTTGCCTTGTACATTACACCCTTTTTCATTTTAATGTTTACACAGGAATAAATTACTTTTTTAAATTTATTCAAATAGAAAATGGTTGTTTAAATTGTAATATTTCACAATATTACCGATTTAATTGCATTTTTGATCAAATAAATGCAACCTCGGTGAGCATAAGAGACTTCTTTCAAAGTCGTTTAAAACAGTGTTAATTATTCAAAACTTTTGACCAGTCTTGGTGATTATTGATGTGAGTGGGTTTTTTCTTTCAGTCTTGAGTATCACTCAAACATGGTGTCTGAGGCTGTCAAGAAAGTCATCAAGCAGGGCAAGGTAAGAAATGGTTGTGTGTGTTTGTGTCTTCAAGTCTGAATGGGAGAGAAAGGTGTATTGTGTGGCTGATAGACCTCTATGCAGCTTACATACCATGTAGAGAACATGAGTGTAGGTGTGTTTTCTATGAGTTCAAGATGCACAGTTTGTTGTTGATGGATGTTTATGCATGGAAGTCTGTATAGTCCTGGTGTATTGGTTTTCATCCTAATTGGTTGGTTTTCCTTTGTATCTGGCTTGGGATGAATGACCCTAACCACAACACTGTATCTTTAACCCTCGAACACTTTTAATAAATAAAGAGTTTTAGCCCATCCAGTTTTGTTTCTGCATTACACTTTGGTTGAAGCCTTCTGTGTTTTGTGTGGATAGTTGGGGCTTTTTGGTTAGTTTCGTGGGTTGAAGTTCTGCTGACTATCAGACATCATCTTTCCTTATATTTTATGACTGTCATCTCATTTAAAGACCCCATGAAATCGTTTTTCATTTTAGTTATGACACTTTTTTTTTTTTTTTTTTTTTGAAAGAGTATGTTTGGGTGGAATATATCGACGGGCTCGTCCCTTTTTTGGTGAAAATCCATTAGCCTTTAGTTTATGCAAATAAAAAATAAAACACTTTACAGTAGGTCTCATTTGTTATCATAATCAATACTTCAGCATTTATTAAAGGGGTCATATGATGCGATTTCAAGTTTTCCTTTCTCTTTGGAGTGTTACAAGCTGTTTGTGCATAGATAAGATCCCTGAAGTTGCAAAGTCTAAAGTCTCAAAACCAAAGAGATATTCTTTATAAAAGTTAAGACTCGACCACGCCCACAGGGCTTAAAGTTCTCCGGCACCGTGCCGGATCTCCGGCGTGCAGCGTTTGTTCGCCTACCAATGGTATGAGAGGAGCACAGCTTTCACTCTCAACCAAATTAACATTACTAGCCAATCAGAATGTTCTGCTCTTATAAACACGAGACGCGCATAATAGTATCCAATTGCAGAGTGGCAGCCCTGATGAATGGAGAAGCATGACACTTTAAAAAAGCTGCGAGGCGCAATGGTCAAAGATGTCCATCTAGCGCATATTTACATAGAAAAACTAATTAAAAAGCAGCGGTGCTTTGTAAACGGCTCAGAGTAATCATGTCTAGGGCTGTGACAGTGGCAGATTTTTACCACCACGGTGGTAATGGACCAACTACCGCCGGTGGCGCGGTGTTGTTATATTAATATATATAAAATTTTGAAACGCAAAAAAAAAAAAAAAAAAAAAAATGAGGCTCGATCATCTATTAACAAACGTGTTTATTTTAGCACTTCCATCAGTGAACATGTAGCCTGCAAATCACTAAAATAAATATCCAATAAATAATAGTTAAATAGGAAAGTACCCTTAAATAAGAAAGCTAAATATACCCTGTCTACCGGACGCGAGCGGTGCGGCGCGACAAGATAAAATTCAGTAGAACTCATTATAATCAGTGATGCAGTCTACACTGGATGCGACATGACAAATCCCACATAATAAACTGCCTCGGCCTATTTATTACATACTGACAAAGTACAAATGTCCTGTGTAGACAGACTCAACCTGTCTGGTTGCGACGCGGCGTGACACCTGTCGTGTCCGGTTTAGACACGGTTCACTGTTCCGCCACCAAACAAGCGGGCGTGTTAAATCCGTTCTGCACGCGCTCTCTGTGGAATGGGAATCGCGGAGTATGTTGCCACATTTCATGTTAGCATCTACCGCTGTCTCGTTTGTATTTGGCCAGTTTGGAGAAAGCCTCACCAATACCAACCTGACCAGTTTGCGATCACGTGAACTTGGAGACACTTGTACAAACGCGGATGGTTGACATGAATGGAGATGGCTCCATATCGGTGATTTGGTTTCGCCGATCTAGATTTGGTTTCCCAACAAGGTCCATTGCTCAGCATGAAATAAATTTGCTGAATGCAGAATAAACTGTATTTTCCTGCGCTCAAATGTGCCAATCTAAAGGAAGCGCCGTGTATGGCGTTTGAGGTAATTTGTGAATTAGCATAGACTTTTTCAATTATTACTGTTATTACACTTGTATACAAACTTTGTATTATGCTTGTTATAGAGTCTGTGACGTCATGTGCACTACTGCCGGTCGCAGTAGACAACGTGACGTGGTTGTCACGGCGACCGTCACAGCCCTAATCATGTCATCTCCATAAGAACCATATGATTGCCAGAACAAATTTACCGGGATTTTTGAAAAGGTCCTGTTCACACATGATCTTTTAATGAGAACTTTCTGGTAATTTACCAGTAAAGACTGTATGTGTGAAAGGGGCTAAACTCTTCCTCTGCATATGCTGTGAATTTGAATTGCTTAATGTTCATTTGGGAAAACAGTGTGCATTCTCACTAGATTTGTAACATAAATCATTTATAAACCTTTGCCAACACAGGAGAATACATCAACCTATTTCTAAATATGCTATTTATTGTACATCGTGATATTAAAATAAAAGTGTTTGAATTTGCATGTAGCCAAATATAAAAATTTAATGGATTTAAACATCGTTTAATCACACTGTAAAGTGAAACAGGCCGTTGGCGCCCTCTGCATGTATTTGTTATAATACATAATGTACTTCAGTTGGTTATGTTCATATTATGTATAGGCATATTACATGATGTATTTTAACAGTGTTGTTCAATAAAACCATGTAATTACTTGGTTTTGATATTTTATTTGAGACAATTATTATTGCCTCATCGTTAGTTTATATATAAATGGTTGTACTAAAGCCTGGTTTTCACTTAGGTTTGTTTGTGTTACTAAAACATATCAGATTACTCGATTGTCAAACTAATCAGTAGATTAATTGATTACCAAAATAATCATTAGTTACAGCCCTAGATTAGTTAAAATATTTTAAAATACAACTGCATTGTTTTACTTTTTGTAATTAAAAGACAAATATTTTGTCATTGAAAATTTCTTTAAAATAATATTAAAATATTGTCTCTTTATAGTGAACCAAGTATCTATATTTTGTCTCATCTTGTGAGCTAAGTGTATTGTCACTCCTCTAGTGTCAGTAAGCGGTGATATAGCTCATAATTTTCCAAGTGTATGATACAGCTTTCATTCTTCAGGTCAACCATACATTCATGACTTTGCCATAGTATCATTTTAAATGTTAAAGTTGCCACAGTCATGTGTTGCCATTTAATACACAGCCATAGATCACTGACAAGCTATGCAATATCGCGTTCAAACCGCTGATGAATTGCCTTCGATAATGAACGCGATATTGCGTAGCTTGTCAGTGATCTATGGCTCTGTGTATTAAATGGCGCTCTATTTGAAAACAGGTGATGGAGATTTAGCGCTAATCACGGAACCGGCTTTACTGACTAGATGCGCATGAAAATCGCGTTCAGTATACCGCCCAGCCCTAAAACACGCCCCCATATGTCTACGTCACGGTGTGGGGAGATTTGCAAAACACCGCCCAAACATATACGCAATGAAAGAGGGCGGGACTTTTATTCTCGCTGTCGTATTGTTGCTGCCGGTGGCCCCATGTCATGGAGACGGTGTTTCGTTGTGAAAGCGAAACTACTTTGTTTGGGCTTCCAAAAGAGGACACAACTAGAAATCAGTGGTTAAGTTGTATTTACAACACTGTTCCAGAACAGTACAACCCAAATATTTGAGTGTGTGCATCGCATTTTACGGAGGACTATTTCCTGAATCTGGGAGTAGCCTGCCAGCTGTGCTCAAAGACTGTTTCTATAAAGTGGGGCAATTCCAACTTTGCAAGGACAGTCTGGCGCTTCTGACTCACAGCCTGTAAGTATGTTTTCATATTTAAAGAATTTGCCACTGACTATTCAAATGCGAGTTTTGAGCAGTGTAGAGTAGTGCTTGTTGTTTGTGTTTCTCTGATCACAAATGCAGACATGGTAATGTTTACACGGCGCGATGCAACGCAACACGTAAAAAGACAGTACAAGTCATTATAATCAGTAATTATGTCCCCACTGGATGCAACAAATGCCTCGTTTGTAATGGGTTTTATTGTTTTTGTGTTGTCGCGCCGGGACATGGCATCACAATACGGTAAGGGGCGTAACATTTCCGTCTCACGCTTGAGGTATTCGGCCAATCACAACGCACTGGATAGCTGGCCAATCAGAGCACGCCTCGCTTCTCAGAACGATGAGTTTTGTAAAAATCGGCGCGTTTCAGAAAGGCGGGGCATAGAGGAGCAACAGTAATGTACAGTATGTGGAAAATGTGTTTTTTGAACCTTAAACCGCATAAACACATTGCATTACACCAAATACACAAAATAAAGCCCTTTAAGCTTAATGTTAAATTCAACATTTACTATACTGATACATTTTTAAATTATGTGTCTGTTTATATTAATGCATGCAAGCAATGTACTACTGTATTAACTAACCGCAAAGATTAAGAATATTAATGTTACCTTTTTGTAAAGTGTTACCAAAAAAAAAAAATAATAATGTTCAAGCATTCACACAACTGAAGACATTCATGGTTGGCTCTTGCTAGTTGAAACACATGGTATTTATAATGAAGGAATTGCGGTAATACACAATAATTGAAAGCCACAAAATACCAAATCTGATTTCGTGGGGTCTTGAATTCATTATTATCATACATTCAGTTCACTGACACAGATGTCTCTCAGTGTATACATTCAGCTTCAGCTTTGGCATTTCTTAAAATTTTCCTCCTAATACAAACTCTGTCATGCAGTCAAACTCTAGGCTTCAGGTTTGTGCTTGTCCAGTAATTCTGATGTGGTCTTCACCTTCCCTTTCTCCACCTTTACTCCTCTGCCGTCACATCCCGTTCTGGGTGTATGTGACTGTCTGTGTGTATTTGTGTGTGTCCCAGGTGAGGACGCGAGACCTAGGGGGTTACAGCACCACTGGTGACTTTGTCCGTGCGGTTGTGGACAACCTGCGCCATCGGACTGTTTGAAGATGCTTGCCATTGTCAATCCCGGATCATCCTATACATGCCACTTCTGATCTGAATATGTTCAAAGACGATTTTAAAGTAGCCCTATCATATCCTACATTTTCTTTCCCCTTTTCCCATTTCATTTTTCTCCTTTTTCTTGCTGGTTACTGATTTCTGTTTGTCTTTTGTTTCTTTTAATGCATCCATGTACATTTATTTTCATTTCTGTTTGTCACAGTATGCATCTTTAACTTGAATTACAGGTCTGTTTGAAAGTTTGGGGTTGGTATGATTTCAAAAAGTTTTTTTTTTGATTACTTGATCAAAATACAGTAAATACAGTAAAATTGTGAAATACTATTATAGTGGAAAATAAGTTTTCTATAAAAGAATAATGTTTCTGTAATGGCAAAGCTGAATGTCACATGATCCTTCAGAAATCATTCTAATATGCTGATTTGGTGCTTATGAAACATTTCTTTTTATCAATGTTAAAAACTGTTGTGCTGCTTGATATTTTTGTGGAAACTGTGATAATTTTTTTTTCCGAGATTCTTTGATGAATAGAAAGTTCAAAAGAGCAGCAATTATTTCAAATAGTCACCCCAAACTTTTAAATGGTAGTGTATGTCTGACGTTGCTTTACTGTGCTTCACTCCAGTTTTAAGTTTAAATTTAAGTTTTAGTTATATGGATAACTTTATTCCATATTCCTGCTTTTATAGAATCTCTGTTTGGGGCTCGTCCTCATCGAATTGCCTTTGTGATTCCAGGACCTCAGTGAATTTGATTATCAGCAAGTTTGCAAAAGCCATTTGGCATATTGAGACTGAAGTGCCAACGGTGTTTTTCCCCTTCTTAATGTTACTAATGTAAACATCACTAAACAAATCTGCTGCTGTCATAAATTATTGGTTTCATTTCGTGATGCAAATGTTCTTAGCAGGAAGTCTGCTATGTGCCATTGCTGACTAACTGTGGAAATGATGAATGACTGATATCAAAGGCAAATGATATCTCTCTGCCTCAGGCATTTTTAAACTTACCTCAGTCATTGCAGTACTGATCTAGTTGTCTTCATATTTTTCTAAGGTCAGCACCTGCAGTATTATTATTTTCACGCATACCTCTTACCTTGTTTGGGAAGGTGGAATCCACACATTTCAATTTACACAGATTTCTCAAGGTTTATTCATGCTTTAAATGAACTGACCAATGTTTTGTCAAATGTGAATTTTTATTCTTTTCAATGCCAAAAAAATAAATATGTAAAACCAAAAGGATTGAAAAGTGTCACTTTGTAGTCACTGGTATTAATGTGGATTGCTTGCATTGTTTGGAGACCTTCAACCTCATTTAACATTCACAAACTGGAAATCAAAATAATAATCATATTCTAAATGTGCTGAATGTCGAGAAGCGTGTGTGTGAGGAAAAACTGTTATGAATTTTTTAAATTTGTATATTTTTAGGTGTACAACATATCCATGTGATCAGACAGCAGAATATATTATATAACAATTATGTATAATATTTTATTGCTCTTTTTGATGTAGGTTCGCACCTCGGACCTGGGAGGCTATGCAACAAGCGAGGAGTTCACGAGGGCTGTCATCTCTAATCTGGCTGTCTAAACCAATCCCAGCGCTCCACAAATATCATTTTAAGCACAATCTGCAGCACTGATTGTTCAGTGTCAAACTCTGTTGGTCCAGCATTTCACATTTCCTTGCCTCAAGCCTTGTTAGTGGCCTAACTTTTAAACTAGCACATAGTCTCCAATAGAGCACAAGTGTTGTAAGATTCATATGTTGTCTCTATTCAGAACCACTGATGTACCAGACTGTATTGCTTTATGATGCTGCTTAAAAACTGAGTTATATTTATTCAGCTATTTATTAATTAAGTCCAAATGCAACCTGTTCAAACATTACCAATAATAAAAATGTTATGGAATATTCTGGCAAGCATGTTATATTTTTCAGTAATATTATTACACTAAATAAAAACTGTGCTGTACATACACTGCCCTCCAAAAGTTTGGAAACGCCCTAGAAAAGTGGAGTTTTGGACAATATTGGTATTGCATCCTTTTCAATTTGTGATAATTTTGTACTGATAAGGGACAATACAAACTACGAAAACATATTTTATTACATAAACAGTTTATACATAGAAAATACTTACATTTTCGATTCGTCAAAATATCCACCATTAGCAGCTATTACAGCTCTGCATAATCTGGGCATCCGAGCTGCTTAATTGGCAATCAATTGTTGAAGCTATTAAGGTGTGCTGACCCAAAAATCTTTTAAAAACCTGGGCCAAGTTTAAACCAGTAAGCAGGCATCACAGCTGGCAAAGGGGCATGTCTGACTTTGACGTATATATTGCCATTATGATGTAATCAAAATGAAAATTATTATTGCTGGTCTTCAATGATAATGTCAAGTTACTTTAATGTATTTGCACCAAAAAATTTTATGCTATACCAAAAGGATTTATACTGATATCGTCCAAAACCACACTTTGCCAGGGGTGTTTCCAAACTTTTGGAGGGCAGTGTAAATGATGCCACTCCCACAAGAGAAATGTTCCATTATTTAGCTACAATGACCATGTTTACATGGTTGAAAAATTATAAATATAAGTATACATATTATATAGAATAAAACAACAAATATGCCAGAATATAATAAAAACAAGAATGATTTTTTTGTTTTATCATTCATAAAATAATTATGCAGTGAAAAGAAATGGTTTAGACATTTTTTTTTTAAATGTTGAACATTCACATTGTTATTAATATGTAAAGCTTCTCAATGTTAACACTTTACAATAAAATGCTATTAAATTTAGTCAACATTAAGCAAGTATATTTGCACAGCATTTATTATGTTTCTTAATAAAAATATAATTGTTTATGGTTAGTTCATGTTAGCTCAGTTTCATTAAATACTGTTAACAGATACAACTTTTGATTTTAACAATGTATTAAATGTTGAACTTAACATTAAGATTAATGTTTAAATGTTAAACTAATAGAGTTAACCAATGTTAATAAATGGAATAGTTATTTTATTTCTATAATAAAAATGTATATATATATATTTTTTAAAAAAACATCAATATATAAATGTTTTTTAACAGCCTTAGATGGTTTCCTGGTGCCCCATCCTGGTCTGGTTTGCTGATTTTAAGGTGTTTGGAGCAATTTACCAAATTGCCAGATAAAGCAGTAAAACACCTTAGGTTTGATTAAGAGTTTTTTTTAAGGGATACATTTTATGAATTTTAAATGAAACAGACCCTTGACATATTAACGTAATGTATCAGATGTTTTTTTAAAATTAACACCAAATCCCTGGCCTGAACACCTGTACCAGACTGCTCTCTAACGCGCGATACCACAGCCGGCCGCAGGGTGGCGCATTGCACCTAAGCGCCTCCCGTACATTCCCTCTTTCCTGGAAGCAAGTCGTCCGCCAGATGTCGCGGCGTCTCTGCGTGGGAAGAAGAGAGGAGGGGCCTGGCCTGGGAATCCGCTGCTTCCCATTCCAGGCGCAGGGGCACAACATGGCGGATTAGGAGGCGAGCGACGCGCCCGGATACAACGAACAAATCGTGGGATACTGATTCCCGTGTCGCGGAGAAGTCAGGAATATAGGCTTTTCGGAAAGCTAACGCACACCTTTAAGACTTCCCGAGACATGCGTTTTGGATAACTGTAACCAGTAAGCGCATTCGTTGCTTTGCCCCACTCCGAATTGGCTGTCTGTCCGAGATCATTCCTATCACCCAGGCCCCCCACCCCGAACACACTCTCGGTTCCTGGGGTGTGGAGACAGGGGCCGGGGAAGTGATAAACTATCGCACTTTATCTGGAACATCAGGCTCCGTAGTGCGGGACAGGGCTGTCAAGGTGAGTTACATCGCTGCTTCTCTGAGTGTATTAACAGCGCAAACTTCTGTTCATCGTCTCAGTTTGTCTGAAATCTATCCCCTGTGTCACTCAGGTTTTGTCACGTTAGTGGGTCGTCTAGCCAAAGAAAGCAAAGCCTTTTGTGGCACATCCGAGACCCAGGCGCAGGTTTATGTAACGTTTACGCACCGCGCAAGGATGTCTTGGGAGCGCACCCGATAATGTTTGAAGCAACGCGAACATTTGCCGAACTAGCTGGGAGGCAAGGAGGGAAAAATGAGGGGGTGGGGGGTCTGCCGAGAAAAGGGAGGGGGAGAGGAAGAGAGACACGCATAGCTTTTAGTGGAAGTCAGGCAGATTGTGCGCCAGAACGCAGGCGTGATTTCTGACTGGATACAATGAGACTTAATCAAAGACGATACTTCACTTGATACATCGTGTCAGTGTTAGTGGTCTCAGACTGGATACGATGTGAAAATATAAGTGATGTCTGACTGGATGATTTTTTTTTTTCTTCCCAAACTGGTTACATTGTAGCAGTCTGATTTCTGACTTGATTAATAGTTGCGACGTGAATGAATGGTTCTGGGCTGGATGCATAGTAAAGATATTAATGCTTCTAGATTGGATATTGTGCTAATATTAATAATTTATAACGGGATACAGTGTAACAGGATAAATGAAAACGGACTCGGTAAATAGTAACAATATTGGATGGTTCTAGACTGGATATTGTACCAAAATTTATTTCTGACTGGTTATCAATCATTTCTGGACACCTAGCAATATCAGTGTTCACAGACTGGCTATATTGTAGCAATATAAATTATTTCTGGCTAGATACGTTGTTTCAATATCAATAGGCTAGTTTTTTTTATTGAATATATATTCTAATAATATTTATTATCTCAAACTGGATGCACTGTAGCAATTCAAATAATTTCCGGAGAAAAAAAAATACTTACTATGTATTGTAGCAATATGAATTATTTCTGACTGGATAAATTGTTACTATTAATGGTTCCAGACCAGATAAATTGTGGCTATGTGAATGTTTTCTCACAGGATACATTGTTTTGATATATCCTAATAATATTAATCAGAATGGATAAATTGTAGCAATTTCTGAGGGGGTATACTGTAGCATTTACAGTGTGCATTGCACATGTACATAGTTGTAATATTAATATTTTTCACTGGATATATTCTAAAAAATATAACGGTCTCAGACTAGATCTAATGAAGCAAGGTCAATAATTTCTTATTAGTAAAAATATGAATGTTTTTGATTGGATAAATTGCAACTATTAATGGTTCCAGGCTGGTAAATTGCAGCTATGTCAATGCTAGCTAACTGGATGTGTTGTAATGTTAGGAGTAAGCAACTGACTGTTTACATTGTAACAATATGAATGATTTCAGACTTTATAAATTGTAACTATTAATGGTTCCAGACTAGATACACTGTATATATGCATATTTTTTTCTGTCTGGATACACTGTAGCAATATTAATCATCCCAGACTGGATACATTCTAAACATTGTAACAATAACAGATGGGAAGACAATGGGAGTCCAGTGCTTTCGCTGAAAGTGAACATATTGATCAGCGCTTTGTCGCTACATGTTTTTAAAGGGTGGGCTGTGTGTGTGGAGAGGAGGGGGAACGCGAGTGAGCTGGTAGATCGAGAGCTTTTGTGGACACAAACACAGGAATTATGTCACTCAGACACCCAGTCAAATGCGCTATTCATTGTCTGCAATTGCTAATAAGCTGACATGCAAACTCGCCCATTTTCTGTTTTATAAATTAGAGTTTTGCTTTCACTCAGTCGTAGTTTACATGCCACTGCAGTGCTAGTATGCCTAGATAATCATCTGATAACTCATCACACTAGCTAGTCTCTTTCACTGGATATGTGCCTTGTATGAATGGACATCTGTCAAATAAATTAAGGAGCTGTATGTCTATATAAAGAGACTTTCTATATTGTATTTTTATGTTTTGAATGTGAGAGTGCACCTCAATATTTATGATACTTGCTGGTTATTGTTGAACCATGGAGAATGTATTGCACAAATTAGAATCTTAAAAGATGAATATTGATGCATTAATATTGAGACTATCGTCAAGTTGCATTCAGTGCTGTGTAGCAGCATCGCAGTAATAAACAGGAAAAGCAACGTGTTAATGTTGCAAAATTCATCAATTTCGAAACTTGAATTATAGCTGTAAAGCAGCTCTACAGAAGACAATAATGTCATTATTCAGCTCACCCATTATTCACAGTGTCAATGTTGCAAAGTTCAAAAATAAACAACTTAAAAAGCAGCTTTGCAGAAGACAGTTGTGTTATTATCTCAGTTCAGTTTAAGTTTTTGTGTTCTCATCCGATAGTGTCTGTACAGTCAGATAAATAATATTTTCTGAACATTAATACTTTTAATCCTCAATTGAGTAAGCCAAAGGCGACGGTGGCATGGAATCAAAACTCTATTAGCATTCTTTTCTATACAGGCTACCTACTGTGAAGTATGCAGTGCTTGGACATGCAAATTTGAAAAAGCTTGTATGAAATCCTCCAATGCTCCAAACCAGATAAGCATATTTTGTACATTTTGTTCTCTGCATTCTTAACAATTCAGCTGGTGTCATAGTTTATTTGACGTCATTGGTCTAGTCTCACCCTGCTTGGGTTTCTCTACCGACTCGTCCTGTTTGGACCTGTTATTACTTCTCCCTGCAAGCAATGTGGTTATGAAATAGACCTGCACCTTTGGCAACCAGAGCAGCTAGAGATGACGCCCTGTAGTTCTCCCACAGCTTAACATTTGCAATGATCCAACTGTCTAAGTGAGTAGTTAGATGGCATTACAGCAATACCTGCAGTGTAATTATCACAGGCATTAGGTCATATTTTGCATACATTCTGACACAATTCCAACAAAGTGCATTCTAAATGCTTTTTAAAATCATAGTTAGAAAAATAGACATTTTATGTTAATTCCTGAGATTTTGTAGTAGAATGAACATGCCCATTTTTGGTATGTATTCTCTGTGTAACTATCATCATATCCATTCCAATCATAATGCGTCCATAACATGCACTGTCAAGTAAAGCAGAATAGACATGAATGCACGTGTGTTCTGATTGTGCTGATTGCAGAGATTTGTTTTGTAATAATCCAGTCACAGAATCTTAAAGGAATAGTTCACCCAAAAATTTAAATTTCCTGAAAATTGACTCACCATCAAGCCATCCAAGATGTAGATGAGTTTGTTTCTTCATCAGAACAGATGTGAAGTGAAAAGCTAAATTTCTCCACATGTTAATTGGTTGAGTCCTGTACTTGTGCATTATTGTGATGGTTTTATCAGCTGTTTGGACTCTCATTCTGACGGCACCCATTCACTGCAGAGGATCCATTGGTGAACAAGTGATGTAATGCTAAATTTCTCCAAATCTGTTCTGATGAAGAAACAAACTCATCTATATCTTGGATGACCTGAGGGTGAGTAAATTTTCAGCAGATTTTCATTTTTAGGTGAACTGTTCCTTTCTAAGCATTGCAAATGATGTTAAATTTGTTTGTGTGCATTAATGTATTCTAACGGACCTGAAGGCTCTTTCTGGCATGATGAATTTCTGTTCCAGTTTCTATGATTAGTAATATTTCAACTGCTTTTTGAAGTGAGACTTCTGAAGTCCTGTCCTCAGAAGCAGTTTAGCCAACTACAGATGTCAGAGTGGATAAGCCATTGGATCAGTGGAGAGGGTGGCGTCCTGGGCGTTGTTTTCCTCCTAACTTTCAGTAAGCACAAGGGCCCAGCCGGAATGCATGCCAGTAAAGGATCCTGGGAGATTTTGCAAGACATTTCACTGAGGCTGATCGGGTTTGATGACTTGATAGGAAGTGAATTCTGTTGCTTTGAGTAATGGAGTAAATGAAGATTGTCTTCTTAAAGGGACAGTTCACCCAAAAACATAAAAAAGTACTCATCCTCATGACATTTTAATCCGGTGTGACTGCCTTTCTTTTGTGTAAAGTAAAATGTTATGAATTTTTGAAGAATGAAAATGAATGTTTAAATAAATCAGACGATCCATTTTACAAAGCTTCTCTGGAAAAATCATTTGCAAATCAGACAGAAAATTAACAGATCACTGAAATTGAAAAATAGCAATGAGTGATTAAAAAACTGTTGTAAGGCTTCAGAAGACTTGAAATATAAGTCCTGGGAACCACTTTTATGATACTTATATGGTGATTTTGCATCCCTTTTGAAACTTGACAGCCCTAGTTCTCATTCACTTTAATTATATTGAAAACTGAGCCAGGATATTGTACCTTTTGTTTAAGAAAGAATGTCATACAGGTTTGAAAATGACATGAGGGGGGAGTAAATCATGACCCATTTTTTTATGTTGTTGTTTGTTTTTCCCCTCAGTTTCTGTGTCAAATCTGAGTGAGAGAAACACATGAGTTGTGAGCGCTCTTTCGGACATCCACTGTATGTGTGGACTCACTGTGTGGCTCAGTCTGACTGTGTGCTAAATACTGACCTCATCTTTGCCACTTCCTGCCCTCTGTGTGTGATGTGGCTAGACCAGAGCATTCTCTGGGAAACCCTGACACAAGACTGCTGGCAATACACCACACCACCCCCTCCCCCTAGATGGGTTCAACTTATCCATTTACCCTGATATCAGTACTTTGCACAGAATTTCTGAAGTCAGATTGTGTGAGTGATCAAGGATTTTTATCTCTAGCTAACATATGCCAGGTTAACCAACATGCCAGTTTTTTTATTTTGCTTATTTTTCTTAAGCCTGCCTTTTCTATTTTGCCTGTCTAAATTAAAGTCACTGCTAATGGCTTTGTTGTTAAACAGACATATGAGCTAATATAATCTCAAGTGATAGATAAACCATACACTTCAGTTCAAAAGTTTGGAGTAAGAAAGATTTTTCAATGTTTTTGAAAGCAGTCTATTATGCTAACCAAGGCTGCATTTATTTGATTAAAATAAGTTAAAAACAGTAATATTGTGAAATAATATTCCTATTTAAAATAACTATTTTAATTTATTTTGGAATGCAAGTTATTCCTTTGATGACAAAGCTGAATTTTCATAAGTCATTATTTAGTCTTCATTGTCATATGATTCTTAAAGCTGCAGTCCGTAACTTTTTTTTGGTTAAAAATGATCCGAAATCAATGTTTGAGTAAGTACATAACCAGCCAGTGTTCAAAACTATCGCCTTTCTTTAGCCCGATTCACAACGGTTAGCTTATAATAATGTTTTCTAATTTGAGTGGTATGGGTGGTTTTCGCTGGAAATTCGAGCATGGCACTGCGTCATTACTTCACGTATGTAAACATAAAGAAGTTGTTCCGGCTACTAGGGTTGGGCCGATGGCATCTGGCTGGTTATGTATTTGCTCAAATATTGATTTCGGATGATTTTTAATGGCTTATAGACATCGCGATGTTTTGCATGTCATCGTCCATCACGATGTTTCACTGTAGACATTGTCCGATGCCAATTTTGTAGACATCACCCAACCCTACCGGCTACTAGGTTATCTCATGTGAGGATCCTGCAGGTGGCGGATCGTTTAGCCTTTCCTCACAGCAGCTAGAATAATTAAATGTATCATTTTGATGGCGGATTGTAATCCAGAAAGGATTGTGTTTATGAGACGCAGGCTAATATGTGATTGCGAAGTACAGAAAATATTCACACCGGTGCGGCGACTGACAACCACACATACTCTTCAAAACATTAGATTAATCTGCGCTGAGGAGCCGTGCCAGAGCACATCCCATGCAAGGAAGATAATTCTGCAAACAGCTGCAATTCCAGGTTTTCAAACAGAGATGGCGACAAAGAGGCAAAACTTACAGACTGCAGCTTTAAGAAACTATTGTTATATGCTGATTTGGTGCTTAAACATTGCTTAATATCATCTGTGTAATACTGTGTAAAATTTTTGTAACATTATTAAAATCTTTACTGTTATATTTGATCAATTGAATGCATCCTTGCTAAATAAAAGCATTAATTAAAAAAGATTATTAACCACAAACCTTATTTGAAAACATTTATTATAAACTTATTTTCTTTCTTAATTTCCAATATCGTGGTCTTATTTCACCATACAAAAAATACATCACATTATGGAAGTAAATGTTATCATAACAATTGAATATCATTTACTTTCAAGTCTAAAAAGGAACTATTTTAAACAGGGTTAACTTTTCATGTACTATAATTTGTTTTTATGATAGAAAATGATATTTAAAACAATATCATAGAGCATAAATTAGGCCCAGGAACCGCCAAACCAAGATAGAATCTCACACAGGTCAAATTTTGGTGAACTCGTCAACAAAAGTAGGTATAGCCAGGCCAAGACAGAACCTCGTTGAATTTTCAGTGCTGATTTTGGTGGGAAATATGTGAATTAGAAGTAAACATGGTAAATTGTGTTCATCAGAGTCTGTTTTCTGTTTCATGAGATCAGCATTTTTTGGTGTGAATTTACTAGAGAATGAAAATTCACCTATTTTGTAATCCGGTAACTTGAGTAATCATTCGATCCCTCTTCTGAATGATTCGCTGGAAGCGGTGCTCAGGAAGTTTTGCAGGAATGGTGAGTTGTGTGTGTTGTGAAACACCATCAGGGTTCTTCTTGTGACGGCGGCGGATGCAGTGTCATCTTGCCTGTCCGCTGGGCTGTCCCAGTTTGAGGGAGATGAAGAGGGGCATTGAGATTATTCCTGTCACACTGCACACTCCTCCAGGGTGCAGAGCAGCGTATTAATAAACTGTGAATGGAGACAGACAGATACTCATTATCTCTCCTTAGGAAATGCTCTCTGGCTACAGAAAGGACCTCCATTGCATTGATGTAAGACCAGTTTCCTTGACCCGATCTCAGCTGCAGTGTACACTGAAAAACAAATAGAAGCAGAAGCAGAAACTGTAGAAGCAGCTTTCATTCAGAAATTGCTAGGAAATTTCGCAAAGAATTGGCTAGTAACACATCGAATTAAATGTGGATTAGAAGTAGAAAGACTGAGATTTTCTTGTAAAACATACTCCGTTGCATTGCACTTCAGAAAATCATTACAGTGTATAAAGAGTGTGTTTGCAACTCTTTATTTTCTGAAAATTCTGATTTCTAAAGACATACAGAATATACACTATACCTGTTCATTGCAAGACAGGTTGGTAGTTCATGTAATAGCTGTACTGTTTATTGTGATGGTTGTGCCGTACTGTGTAAAGGATGTAGAAAGAGGGAAATGGCAGTCTTATGACTGGTTTATTTTCTTTTGAGACTTAGACGGATAAAGAGAGCAGAAGTGTGTGTTAGTGTAGCTGTATTTAAAGCATGACTCCTTTGGTATGTGTTTAGGACTGAATAATTAATCATAGTCATCAGTTTTGCCAATGTCAAGATAGGCAAGTGCTCAGTCAGTACTTCAGTCAACTTTGTGGCATGTTTTTATAATCCTGATTGGTTAGAAAAGTAATATCACACATATTCAACAAGCTGAATTTTTTTTTCATTTGAGGTTTGGCGGATGTACGCATCACAAATGAAATGGGAAAAGTAGCTCACCAGAGGGATTCGAAGAAAATTATCCATTTACATTCAAATTTAATTTAGCTAATATGACTTTGCAATGTATTTTGCAGTATTTTTTCCTTCCTCATTTCAACCGTAGGATGCATACTTGTTGCTCAAACAGTCAACCTTTGCACTGGCAATGCCAAGGTCATGGGTTTGAGGGAATGCATAACTGTTTAAATGTTTTCCTTGAATGCAATGCACGCAAGTCAGTTAGAAGTTTGCTGTCAGTAAGAACTTTTTTAAATTAAATTGATAAGTGACAGTAAAGACATTTATGATGTTTCTATTTCAAATAAATGCTGTTCTTTTGAACTTATTTATCAAAGAATCCTCAATCAAAATGTTTTACGATTTCCAAAATATTAAGCTTCACAACAGTTGAACATTGATAATAATAACATTGATAATAATTATAGCTATATGTTTCTTGAGCCCAAAATCAGCATATCAGAATAATTTCTGCAGGATCATGTGACACTGAAGACTGGAGTAATGATTCTGAAGATTCAACTTTGCATCAAAGGAGTAAATTACAGTTTAAAATATATTAAAATAAAAAGTTATTTTAAATTATAATAATATTTCACAATATTACTGTTTCACTGTATTTTTGATAAAATAAATGCAGCCTTGGTAAGCATAAAAGACTTTAAAAAAAAAAAAGTAAAACAAATTTTCAATGGTAATGTATGTTGCTTCAAATGAAGACGTATGAATTAGTGCTGTGAAACGATTAATCACGATTAAATGCATCCAAAATGAAAGCTTTTGTTTACATAAATATTAGGGGTGGGGGAAAAAATTGATACAGCATAGTATCGCGATATTTTCCGCGGCAATACTGTATCGATACATGGACGCCAAGGATCGATCTTTTATTATACTATTTGGTAGAACAATAAAATCTATTTCTTTACAGTCCACTAGATGGTAGTGTTGAGTTTTTTTCTGGTGAGGTCAGCTGGGTGACCTTCAGCATGTAGTAAGTTAGTAAAATAAAGATGGCGGCGCGGCATTGCGGAAAGTTATCAGGAAAGACCGTCTGTGTTTAAATCGGATGGAAGACTGTTTTATTTATTTTAAATTTAACAGTAATTTACTTTCAAAAGCCCCACTTGCTGAAGGGTCTGCACAACTTTTTTGTACAAATTCAATTTTCATTGTTCAAAATACCTGTAAATAGTGCATACCTGTTTACATTTAATTAAGGTGGACTAGATTAGACTGTAATACAAATAATTGAGTTTGCCAGGTGCATACAACATTTATGACTGGTGTTCAATAAAATTGAAGTGAGATAAACAAACTGAGAAATGTTTCTTTTTAGTTAAAACATATGTTGCCAAAGTTTTCTTTTGAGGACATAATTTGAAGTTGGAAAAAGGTAATAAATTGCAATATATCGCAGAATATCGCAATATATTTAAAATCGCATTATCGCAATAATATTGTATCGTGACACAAGTATCGTGATAATATCGTATCGTGGGGCCATTGGTAATTCCCACCCCTAATAAATATGTGTGTGTACTGTTTATATTTATTATGTATATATAAATGCACATTTTGAAAATATTTACATGTATTTACATGTATAAATAAATTTATATTCATATAATTTGTATTATATATAAATATTTAATCTATAAACATTTTTTTCTTAAATATATATATGCATGTGTGTGTATTTATATATATATGCATGTGTGTGTATTTATTTATAGAAATTATATATTTACACAGTACACACACACATATATTATGAAAAACAAAAACTTATTTTGGATGCGATTAATCATTTGACAGCACTAGTATGAATCAAAGCTATACACTCCTGCTATAGCTAGCGCCTTTATTTTAAAGCAATGTCGTTCCAAACCAGTGTGACTGGTCACGCAAGACAAATCATTGTAGTATAAGTAAATGATTACCATTTTAATTTTTGTATGAACTGTTCCTTTAACAACAAGATAATCTGTAAAGGTCAAGAAAAGTTATCTCGACTCAGATCTGGTGCAATGTTTAACAGGAACAGTTTGTGCAAGAGATGAACGTGCAACCTCCGCGGTAGTGCATTTTCATGTTATGAAAACCCTCTTTCACTCCGAGGTGCGATCTAATGCAATTGAGACGTAACTCTCCCTATAGGATGCAGATGTTCTGCACATGCCCAAATCTGTGTTTCGGTTTGCCTGGAGAACGTGAGACTTCCGCTGGCTCGTCTTTTAGGAACAAGCCTCTTGGTGGAGCTGGAGACAGGCCATTTGTGCACTTAAAAATAAATGATGTCAGATCTCAGAGGAAAACCCCTATTATGAGTGTCATCTATTATAGGTGTGCGTTTTCCTCTGTAATTCGCAGAGATAATACCCAGGCCTGACTCATAAAGTAGACGGGGCAGTTTGCATATGCATATTTGACTGATTCAACACAAAGTAAAATTATGCAACAGCCTGGCACTTTTCCAAAATACTGTTTTGCTTTCCGTGATGTGTTAGTTAGGTGAGGGTTTGGCGGCTTTTGGGCTGAATGACGGATCTGGCAGGCAATCAGACAGGCGGCGAAGGAAGGAAGGAAGCAATGTGCTCTCTTGGGTTTACGGCTTTCCTGCCAACTCCAGAAAGGGAGATGGGAACAGATAGAGATCGACGGTGAATGTATAGAGCGGGAGAGGAGAAACGAGACCATCTGTCCCTCCCATCTGAAGGGTTTCTGCGGGCTCAGCCAAAAAAAGCTCAAATCGTTTCAGATTTGCCCTCCACCTGAAGAATGCTCAGCCATGTGCATGCTCAGCCTTTAAACAAATTATATTTGACAATGAGGTTCTAGAATTCGTGTGGTTGGCAGTAGAATAAAAGGCCTGTGAATGGGCGCTGTGGCGAGGCTGATTTGATTAAATTGTCAGAGATGGATGTGACTGTGAGTGTAACTTCTTTGTATGGAAATGGTCAGCTGTTTGCATTACCTAACTGCGGATTTCCATCCGCATTAACGCAGGAGGGACACTGATTTACATGTAGCAATTCATAGTTCAAAATTAGCTAAGGCAGCATGACAAACTGAAATGATAGCCAACAAACAAAGACACTGTTTGGGAAAAATCACTGGCGCTATCACGCTGTTTGTGGTTGCAGGGCATGGATGCACGGTTGCTGAGGCGTTCTGAGTGGTTTTTGCATCTGCTCAGTGATTGCTAGGTTATTTCTTACGGCTTCAGGTTACTCCTTCAGTATACACTGCAGTTTGGGGTTAATAAGTTTTTTTTTCCTAAATGAAATGAATACTTTTATTCAGAATGTGTGCATTAAATTTAACAAAACTGTTCATTTGAACATTCTATTGATGAGCCTTGAAAAGAAATTGTATCATGTTTCTAGAAAAATATTAAGCACCACAACTATTCAACATTGATGATAATAATAAGAAATGTTTCATGAGCAGCAAAGTAGCATATTAGAATGATTTCTGAAGGATCATGTGACATTGAAGACTTAAGTAATGATGCTGAAAATTCAGGTTTGCCATCACAGAATAAATTACATTTTCAAATGTATTAAAATAGAAATCAGTTATTTTAAATTGTGTATTATTTCACAATTTTACTATATTGAGATTTTCTTCCAAACATAAAAATAGTAAGTTTATGGACTTTTTTTTTTTTTTGCCCTTTTTTTGCCATTTTTTCAAATCCATAACCCCAAGTAAGAACGATACTAATAGTTTAGCAAGCACCACAAATGAGTAGGAAAAATATCATGGTAAGAATCAAACATGGTTAGAAATTTGGCATCACACAATTAACCAAGACAACCAGTTAAGTTTGGTTTACATGGCTTGTGCCCCAGAAAACAGGGTTGTAATTGTGGGCATCTTGACACCAGTGATTATATAGATGCTATGTAGATGTGGGAGAAAATGGAACTGAGAACCATATTTTGTATAAATTCATTGCTTTTAAAGAGTGACACTACAGTTGCAAACAAAAATGGCTAAAATCAATATTATTATTACTATAATTTTTAATATATATATATATATATATATATATATATATATATATATTTTTTTTTTTTTTTTGTAAAGGAAAGCTTTGTTTAATGAAAATATAAATTTTAATTCTAAATATTTTATATATATTTATATTATATATAGTGTAAATATATGATGCATCATTTTTAGTGCTAGCGCCAGTGATAATATTGCCAGGGTCAGTATAAATCTGAACTACTGACCCCACTGGGCCGGCAGACAAAACTCTTATTGTTGAGCCGTTGTAAGAGTTTCAAACAACATGAGGGTGAGCAAATAACACAATTTTCATATTTTGGATGAGCTATTCCCATATGAAAGGTTTCTTTATCTCCGCAATGCCATTATTCGAATTGTGGTGTAATTATTGAAATTCTCATGTAAGCAGCTCAAACTGACTCTTGATGACCTACCGAAAGCTCTTGGTGGATTATTGGGCAGGGCCTGCTGATGTTTGGATGACAGGGGTACGTTGCTAAGAAGAAATTGGAAGCTGATTGGCCTGTCGGAAGAGCAGCGGTGCCATGGATGCTCTTGCTTGATGAGTGGCAGACGGGCTGGATTATTTCAGGGTCTGACTCTTTAGATTGGCACAAGGATTATCACGGTTTAGTCAGTGAGACACCGTTGAGATTACAGCACGGGTTAACGGTCAACCTGCTACCCTCTGGGTCTTGGCTTCAGATGCTGTGATTATATTTTCACTCCTCACATCAAACCATCTCACAACTAAGAGCTTAATCCCTTCGGACCAAATCCACTGGCAGTCTGCCGGATGAATAAAGACACTTGGACGTTGCCTGTCTAGTATCTGTTGCTCTTGTCTAGGTACATGGCCATGTGTGCTGCTGTTTTTTGACATGTGTAGAGAGGATATTCCCTTGTATATCTTTTTCTAATTGCAATGTCCAATTTTTTTTTCTATTTTGTTGTTTTAAAAAGGTGTTTGTTTTCATGAATTTAAAACCCAGTCTAATCAGAATGTATCACATTGACAGTATGAACATCACATCTTTGCTTGATGTGTTAGTCTGAGAGCAGTGACTCATTTTCTGTATCAATTTAGAGGTTGTGTGCACAATTATGAATTGTCTGTAATGCGCTCATTTATGAATGGCGTGACAGTACGGTTGCCACGATACTAAAAATCAGTTGTTGATACCAATACCAGTCAAATTTCACTATTTAATAAAGGTAATTTATGATTATCTTGTTTTTTATAGTTACCAAAATTTGATTTAAATATTAAAAAATTAAACCAATTGCATTATCATTTTGAAGTAAATGTTTAATATTAATAGTAAGGGTATTAAAGTATTAATAGTAAAGAATAAATAATATTTGACATTTCTATGTGAACTGTATCATAAATGTATAATATTGTAGATTTAAATGTTAATGTTGTTGCTGAGTTTTAATGATAAGTTCTCCTTTTCTTTTTTTTCATCTACAGGAGATCATTGTGCGAATGAGTGAGTGATGCAGGTTTCGTTTCTCCAGGTAAGTCTATTAATTTGATCCTTGACAATCACAGAGGTTCCTGTGGGGACAATCCTTTCTAAAAAAAATAATAATAATAATAATTGTATTTTGGTCATGCTGTTAAATAGTTAAAGGGATAGAAAGGCATACTTATAGTAGTCAATGGACAATAAACTTGGTTAAGAGAAAGTATTTTGATGCAAAAAAATCTTACAAACTTCACATTTGAATAGTGTTCATTTATAAGACTGAAACATGGCATAGATTGCTTTTGGCTCATGATTTGTTTACTCTGTTTCAGGGCAGTATGGGTGTGTATCCCCTGCTCCTGCTGCTCCATGTGGCCTTTGTGGCCTTCAGCACGGCCCAGATACTCTCTAACCTTTCAGGTAAGGCATCTTTATGGAACACAAAAGCCTTGGTTATTGTAATCGCCTTGCCTCCATTAGAAAAAAAACAAACTAATTACCCTTAGAAGGTCTAGTTATTCTTTGGTTGATGCATTTCCTGCAGAGTTACTTCTACCCCAGATTGGTCTTGGCTTGTGACTTTCAGTAACTTATTATCAGCTTATTAAATTGAGATAAGTGGTATTTAACCTGAAATTTTCATATATAGGACATTAAAAACAAGCCTTCTTTATTTAAATACATAAGTTGTACCATTGCAATCCATCTTGCTCCCACTAAAGAATGTAAAAAATTTTGAGGCCCAGAAAATTACCAAGGAGTGGCCTGGCAGAAATGGCATTTCCTCACACACCTAATTTTGTTTTGTGAGATACTCAACGTTCACCTGTTAGAGTTTGGGGTTGGTAAGAATTTTAAAATGTTGCTGAAAGAAGTCTCTTATGCTCACCTAGGCTGCATTTACTTGATCATAAATACAGTAAAAAAAAAAAAAAAAAAAAACGGTAATATTTTGAAATAGTTTTACAATTTAAAATAATCATTTTCTATTTAATATAATTAAAAATGTGATTTATTCCTGTGATGCCAAAGCTGAATTTTTAGCATCATTACTCCAGTCTTTAGTGTCACGTGATCCTTCAGAAATAAATATAAATATACTGAGCTGCTGCTCAAGAAACATTTCTTATTATTATCTGTTGAAATTTTGTGCTGCTTGATATTTTTGTGGAAACCATGATGTATCTTTCTCTCTCAGTCCTGACCACCAAACCTACACACCCTCCTCCCACATCACCCTCCATAGTCACCCAGGCACCCCCATCATCCACCCCATCTTCGGCACCATCCCCTGAACTTGTTGTAAGAACAGAACTCAAAAACTCTGTAGGCGTGGTGACCCCAGAGTTTCCCACAGCCCCTTCTGTTGTCGCCCCTACAACTGTTCTCGTCCCTACCGAGACACCAGCCTCCCCCCCAACCCCATCTGCTGCATCCCCGTCCCTCACCAGCCTCAAAACTGAGACTACAGTTTTGGCTACAGCAGAGCCCCCTACACCTGATCCGACACCCACTCAGTCCACTTCAGAGCCTGAGACAGACACCCCGTCTGCCCCTACAGATGCCACCACAGCTGACATCAGCAAGCCTCCAGGTATCATTTGCGTTTTTGTTCATTTCGAAACAGATTGAGCCTTTCTTTTATCCTAGTCTTTTCCAGCTATTTGTAAAGAACTGTTTACACTTTCCAGTGTGTTTTCTGTCATTATAATCTATTGCTGTTGTGTCTTTCTGTTTTTGTCATGTAAAGAAGATGATGGTGGGCAAGGTAAGTTTCTGTTACCATTTTCGCTCAAATTTTCATGCAGAATGAAGGTGGCATCTATTACACAACCTGCTTAGAGTTGCTTATACATTACCAAAGGAATGAAGAATTGACTAGTGGTCAACAAAAATGAGGCTTTTTAAATGGCTGTTGGTAATATATTAGGCCATTCGTCAGATTTAAGATATAATGTATACATAAAAATAACAAATGAAATATAATTAAAAAAAATCTTTTTTACATGAACTAAAGTATTTTTGAAATTCCAAAATGATTATTTTTAATATAACTGTTACATACCGTTCAAAAGTTTGGGGTCTGTAAGATATCTAATGTTTTTGAAAGATGTCTCTTATGCTCACCAAGATTGCGTTTATTTGATCAAAAATACAGTAAACAGTAATATCGTGAAACATTACTACATTTCAAAAGAACTGTTTTGTATTCTAATATGTTTTTTAAATGTAATTTATTCCTGTGATGGCAAAGTTGTATTACAAAGTTACCATTACCCCAGTCTTCATTGTCACATGATCCTACAGAAGTCATTCTTACGTATATGCTGATTTGGTGCTCAGGAAGCATTTCTGTTATCAGTATTGAAAACAATTGTGCTGCTTTTAATTTCTTGTAGAAATCATGACTTTTTCAAGAATTATTTGGTATTAATATTTAATTGATTTTAATTTTTAGTTTTTTTTATGTTTTTAAAACAGTTCTATATTTGTAACTGCAGTTTAACAGCTCATTTTGTCCTCAACTCAGATGACACAGCGATCATGGCAGTGTTGGTCGCCCTGTCCTCTCTGCTGGTCATTGTCTTCATCATCATCGTCCTGTATATGCTCAGGTGAGCCCCAGTATTCAGAAACTTTCAGCTGTTCATTCAGTACAAAAAGTGCTCACAACATAGATTCCAGTTTAAAAAAACTACATAAAGACAAAGATATAAGTTACAAGCAAAGCACAGAAGAACCAGCAAACACTTGCACTGTCATAATAGAACAGATGAGAGAACGCGTTCAGAAAGCTCCATTCATCAGGAAACCTATAACGGCAGCAGGGGGCCACAGGACTGAATTGTCCAGTTACCATGGTAATGATTGGCTTTTTGTTCCACTCCATTGTGGCAGGTTTAAGAAGTACAAGCAGGCAGGGAGCCACTCCAATTCCTTCCGCCTGACCAATGGCAGAGCTGACGACACAGGTAGGCATAAGAGGCAGTGACTGTTCTTGGGAATTTTTGTCCTTAAAAGTAGCGAATATATTGAAGTTAACATTAAAAGACATTGTTGGATGCAATGCTAGTGTCAGCTTTTTATTTCACATCTTGACTGAGTGATTTGTGTATCACGAGAGCTTTTTACCTTGAATTGTATTGTGTTGCCCCCTACTGGTTGTCCCGAGCACAACATGGATAAAGGACAAATTGCAAGTCATTCTTAAAATATTAAAAAAAAAAAACATTCAAAAAGTTATTGTCTTTAACGTATATCTTTATATTTCTCTTTTTCCACTCTGTGTTTCTTCCCCATTCCTTACGCCTCTTTTCCTTGCACCATCTCACAGAACTTCAGAGTGTGCCGCTATTGGCCCGCTCTCCTAGTACCAACAGGAAGTACCCGCCCCTTCTTGTTGACAAGCTGGAGGAGGAAATGAACCGCCGAATGGCCGATGACAATAAACTCTTCCGGGAAGAATTCAACGTACGTGCACAAACAGACACACAACCGTAGTGCTCTAAATCATGACTGGACAGACTAAAAATATAGCATCTTTAGACTAAAAATATAGCATCTAAAATACATAATATACATTTGTGGTGTTGGTGTGTATCTCCTTGTCATGCTCTTGGCCTATGTGAACTTGTAAGTTTGGTTTCTTTGCTCTGCAGGCGTTGCCTGTATGTCCCATTCAGGCCTCATGTGATGCTGCATCAAAAGAAGAGAATAAGGAGAAGAACAGATATGTCAACATCCTGCCCTGTAAGGCTTTCCCACAACTTATCTCCAAACCAGAGCTGATAAAGCATGCTTTCACCAGGGCTACAAGGCCTACAAAGGAGTTCATTATGTGAAAATGGCTGTAATAAATAATGCTGGGAGCCTTATCATCTCTGTTTTATTTTTTACACCTTTTCTCAGATGATCATTCTAGAGTGCATTTGACTTCTCTGGAGGGAGTTCCTGACTCAGACTACATCAACGCTTCCTACATAAATGTAAGTCCACAATCGCTAGTCATAAAAAGTAGGAGTGCACCGTTACTAAAATTCTGGCTGATAATTTTTATTTTAAAATTTGATACAATTTTGTTTAAATTAATATAAAATTAATCCCTAAAACAAAAAAATAGTTGTTTTTTTTAAATGCCACCAGTACATTTTTGAATGGTGTTACTTTAGTATTATTATTTTATATATTATTATTATGGTATTTATTGATATTTTAAATTGATTTTTGATTTCATATATTCAGTTTTTAATTTTCATTTTAGTTTAAATTTTTAATAATTTAGTAATGTGCTTATTAAAGTGTCTTATTTTTTGTTTTCTAGTTTTCTATTTGGGTTTTTTTTTTTTAGTAATTTTACTTATTTCAGTTAGATTAATTTTCATTTTAATTTAAGTTGAAAGTTTTTAATCTAATATTCATATTTTATTTTATTGCAGCTTTATTTCAATTATAAAAAAAAAATATTTTGATAAATTTAGTTTTAGTTTAGTTAATAATAAAACACTGAATGTGGACCAGAAACCAGAAATTTTTTTTCTGGTTTTTAAAGATTAATTTTAGGTGTTAGACAAAAGTCATCTAAATATAAAAAATATGGGATATGAGCATGTATGCTTAAATTCTTAATAAGAATCCCTTATAAGAAGCGTTAAAACTCAATCAAATAGGACCTTGCCACTTTTTCACTATTTTTTTTAAATCTTTTTCTTCAGGGATACCAGGAGAAAAACAAATTTATTGCCGCACAAGGTAAAAATGTCTTTAATTAATGACTTTCGTAAATATAGAAATACTTTTGCATTTATTAATCAACAAAAAGCTAAACTCAAGATTGTTCATTGCAGGACCAAAAGAGGAAACGGTCAATGACTTCTGGAGGATGATCTGGGAACAGAACACTGCCACCATCGTCATGGTAACCAATCTGAAAGAGAGGAAAGAGGTAAATGCCACAAGAAATCTATTAGATGTAGTCTAGTGTCAAAGGAGAAGTAAGCTGATCTTTGATTTTACAGCCTCAGCTCTTATCGCGGTCTCACGTAATGGATTTAGAGTGCAACTTTGAGGAGGATGGCCATTAATAAAGATGCATGATCACTGCGGCGATGATGATTATGATAGATTGTGCTTCATATCCGCAGTGTAAATGTGCTCAGTACTGGCCCGACCAGGGATGCTGGACCTACGGAAATATCCGCGTGTCAGTGGAGGACATGATGGTTCTTGTTGACTATACCATCCGCAAGTTCTGCATTCAGCAGGTAGGAAGCTCAGATGTTTCTCTACAATCATTAGTGGTCGACCAATATATTGGAGAGGTAAATTAGTTGGTTGTTTTTTTGGCATTTTGAAACTTTAAACTGGATGATAAATGTACTCATTTGGCTAATTAAAAGAAGTGACAGCTCCCTCTTGTGTCACAATATACCAACAGTCTTAACCATTGATAATGTGGGGTTTTGGGTGATTCTTCAATTAGTGCCAGTTTTAAAAAACTTAAATGAACCACCTTCAAACAGGGTTCACACATTATTCATAAATAAATATCCTGTCGTGGCCTTGATAAACCTTCACTGGATTTTAAAAACGACACTTTTAAATTTTGGAGAAAAACATTGTTAAGGCTTAGATTAACACAGTAACTTCACTAGCATTCAGTTAAGTGTGAATTAGTAAAAGCAACAAGAAGTTGGCCTGATGGTAATGGACAGTGATCCTTTGTTATAAGAAAAGTTATAAAAGTGTACACATGAATACCAAAGTATTTACTAAGTAGACTTTTCTACTTCTTTAAGTAGAAGTTTTAATTGCTCTAAGGCACTGGTTTTCAAACTGTTTTCAGAGCGACCCTATTTTTTTCTTTTAAAATTGACGCAACCCATATATATATATATATATATATAGAAAGAAGGAAGGAAAGACAACTGCGCTACAGACCAATCTCGAGTCCCACCGTAGAGCTCCGGAAGGATGCTCTGTTCCAAAATCAAATCACTGTCGGTGCTTCTGAAATTAGTGAGGGTGCTTGCCTTCATGCACATCTATTCTGACATATCATATTTTGTCCAGTCCATAGTTATGATTATCACAATGTCACTGCGATTTCGAAAGAATATGCGGATGTCACTTCCGAAAGTTTGTTGCAAGTACGCCACATTGGTCTTCTTAGCAGCATGAAAAACAAACTTTTATTCAAATTCTGAATGGTGAATAGGCTATATACAGCAAAGAAAGCGCGCAAAGTGCGTTTTGTTGTTTATGTTATTTAGTTGCCTCTTTCCTGAGTCTTGAACTTGGTTACATACATTTTCCTTAAATCATCCTGGCAACCCATTTTTTTTTTTAAGTCTTGCGACCCAGGGTTTGAAAACCACTGCTCTAAGGCGTCTGCCTGAAGGTAGAGGCGTAAAGAGGTGTCTGGATGGATGCAAGGGATTTTTCAGGATGGTTAGACCTTTTTTCTGCATGAATCTCATCTGTAGTGGGAAGATCACAACCAATAATTGTCTCAAGAAAAAAGGATTTTCAAGAAGTATTATTGAAATTTTGTTCAGTGAATGATGACAAACTCTGTTGTGTGTTTAGGTGGGTGATGTGTCTGGTAAGAAGCCTCAGAGGCTGGTCACACAGTTTCACTTCACCAGCTGGCCTGATTTCGGGGTTCCTTTCACTCCCATTGGCATGCTGAAGTTCCTTAAGAAGGTCAAGACCTGCAACCCACAGTATGCTGGACCCATAGTGGTTCACTGCAGGTAAAGAGCTTCATTATCTTCTGTGTATGTGCACGACAGAGTACACTACCATTCAAAAGTTAGGTGTTTTTACTTCTTTTTTTTTATTCAACAAGGACATTTATAATGTTACACAATTTCTATTACAAATAAATGCTGTTCTTTTAAACTTTCTATTATAAGAAAATCAAGACTTCCATAAAAATTGCAAGCAGCACAAACGTTTTCAACATTGATGATGATAAATGTTTCTTGAGCACCAAATCAGCATATTAAAATGATTTCTAAAGGATCATGTGACACTGAAGAATAGAGTAAAGGCTGCTGAAAATTCAGCTTTTCCATCACTGAAATAAATTACATTTTCAAAATATATTAAAATAGAAACAGCCATTTTAAATTGTAATAATATATATTTTTTTAAATTACTGTAATTTTGAATATTCTCCCACGTATTAATGTCTTTTCTTCCATGATTCCTCTCACTCCACCGGTTGGCTACTGGAACAAACTTGATGCGTGTGTTTCACGGTATATATGGGATTGGAAACGTCCTCGTATTAAACTGACTACCTTACAACAACGTAGATTACACGGAGGTCTTTCTTTCCCCAATTTTAGACTGTATGCTCAAGCCTTTTCCCTCCGCCCTTTATCAGTTTGGTTTGATCCTGACGCTTCTGTGTCTTGGAGAGCAATTGAGGAATCTATTGTTTATCCGTATAAATTGAAGCATCTTGTTTTTTCAGGGATTCCGCTTAGGCAGTGTAAATCTCGTTTTGGTCCCATTGTAACCCACCTCCTCTCCACATGGAGGGATGTTGAAAGACATTCACAACTTGTTACAATATGGCATAGGCATTCACCTATTTTCCACAATAATAATCTTTTGTCAGGCAGTACTCCATTTCATTGTCCACAATGAACTCATAATAAAGTAAACACTCTGGGGGATATCTGTGATGATAGTGGTTTAAAATCCTTCCAGAATCTCAAAACTCAATATAATCTGCCAGGCACCTCCTTTTTAATGTATTTGCGCATTAGATCGGCCCTACGGGCGTATGGGGTGCCTTGGAACGCTCAACTGCCTGTTCACCCTTTGAGCAAACTAATCTTTCCTTCTGAGGAATCTCCCTCCTCTGCTTCAGTCATCTATCGCTTTCTTCTTGAGCATTCATACAAACATTATCTACTACAACTGTTTGGGCTAAGGATCTTAATGAGGATGTGCATGTTTTATTTTCGGATCAGGTATGGGGTATGTTTAAATTGTCTTCTAAAACCCTAATCACCAATTGATTCATTGGAAATTACTGCATGGGGTTTACTTGACTCCAATGAAACGTTTTTATGTGAATCTGTCGTCTTCTTCTAAGTGTAGTCTCTGTTCGCAAGGATCTTTAGAGTGCCCCTCTCTCTCACCTTTTTGGACTCAGCTCTCACAGGACCTATCATATTTGTTGGGTACTGAGATATGTTTGACTCCGCGCCATTTTTTCATGACTGACTTCTGGGACTTCACCTTGTCTGTCCAACAAAGATGTTTACTGTTAGCTGCTCTCACAGCAGCTAACTCCTCACACAATGGACAGATGAACCTGGACTGTGTATTTGTTGAACATCATCTCGATGGAACTCTCAGCTTCTTGTATACATGGATCTAATGTGAAAACTGTAAATTTATGGCATTCAGCTTTTAATGTTGTTGTCTTTTCTAAAATCTTTGTAAAAATTATTTTATATTTATTTATCTATTAATAGTAATTAATTTATTTTTATTATTATTATTTATTTTATTTTATCTTTTATTTTGTTTTTCTATGTCTACCAGGGGGTGGGATGGGATGGGTTGGGGTGGGTTCTAAATTTGCACAGCTGCTTTTTGTTTTATACTATTGTTCCCAGAAGGAAATTCAATAAACAGTTGTTAAAAAAAAAATAAAAAATACTGTAATTTTGATCAAATAAATGCAGCCTTGGTGAACTTTAGAGACTTTCAAAACATTTAAAAATATATATTTATTTTTTTATTAAAATTTAAAGACCCCAAACTTTTGAACAGTAGAATTTTTGAGCAGGTATTTTTGAAGGTTTGTGATTTCCAGTAACTGATTCTCGTCTGTTCGTCTCAGTGCGGGTGTTGGCAGGACAGGGACCTTCATCGTCATAGATGCTATGCTGGACATGATGGGGGCAGAGAGAAAGGTCGACGTCTTCGGATTTGTCACACGGATCAGAGCCCAGCGCTGTCAGATGGTCCAGACCGATGTGAGCTCATACAAAACCTCTCATTAAAGCCATAATATGGCTGTATTAAGTATCAAAATACTCATCTCCCACCCTCCATCTCTCCCTACAGATGCAGTATGTGTTTATATTCCAAGCTTTGCTAGAGCACTACCTGTACGGGGACACAGAGTTAGAAGTGACGTCTCTGGAGTCTCACCTGAATAAGCTGTACGCTCCTTTACCTGGAGCCGGCTGTGGAGGCCTGGAGGCAGAGTTTAAGGTAGCACAAACAGCTTTTTTTTTATTTCTTCTTTCTTTTTTTCTTGCTTTTTGGATTTTTGGAAATTATATTGGTCTGGGACCATGTTGAAGTGTAGCACATGTTTTATTTATTATCTTTTTCTCTCTTTTAGAAACTTACCTCCATTAAAATCCAGAATGACAAGATGAGAACAGGGAACTTGCCTGCCAACATGAAGAAAAACCGTGTTTTACAAATCATTCCATGTGAGTTGTGTATCAATGTTTTATAATCAGACTGTGAATTTGGAGAATAACTTTTGAATAATCAAAAACATGCTACCGTTAATATGTTAGAGGTCAGTAACTTTTTTTTTTTTTTTTTTTTTTTTTTTTTTTAAATTAAAACAATGCATCCTCAATGAATGAAATTATTATTAAAAGTGATAGGAAAGACATTTGTACAAATGGTTCCTGCTTCATATAAATGCTGTTCTTTTTACTTTTTTACATTTATATCTGTTTCCACAAAAATATTAAGCAGCAAAACTGTTATTTTCAACATTGCTAATAATAAATGTTTTGAGCATCAAATCAGCATATTAGAATGATTTCTGAAGGATCATGTGTCACTGAAGTCTGGAGTAATGATGCTGAAAATTCAGCTTTGGTATCATAGGAATAAATTACATTTTAATATATATATATATATATATATATATATATATATATATATATATATATATATATATAATATATAAAATCACTATTACTGTTTTATTATTCAAATAAATGCAGCCTTGATGAGCATAAGAATATTTTTTTTTAAAAGCATTTTAAAAATCTTACTGACTCCAGACTTTTGAACGGTAGTGTAATTATTCATAACGTTCTCTGCTGGAAAAGAATACATATTTATCTAGTTTATACTTTTTCTAGCATATAATTGTAATTTATCTTCATACTTTTATCCTTTTACATGTTGTTTGGCAGTTGCTTTTATCCAAAGTGACTTGCAGTAAATTTAAGGTGTAAATGTATATTATGTGCATTCCTTGGTGTCTTTCTGAACCTTCACTGTTTCTTCCAGATGAGTTTAATAGAGTGATCATCCCTGTAAAACGAGGGGAGGAGAACACAGACTACATCAACGCCTCTTTTATAGATGTGAGTAAAACCTGTCTGACCTCAGCCAACACTTACTCCCAACTCACCGAGATATCACTCGGGGCAGCCTGGAGGGAATGCTACAATATTCCACGCTCTGTTGAAAGACCACACAGCATGCTTTTCTTTTCTTTTGGGAGTGGTTTAAACACACATTTTTCTGTCATGAAGTTATATGGACTCCCATGCTGAGATTAGGAGCCTGGGATGCTGACCACTGCTCTGTTTTAAAACCTAGTGACAAGCTCACTGGAAAAATTAAAATTATAAATGTATTTATTTTCATTCTATACTAAAAAGTATCATTATTACAAACTCTTTTAAAATCAGTTGATGCTGAGTGTCGAAAGTTCAGATTATGGTCACTTATGAGGTTGCATGACAATTAGGATGTTGCCTTAGAAGGGAGCTGCCTAAGTAAGCAGTGAGGCAGCTCACTAGGTTTTGGGACAGACCTCCACTTTGTGTTCATCCCTCCGGCACAGATCAGTGAGAGTGGGGCAGCTTTGTTTTGGCTAAAAACCCTTTCACTTCCTCTTCATTTGTGAGGCTGAAGAACTTAATCAAAAGGTAATCAAACAAAGGAAAACTTCTCCAGTCCTGCTATAATGGAAACCATAGTCACTTTGCACAAATAAATCGACTTAGTATTGCTCATAGAGTGCTACAAATCTAATATAGTCATCATGTAAATTACCTTTCAAAAGTTTGGAGTCAGTAATTATTTATTTTTGAAAGAGAAATGATTACTTTTATTCAGCAAGGATGCATTAAATTGTTTAAAAAGGGACATCAAAGACATTTATAAAGTTATCTATTTGTAATAAATGCTGTTCTTTTGAACTTTCTTTTCATCAAAAATCATTCAAAATGTATCCATTTTGACAACGTTTCAGAATTGAAACTGTTTTCACCACTGACAATAAATAGTATCAAAGGAATGAATTCCATTTTAAAATATATAGAAAACCTTTATTTTGAATTGCAATAATATTCCACTGTATTACAGTTTTTACTGTATTTTTTATCGAATAAGAGACTTCTTTCAAAAACATTAAAATCGTAATGACACCAAACTTTTGAATGGTAGCATATATCCATGATTACAGCTGGAAAATGTCTAGTGTATACAAATGTTGTCATATTTGTGTGTGTGTGTGTGTGTGCAGGGTTATAGGCAAAAGGACTCGTACATGGCATGTCAGGGGCCGCTGCAGCACACCATTGAGGACTTCTGGAGAATGATCTGGGAGTGGAGAAGCTGCTCTATCGTTATGCTGACCGAGCTGGAGGAGAGAGGACAGGTAAGTCCACCTGCCTCCTTTCTCTTTGTTTGTAACATCTGTAAATATGCTAACTCTACTTACAAAGGTGTCTTTTTGTGGTGTAGCCTTGTAGTTAAAAATCTGGGCTAGCAACAGAAACATTGTTGCATTTTCAACCCTGACAGGTGGGGCAATAGAAAAATAAATCTGTCTTTCTTCCCCACTCTCTGCAGGAGAAGTGTGCTCAGTATTGGCCTAGTGACGGTGTGATGGTTTGTGGGGACATGTCCATTGAGTTGAAGAGGGAGGAGGAAAGTGAAAGCTACACTGTTAGGGACCTTCTCGTGACCAATAACAGAGTGAGTCCTTTACAGAGGATCTTCTGGAACATGATTTATGTGTCTTTTAGCACTGTATTTTAATGTTTGCCATTGATGTAATTGGCATTCTCCTTTTTCTTGCTCTCTGCAGGAAAATAAGTCTCGCGCTGTGAGGCAGTTTCATTTCCACGGCTGGCCAGAGGTGGGGATCCCGTCTGACGGGAAGGGTATGATCAACATCATCGCTGCAGTTCAGAAACAGCAGCAGCAGTCTGGAAACCACCCAATCACTGTGCACTGCAGGTAAGCCACACCTACTCCTCTAGCCAATCAGGAACATGAAACGTGAAACCTTATTTTGCATAATTTGTAATAATATATTTGTATATTAATATATGTTCATATCGTAATATATTTTTGTTTTTGACAACACATTTATTTTCATTATTTTGTTTTCACATTCAATTTGGTTGCTTTTTGTGAGGCATAATTTACATTCCACATGCAAAACCTATTTTTATTTAAATTTTCGATTGCTAAATTGCAAAATTACATCATTCAAAAGTTTGGGGTCGGTATCATTTTTAAATGTTTTTGTGAGGCTGCATTTATTTGACCATAAATACAGTAAAAACAGTAATATTATAAGTTCAAAAGAACAGCATTTATTTGAAATGGAACCTTTTTCAACATTTTTGAAATCGAAACATAAATGTCTTTACTGCCACTTCAATCAATTCAGTGTTCCCTTGTTAAATAGTGAAAAGTATTGATTTATTGTTATCATTTTTTTTTATCTTACTAGCCCTTTTGAAAGGTAGTGTATTTTTAACTTGAAAAGGCTTTGGCTTGTCCTTTTTTGCTCCAAAAGGAACCCATAAAACACAAACAGGTAATAAGTTATTTAATGCATTTGTGGTTCTTACAGTAGTATACTACTCAGCTTATTGCATAACGAGTTATTCAAACTTACCATAAATCTTCTAATGTGGATACAGGACATTTTGGTTAGACAGGAATGCCAACTTAAAAAGGTCTCACTGGTTTGGCAGCTTAAGTAAGGTTTAGTGGTTTTGTAATCCTGGAAGGCATCCATGGGTGCTTGGTATGACTTTACCAAAACCTGTCCATAGTTACATCTCTGAAGCACTTGGTAATGATGAAACAGATAGAGCTGCAGTGTCCAGTGGGCATTCAGGGTCAGCCAATTAAGGAAAGCCAATGAAGAAAAGTAGAAACAGACTCATTAATATCCACAGAGCGGTGAGTAATTGATGTTTGTGTGTTAACAGTGCCGGAGCAGGGCGCACAGGGACATTCTGTGCTCTGAGCACGGTCCTGGAGCGGGTGAAGGCGGAGGGCATTCTGGACGTTTTTCAGACGGTGAAGAGTCTAAGACTACAGAGACCGCACATGGTGCAGACACTGGTGAGAAAACACGTCACTCACGATGCAGTGTTGATCTACTAAATTGAACAAAGCGCAGTTTAATTGTTTTTGAACAGCTGTTGTTTTTGCCAGAGGCATAAAACATGCTGTACTAAGGGAAAATTGCATTTTTTATTGAAAAAAAAAAAAAAGTTTCAGGTTTCCTGTGCTTGTTTGTAGGGCTACACAAATTGGTCAAAATGTTGTTGTTATATATCAATATGACTATAATACCTCTACTACTACTACTAATCATTACCGTTTTGATTATTACTACTACTAATTAAGCAAAATATAATTGTAATTTATTATTCCAATTGTAATATTCACTGTAACATAAAAACAATCAAATATTTAAGATGATAATGATAATAATAATAATAATTTTATAGTACAATTGTAAAATTACAATACTATTTATGCCTGTCTTCATTTACACGTTTTTATTTTGGCAGAAACCACATGTAACCCTTAAAGCTTCACTTTTCTTAACAAAAAGTGTTTTATAAAATGATCATTACAATTTTGGGAAGATGATTGACATGTTGCGTTCTGAAATGCACAAAATATATTCAATTCAAATTCAGAACTTATCCAGAAATGAGTTCATTTGAAGCGTCATTTACTGCAAGTCGCTCTAAGACACTGAAAACACTGGATTATGAGCTGCTCATGTATAAATGAAGACAGTGCCACGCTTCACTCTGAAACACACAGCGCATATTGTGTGAAGCCATATAGCGATTTTGTTTTTATTTTCATTAATCGTGTAGTCCTAGTAAGACATCATTAGAACAGGAAGAATGAGGGATATGTTATTTTCACTTTTAGATTTTAAGTTTGATCCTGTATTTTTTGGAAAATAATCACATAATTAATATTCACAAGCCAAGCTGATAATGTTTTTAGATAATACCTACACCCCTATTTTTATCTTGTTTTGTTTCTAGTACTTTAATCCAAACATCTCAAGTCTGTCTCAACTCATTTCATCCTGCTTTCCCCCACAGGAGCAGTATGAGTTCTGCTACAAAGTGGTCCAGGAATACATTGATGCCTTCTCTGACTACGCCAACTTCAAGTAAAGCCACACCACCTGCAGAAGATCAGACAGACTTTCCCAATCATGCACTCACGTCCACACTTTCACAAAAACACATCTAAACGAGACGGACTGCCAGCGCAAAGCAAAAGGGAATGAAAATCCTTTGGCCGGCAAGCACGAGAACACGTTGGTGCTGACGATGGAAAGAAAACAAACAAAGAAAACACCATTAGAGATGCCTTCTTGAATATTTTGTAATATTGCTCTTGTTAATAAGGCCCTTACCCATTTCTTTCAGTGTAAATATGCTCTTGTATTTTTTTGTTGTTTTGTTTCATTTGTTTGGTTTTAGAAGCCATTCTGTTGCGGTTTTTAGAGTGACCTTAATATAGTTTACTGGTATATAAATGCATACATGAATGGCGCTGTAGAGACAGAGCGGTAGCAAGATGAGGGTGCTTTTCACTGGGTGTTTTAACAAGAACTTCCTTCTTTCTCTGCAGTTGAGTGACTGAAACCTATTTGAATGGCAGCTCAATCCCACTATGCTGTTGCCTGTAGCTACATAACGCACAACGCGGCAAAATCAACCAACCGTGGTGCATCAGCGACTGTAAACGCGTGCGTTCGCAGAAAACACTTCACTGTGCTTTTTGATTGTTTACTGGAGTGACAGATTTCAATTGTGAGTCCATTTTTTTTAAACGGGGACCGTTTTTTGGGCCGTGACTAAGGTGTCCCTTAGATTTGAAGATGATAAGTGTGTCTTTGTGGTGTCCGTTTTGTTATAGTGTGCCGACTTGGTCCAAACTAGACAATGGTAGAGGAAGATAAGACTGAAAAGGACAAACAAGAGTGTATTAAGACCAGAGAAATTCCACTTAATTTTTCTTTTGTGTTGTTTTGTCCACTTCAATCTCACAAAGGTTTGCTTGAAGTTTCATTCCGTGCCCATACATCTTTTCTTCTCAAGATCGCTCTAGAAGCACCTTCTGTATTTCCGATTATAACCAAGGAAGTGATGCATTTACTTGCCCGGATGTCTGATAATTGGCCTTAACTACTGTGCTTGACAATATGTTTTCATAATGTACTTCCCTTCATTCGGAGATAAATGATCCCACCGGTTTCTCTACTTGCAAGGTACTGGTGCAAAGTTGATCTAGAAAGTTCTAATAGAAATGACACATGATCACCTGTTCCTGCCTGTGTTAAGGACTTCAGCCATTGTGCCGAAGTCAACGAGCCCTTTCCAGCTCCACTGAGCCAGTTAGATTGATATATGACGCTTCACCCCTTAGTGGTGAACACTTTCAACTTCTCCGAGCGTAAAGACCAGGTAGATGGTAAAAATCAGCAAGTTATTTTCCAGCAAATGTTTTATGTAGGTTAAGCCCTCGTTCCACACTGCCTTGTATTAGGAAATGTAAGTTTTATGAAATGTATTTAACCCAATAGTTGTCGTCCAAAATCACTCACCCATTTGTCATTCCATGTTAACAGGGCTCTTGATGGAAACTCTTATTATTTCAGATCCATGATATTCCGAATGATGAATTGCAGATTTCTATTACAGCTTCCTGTGGGCTTCATCTTAAGATATTCCATGAAATGCTGATGGATTTGCTTGAGTATTGTGCGAGTCGACTGTTGTGATTTACTTAAAGTCACACTAACCCTTTCCACATGAGACACTGTGCCAATAGCAGCCTCTCAGGGGCAGGATCCTTCTTCAGAGGTGGGAAAGTGCCTCATCACGTTCCTGTAGCTTCAAGCATATTCCCGCCTGCTCTTTTGTAGCCCATATTCTCCCAATCCATTGGGACATTGTGGCCTGTATGGCGTATGATAATCTGTAATAGAACCCAAACGGTTGCTTTTCTGTGTTTTTGGTGTGTTTTCAAACTATTTTTTCCTTCTTTGCTTACATACCATATAAAACCATCCTGGAGGAAGCACCAGACTTCAGAATAAGTCCCTTAAAACCCAAGCTCTTAATGTACACAGAGCAATCTAGTTCTTCTGGTCAAGAAGGGAAGCCACGTGTCTGGAGGCTCACTTCTTTCTTCTGTTGAATGTGACATTGAAATGGCCTGCTTAGATAAGCAAAAGGACAAAGACTGAAAAGTAAAGGATTCTGCTATCCAAAAAACCCATGAAAACTGAGGATTCCATCTGAAACCTCTTTCTTTAATTGGATTGATTCTAAATTTCAAACTACAGCCTGTTTTATGTTACTCTTTCTGATTTTTCTTTTCTGTTTATGCACCCTTGTACATAATGTAAGGTTATTTATATTTCATTCCTATCTGTTGCCTTGCTTTTATTTTATTTTTATCTTTCTCTCTTTTTTTATTTTTATTTTTTTATTTTTTTGTCTTGTATATTAAACTGTACTGGGACCATTTTGAAATGTATTAGTTTTTTTTTTTTTTTTTTTTTTTTTTTTTTCCTGTTTTTAATTCGGTATTATTGTCTTAAAATCTTATTTTTTAATTTACATTTGTTTTTTTTTTCTAGTGTTTTATTCAAATTTGAATATATATGTATATATAATTATATATATGATGCAAATTATATATAATTATATAATGCCAAACGGCCTTTCTAAACAAGATACTGTTCAAACCTAATAAAAGTGCTTGAAATTTTATCTGCAGTCATTTTACTTTGTGTATCTCTAAAGCATTAGAAATATAATTTTCATGTCTGATTATGTATACTATCAATCAAAATATATATTTTTTACTTCTTTCTTTTTCTTTTTTTTTTGTATGTAGTAAATTGATCTATAGTGACAGTAAAACATATATACAGTACAAATTCATCAAACAGTCCTGAAACTAAATGTATCACAGTTTCCATAAAAATATCAAGCGGGGCAACCTTGTTCAACATTAATAATAAAAAGTTCTTGTGCACTAAATCGGCATATTAAAATGTTTTCTGAAGACTGGAGTAATGATGCTGGAAATTCAGCTGCCGTCACAGGAATAAATTACATTTTAAAATATATTAAAATAGAAAAGTTATTTTAAATACTGTTTTGACTTATTTGAAAGAAATGCAGCTTCGGTGAGATCTTGGTGAGACTTGATCCCTGAGGGGAAATTCAGGGATAGAGTCACGTCACCTCGTGTCACCTTGTCTCTCATCGTTCCTGGCCCTTCAGACCTGGTGTCAGACCTGAGATGTGGATGGATTATCACCACAGACCCCAGTGCGTGATTAAACACCATTTGACAGGAACTCAATCAGAACTTGAAACTCTGCAATGAGTCAGTCGTACTCCGTCCGTCACATTCTCTGCTCCTTTCCCCCCGAGGGAGACCTTCTGTGTAATTAAGACCATAGACAGGCTGGAGTGTTTGCACAGTGTTTTTCTCTCTGGGCCAGTGTGTGTTTCATGTGGGTCAGGGGGTAACGAATGACGAATGTGAGGTCACGCTGGCCACTTTTTACAGCTTAAGAGGAAATGAGATAGACATTTGCTTTTTTAATAAAACATGCTCATCAAGAATGTGCAATATTGGGGTCACTTGGGTTGCCACGGTTGAAAAAATATGAAAAATGACAGAATATTCTATACATGTACAATAAATATCGACTGTGTAGATGGCTGGTAGCACAATAAATGCAGAAAAATTTACAATTTCTTAATAGCCTACACTACTGTTCATTATTATTTCAAATAAGTGCTGCTCTTTTGAACTTTCTATTCATCAAAAAATCCTAAAAGAAATATATCATGAGCTCCACAAAAATATTCAGCAGCACAATTTAAAAATAAATAAATAAATGAATAAAAAATCTTGAACAGGAATTCAGTATATTAGAATGATTTCTGAAGGATCATGTGACACGAAAGATGAGTAAGGGCTGCTGAAATTTCAGATTTGCTATCACAAATTGATGTAAATTACATTTTAAAATATATTAAAATAGAAAACACTTATTTTGAATTGTAATAATATTTCACAATATTACAGTTTTTAATGTATTTTGATTAACTAAATACAGCCTTGATGAGTGTAAGAGACTTCTTTAAAAACATTAAAGAAAAAGTCACTTTTTTGACATATTTTTGACTTTTTTCAACAGTAGAGTTATAGTGTATATTCCCATTTCTTTTGTTGCCTGGTCTTTAAACGTTTACTCTTGAAAAATTGAAAATTTAAAAATATAAATAGATATTTATTATTTTATTTTAATCAGCTCCTTTTAAGAAATTGCTTCCTTAATTAAAATATAGATATATAATTATATAATTATATGAAGACAGACAGACAGAATCACTTATTCAGTGCTTATTTTCTCTTTTCCATAATTAGCACTTCGGCACATGCTTGACCATTGTTTCGAAGCTAAACATCTGGACAGCGTCAAATTTACGCATGTGTGACGTAGTTGCCAAATGTGTCTGGGTGGAACTCATGATGTGTACATTTACATGAGTGTTTTGTTGGAGAAAGAGGACACTGTCCCGTGGGGGTCAACAGTGTTTGGAGATGATAATTGGAATTGAGCTCATCTTGCACATGCTCTCCTCCCATTGGAACCGCAATGACCACGCAAAGTGTTTGAGGACTGAGGAGGTCAGTGTGTATGTGTGTGTTTAGACAGGGAGGGGAGATCTGGTGTGGACATAAATTGTGAGGAAGAGGAGGAGAAAGATTCCAGAGAATGAGTGGCAGAAGTATCTCAGAAGCTCACTGAACCGTTCACTTGAGTGAAACGAGACCATATCAGGATTACCAAGACCAGGACTTCACAGTAGAGGAACTACTACAGAAGATCCTTCCAGAGAAGACGTGCCAAAAGATACAAGGTAATCACAATGTTTTGATTTGATTTTAGGCTGTAAAACTGATTTTGTTGGTATTGATGTATTGACAGTAATTCGGTCTCCATTGTCCTTTATTGTCTCTTAAACATTATTGTAATGATGCTTTTCAGTCAAGCATTTGTCCTGAAATTGTTAGGCTGGTAAACTTAGACCTGACTAACTTTTAAACATGTCTATAGCTTTTGGCCCCTCTCTATTCATCTCATCAGTTTCTGTTCTCTTCCCTCAGTTATGGTGCACATCTGCAGGCTGTTTGTAGTGATGGGGATGTTGCTGTGTCTAAGTGCCCAGTTTGCCAGCTCTCAGCACTGGTCTCATGGCTGGTATCCTGGAGGAAAGAGAGAGATAGACGTTTACGATAACTCAGAGGTGTGTGAATAAATATTACTAAAGAAATTTAAGTGTGAAAGAAAGAACAATATTGCCAGAGAAGGACTGTCTTTTTGCAATGTGGCGCAAAATGTAAAAATGTTCACCATAAAGGTTAACTGTAACCATGTGGTTGGTAAGTTGATTTGGTTATTAGATTTTTGGAAATTTTATTAGATTTAAAATGAAAATACATGTAATTTACTTTAAAATTAAGAATAATTTCTTTATATGATCAGCATTTATTTAAAATAGAAATTGTTTGTAACATTATAAATGTCTTTATACTGTCATTTATGCCGTTTAAATTGTATTATTATTGTATTATTGTCATGTGTCTTACGTTGACGAGGTTCTGTACTGTTTTTACATGTTTATAAACCTTTGTTTATAGAAAGGTTTATTTTGATGTGCTTTAGGCCATCATGTTGCTTTCTATTTTACTTTAAAATCAGGTTTCAGAGGAAATCAAACTCTGCGAGGCAGGAAAATGCAGCTACCTGAGACCCCAGGGAAGAAACATTCTGAAGACAATACTGGTGGGTACAGGTGTTGTTTGACTTGATTTTTTTTTTTTTTTTTTACATCAGCAACTAGCCTAGTGATTATATAAGCTAATCATGACAGGATATTGTGAATATTTCTCTAAAACTTGACTAACTTATTGGTTTTAACAGCTGGATGCCCTCATACGGGATTTCCAAAAGAGAAAGTGACACCAAGATGATGCAACAGCCTGTGTCCAAAGAAACATCCTTTCCAGCAAACACATTAGGCCTGCATTTCCATCCAAATTATATATATAATTATTTCGTTATTCTGTAAATTTTTATTTATTTATTTATTTATTTTTTGGTATGTTTTGCATTTCGTTCTGTTCTCATACCCATTGTGAGTGAGCCTATACTGCCAGCACTATGTAACCGTTTGCAGCAGTTCCTACAATAAAGGCTTTATTTTGGTATTTTGTTTTAATTGTTCAGTGTCTTTTTTATTAGTTATAGGTACATTCACCAATTTTGCACAAGACGAGAGAAATTGTTTTAAAACAATGTTTAAAAAAAAAAAAAAAGCAGGCATCAACTGTATGAATAAAAACAGACGTCTTTATTTATTTAGGGAAATAAGTTTTTTAGTTCAAGTCAAGTCGAGCTTTATTGTTATTCTGTTACATGTGTGGACATATAGTGGAATAAAATGTCATGTCTCGCAGGACCACAGTGCTACATACTAGTTAAACATAAGATAAACATAAACAGAGTTTATAGTTTTTGTATAATTATTTTGTTGTATTTAAAATATTTTAGTATATTAAGGATACACACACACACACACACACACACACATATATATATATATAATTTTTACTAATTAAAATAAATTTTGTTTTAATTTCATTTATATTCTTTTTAAACTTAGAAATTAATTTGATTCGCCAATATTTTTGTTTAGCCACCAGATGGGGCAAATGTACATACTTATCAAAATTCATTCGGCCCAGGAATGATCAAGTTAATATTGACAGTATTGTAAAACCCAAACTTAATGCAATGCGAGACCTGTACGTTTTTAAGGCTGAAGAAAATATGGTTATTATGTAATAAAGCATGTACTGGGAAATGAATATTTAAGTCCAGTTGGATTTTGTGTTCACTATGGCTCTTACATTATGAACATAGTGATCCCACTCAAATACCACCTTGCCATCACCAGTAAACAGAATAGAAATCATCACTGTAGACAATATAACCCATTAATTCTCAGTTGACCTTGGTACTGAGGCTGTTGATATTACAGGAGATAGTGAGGGACGTAGTGTAGAGGCTAGCAGGAAAAAACATCCACTCCCACTCTCTCTTTCTTAAGCGCACACACACACACACACACACACACAGAGAGAGAGAGAGAGAGAGTAAATTGTGTCAGCCTAAGACTCACATTCACATGGAATATAATGTATGTTCTCTTCTAATCTAGAAAATAGCACTGAACATAACTTGGACAAAGGCATTGCATTCACATGTATAGTTTTCATATTATGTGTAGGCAACATAAATTTTTTTTTGTCTGCTTCCAGCAACTGATGACATTCCCTAAAGGAATAAAGATCATACAACAGAAAGACATGCACAAAATACAAAATGTGCACACTTATTCATCAAATAGCTGTGCAATCACAATCATTATTTTTGTAGTACAAATGTAACTATGTGACAGAATGAAAAATGAAATAAGCAGGAATGAGTCGCTTTAAACATGGCAAGCACCCAGCTTTCATTTCTGCTGGCTGCAGGGACACACCTTGAAATATGAAAGAACAGACTGTTCACTACTGGTAACTAGAATATTTACTGCAATAACACAGATGACTTTTCTATTTTCTCTTGAGTTCTGTATATATGTAGAGATTTGGGGTTTCACTACTGCACAATTAAAGAAATAGTTCAGCCAAAAAAAAAAAAAAAAAAAAAGAGAGAAGATCTTGTATTTTTGCTAGTAATGGTTTGAAGTTTAAAAACGTATTACTTGTGGATGTTTTTATCAGCTGTTTGGACTCTCATTCTGAAGGCAGTGGCACCAATTTATTGGTGAGCAAGTAATGTGCTAAATTTCTCCAAATCTGTTCTGATGAAGAAACAAACTCATCTACATCTTGGATGGCCTGAGGGTGAGTAAATTTTCAGGAAATTTTTATTTTTGGTTTAACTATTCCTTTAAAGATCTTGGAAGGTGACCCATATTTATTTTTCATTTATTAACGTATCCATTCTGTTCCAGCTCTTGAACCATGTTTTAAAAACAAATTTAAGGTTTAACAAATCCAAATACATTTTTCCATAGCTGTAGATGTAAAATAATATAGCAAGAACAATCAAAAATTCAACACTAAAACGGTTTAGCTCGATGAGATTCTTGTGCTCCCACACTTCATGTCAGACACCACATGTGGTTAATAATCAATTAGGCTACACTTGGCATGAACTAACTGCTCGAATTCTTCAAGCATCATTTTTTAGTGTTCTACACACTAGTAACACCATCATAACCAAAACAAATGTTGAATAGATGACATTTGATAGTTTGCGTTCTTTCTATAGCCTAGCTTTTGCAAAAGAGGTGAGTTAAGGACAGAGATTTTCTTGGACGCACATTAAAATCTTAGTTAGGCTATAGGTCAGACTGAGTACATCTGAGACATGTGTACAGTTGAAACACCTTAAATAACTTGAGTACACAAGAACCCCTAGCCATGACTTTTGCTCCACACATGTGTATTAGTGTTCTCTTTGACTGTGGGAAATTTGAAATGTGTGCGTCTTTCCACTCCGAAGATATCAGAAAAAGTTTTTTTTTTCTAAGGTGAGATTTTCATTTCACCATGTCCCTTCCACAATGAATAGCTTACTATTCTTTTATGATTGTTAAACTTAACATATATCATTGCAAACGTTACTCTGTGCTCTAAAAATAGACATATTTTACGACATTGTGCTATGCAAGGTCTTTTCATTATCTAGAGAACCGTGCGAGCGTGTCAGTGGGGTACGGTTGAGACACAGTGTATCAGCTGTATCCAGATTGGTGTCCTATTGCTTCACATGCTGATTAGTTGTACAGTGTTATGATAATAGGATAAAAGTCACATTTACACATATGCTATGATATTTGTGATATTTCAACTATCTATTATTAATGGACATATTTTCTAACATGAATGTTAAAAGGATTACATAGCATTTTAAGAAATATACAAGGTGGTCAAGTGGGTACAGTTGAGACACCCTTTAGGTTGCTATGTACTGTATACAGCAACAGTTCAATCAATAAAATGCATACAGAGGCTGCGTGTGTTTGTGTACTGCTATTACCTACATTATGGGGACCAAATGTCCCCACAAGTATGGTAATACTAGTAAATTCCAAGCTTATTGGAATATTTTTAGGTCCCCGTGATGAAACAAGCTTATAAATCATACAGAATGATTGTAAATGTAAAAATGCAGAAAGATTCGAGTGATGTGTTGGTTTAGGGGTAGGGTTATAGAATATACAGATGTGTATTTTGTTATTTTTACTGTTATGTTTACATTTGTATTGTTTGCCATATATTTTCTAGTGTTAAATATGTGTTCCTATTTTGTTTAACTGAATCTGAATTAAATAAAGCAAATAAATATTTTTTTAAACTGTAATTATTTAAAACTGTAATTTTGTAATTTATTACATTTGCTATAAATGGTTAGCCAGCTTTAGAGCATTAAGAGTCGGTGTCTCAACTGTACCATGCTGCTGTTTCAACTGTACACCATATGGGTACAGTTGAGACAAAAATGCACCTCATGTTTATGAGCTAACTGTTGAAAATATAAGCTGCTTATGGCTATTATCAATTTATGATATTTTAGTACATAAGCAAAAAAAATATCATGTGAAAAATCACTTTTAGGCTCTAGTTTTTGAATAGTGATGAAAAAAGCAGAAAGTTTCTACTGTACTCAGTCTACCCCTATATATATATATATATATATATATATATATATATATATATATATATATATATATATATATATATATATTTATATTTATATATATATATATATATATATATATATATATATATATATATATATATATATAGCCTAGAAAACGTCAAACTAAACTAATTGCAGTTGCCTTACAGTATGTTCTCCTACAGCAAAGCTATTCTGAACTAAGTGTATGTCATCGTTGGGGAATTTATGTGCATTTAGCGCTGTGTTTTAAATAGATTTGGAAAGGGGAAGAAGTGTGTGAGATGTCAGCACAGCACACCGAGTAGATTTGGTCCACTCGGATACTTTCCCTGGGCTGCACACTGTCTTTTTCTTAGATTTATGTCAATCCTTTATTAGGTTTGTCATCTTTCGATGCGGAATTGACATTTTTAATTTTTATCAGTTACCATAAATTCTCCAGATTTCTATGTTCGCGGATGACGTCCATATCCTAACTAGGTAAGTTTCACTAAGTGGTTATACATCCATTTGTTTACACGTTTGAAGCTAGAAATGCGTAAATAATAATGTTTAATTAAAGAAATGTATAATTATGATATAGGCTACATTAATGTGCAAAAAAAAAGTATTCTCCATTTAAAGTCAAGTAGAAGTATCTAAAAATATCCAAAATTACTTTTCTTACTTTGTTTTTCTCCGATTGCATTTTTAAAATTGTACTCAAGAGTCCGAATTCGATCAAATGTAGCTCATACAGAGCGATATCGCCTCAACGAGGTGATTAAAACCACATGAAGCAGCTGAAGTTAGACGGTAGACATTGGTTAACTGAGTCACTGAGTTTAGTGTGAACCTGTGACGTGCGCGCGCGAGTTATAAAATGTGAGTTATTACAAGCGTGTTCACACCCTCACGATGTTCAACGCCCTGCGACTATCTGTCTTCAACACAAAAGTCAGAATTTTAAGGAATGACAGCGTCCTGAGAGACCATTATACGAAATGAATGATGACTGTCATCTCCATTTGGTTCGACGGAAGAATTAATTTCATACGGGGTTTGAAGAAAGATGGCAGAAGTTTAATTTCTGGAAGAGCAATGTTATCAGACCAACCCAACCTGGACTGTACTGTCAAGTTGTAAAACCGGACTGAACAAAATGCATGGACTCTCACAGGCTCTGACTCAGTGATGAAAGAATGCGTAACTTAAACATACTTACATTAACATTAAATCATAAAATACTACTTGTTATAATAAATTAGGGCCCTTAGAGTTTACAGTAACAATTTGCGATTGTTAATCTATTGTTTTTGTTCTTAACGCATTCACCTCCTTTTGATGAAAACATGAATTGGTTTCAATATTGGTGTGGAACCCGATGACACAAAAATATGCAAGTGCTATGAATAAAAAATACAGTTACTTAGTATGTTTTTTGCACAGACTAAAAGCCAGTCTAGAACAATGCATATATATATATATATATATATATATTTGGATATTCATAATATTCTTCAATCATTATGAAATATTTGAAAAGCTGAAGCTTCAGTTTAGACCAAAGTTTTAACATTTTGTCTATTTTTATGGCAATAGGTGGTGCTGCTCATGCTTGTGTTCATTCAGAGGATAGTGCCACTGCTGCTGGCCTCAAAGCATCGCAAAGGTATGGCTGGACTTCCTATAGCATACTCACCATCAAATTCATTCAGTACTCATCTCATTACTAACACGAGCTTTCATTTCTCCCTACAGAATGAGAATATTGTGGCTCCGCCTCAAACTGAGAAATGTGATATATATCGCTGTCACCCTGGCACTTCTTATATGTTGCTTCACGATCACATTTTCAATAGTAAAAGGAGGACAGGAAACAGCACTGTCTGAGAGCCAGCGGCTGACAGAACAATATGGCATTAATTGCACAGCAATATATGAAATGGAACCAGTAGAACTAGGCAAAACTTTAGTCATTCGCAAGGAAAAAAGCTTCGTAGGGCAAACCGACAAAACTATTGTGAATGCCACCTATGACTGTGAATGGTTTGTTGTGTCACGGGGCTATGATGGGATTCAAGGCTCTGAGTTTGAGCGTGAATTTCCCCTTGCTTATTCTTTGGTTGTACACCAGGATGCAGCTCTTGTGGAGAGATTGCTAAGGGCCATTTATATGCCACATAACATATACTGCATACATTTTGATCTGAAGTCCTCAGATGACTTTATTTCAGCAATGAAAGGTCTGGCCCGCTGCATCCCCAACGTCTTCATTGCCTCAAAGCTGGAGAGGGTGCAGTACGCAGGTTTCTCACGACTCAAAGCGGATCTTAATTGTCTGTCTGACCTCCTAGATTCTGAGGTCAAGTGGAAGTATGTCATCAACCTGTGTGGTCAGGACTTTCCACTGCGGACAAATGCTGAACTGGTGTCAGATCTAAAAGCTCTGAAAGGCAGGAACATGGTGGAGAGCAAGCGGCCTGGAGAAAAGACAGGTCGCTGGACTTATCATCATTTACTGAAAGACAGTAATTCAGAGTACTACAGCTCACCTATCACCACTTCTGAGATGAAATCTCCACCTCCTCACAACATAGAAATGTTTGTGGGCAGCGCATACTTTACACTCTCAAGGGAATTTGTGGTTTTTGTTCACCAGAGTTCCATAGCCAGTGATTTCTTGGCTTGGTCTGAGGATACATACTCACCTGATGAACATTTCTGGGCAACTCTGGTTCGTGTGCCTGGAGTACCAGGTGAAGTGCCAAGCTCTGACCCTGAGATCTCAGAACTAGTAAGTAAAACCCGTCTGGTGAAGTGGTCTTATCTAGAAAGGATTCTTTACCCACCATGCACTGGAGACTATATACGAGCTGTATGTATTTATGGTGCTGCTGAGCTCAGATGGCTCCTAAACTATGGACACTGGTTTGCTAATAAAGTGGATCCAAAAGTGGATCCTGTTCTTATGGAATGTTTAGAGGAGATGCTTTCAGAAAAACGCCTGAGGCCAAAACTGCAGTAAAAAGGTCTTATTTTTATTTTACTGGTGAGACTATTGGATTGATGTTAAAAAAAGAATACTGCTGTTTTTTTTTTGTTTGTTTTTTTTTAGGGAAATCAATATTAAGTTGAGTAATTTATTTGGGGTTTCTAGTAAAAAATACTATACTTTGAAAATGCAATTTTTTTATTTAGTTTTAAATGTATTTATATTTATGTGATTCAGCCAGCATGAGTGCAATCCTTTGGCAAAAAAATTTAGGGTTTAACATGCCAGTCCTCTAAATCTTTTAAGTGAATACTTGTTCTGTTGTGTATGAGACATGTAGTAACATAATATGAATTTATGGACAAAATGTGAATTTTATTAGAGCAAAGTGAAGGAGCACAAATACATTTGCCCAGTTCATAAGAACAATGTAGTAAAAAGTAAAGCGGCTCACATTTGTTTGTTGCTGACGAAACATCTGTTTTGTCTCTCTGAACAAAAGTTACGAAGGAATAGTTCACAAAAAGAACAACAAAAAAACAAATGAGCTGAAAATGTACTCACCCACCCTCGGGCTATCCAAGATGTAAATGAGTTTGTTTCTTCATCCAAAAAGATTTGTACTTGTAAGATACAAATCCATCATTAAGGCGTTTTAACTTGGACAAAATAAGAGTTTGTCTTCCCACATCAAAATCCACTGTCATATTTGTTTAGAGCTGTTTTACAGTTTTCGCTTGCAAGCGGTACTTGATCTGTGCATATTTCTCTCCTGATTCAGATGAGATGACTTTTTCACTGGAGAAAGCCATATTATGGAAAGGGGACTTGGAAAGTAGAAGAATTTTAACTGGAAACAACGGTTTAAAGTTGATAACTTCTTAATGATGCATATGTTTATTTTAAACATGCAGCTTTTCTATTCACAAGGTTATTGTGATACTTTCATCAGCTGTTTGGACTCATTCTGACGGCACCTATTCACTTCAGAGGATCCATTGATAATGCTAAATTTCTTCAAATCTGTTCTGATGAAGAAGCAAACTCACTCTCAGGATAGCCTGAGGGTTAGTACATTTTCAGCAAATGTTCATTTTTGCATGAACTATTCTTTAAAAAAAAAAAAAAAAAACTATATTTTTCAAGCTTTTAAAATCACTGGATCTTCCATCTCAAATAGAGAAGACTTTATGTTGGTTCAGAGCAATAGCTCAGAGAAACTTAAGCAATAATTCAGTGAGAATGAATTTGCATGTGCCTTCTGGGTTGCCATTGTGCCTGATTCACAGAAGGAATAATGCAAATCAAGTAAACACAACCCCTAAAACTAGACACAATTTGCGTGTTGCAATTTCTCATCTTGTAGGCCGGTTTTGAAGGCTTGTAAGAATGCAGCAGACATCCCTAGATCTGGTATACTCTACTGGGGCTATAAGCATTGCTCCACCAAGCAATCCAGGCACCTGAAATAAATTTCTCTTTAACATTTAGAATGTGTGCTTAACTATAATTTAATGAATAACTGCTGCCATTATTAATAGAATTATTATTATTTATTTATTTTTTTTTGCATTTGGTTAAATGTGATTCCAGCTGGTTAGTGAGTAAGTCCCAGGAATGGCTGAAAAACCTGAAAAACCACATGCAAAGTCTTGTGAATTTACCCCTGAGCATGAAACTCTTTTTGTTGATTTTATCAGAATGTAATACTGAAGAATTTCCTCTTGTAGGAAAACATTATATTCATTATTTTCAATTAATGCATATTTTTGAACATTGTATACCTATTTTCTGCACACAAAATGAAGGGTGGGGTTTACAATTCCTAACGTTTAATTGTTTTTTAATTCCTTTAATAATCATCTGTGGTTTATTGATGTACTGATTAATAACAATGGTTTTCATTTCATATGGTGTTTGCTAATTTCATGGTTAATCACTTTCACAGTGCATTAGTTTTGTGTCATATCGTGCTTTTAATTGTTTATTGCTACATGCAATGTCTGTTTTTGAGTGGTGACTGAAATGCAGCAACTTTTTAGTTGTTTAGACTGGCTTCAGAGAAAAGACATGCATTTTATTCCATTTCATTTATCAATACATTTACACTATATTTATATTCGATAAATATATCAAAAATAACATATTGTAAGAAGAAGGTTTTTAATCTGAGTTTAATTTCTTGTTAGTTTTATTCTGCTGATTTCTGCTGATGTTGTGAATGTTGCCTAATGTCATGAAGGTCACTGACTCAACACATGTATCTCCAACGCACATGCATTTTTAACATTGCTAATTCTTTTGGAGTTGATAGTTCCATTTGATGCTTTATGGTAAAGGATGCCAGTATATCCGAAATAAATTTTTCATCAGTTTAAGTTTGCTCGGTTGTGTGTGAATGAATTGTTCAACTGTTAAGACCTGAATTTTAGATTCTAATGACACTCAGTGTTGAAGAAGGAAGATACTACTTCAGTTTGGTCTGTCTTATGGTCTGATTGCACAGATTATTTAGAGCAGTAGGGTTGGATAGGATTTAGAGCAAGAGTGATTCCAGATTTATGACCAACATATACAAATTAACATTAATCTTCTTTTACCCTGTGAGTCAACCTGTCCATGTAGGCATTTGCTTACATTATTTTGTGCCAAAATACAGTGTATTATAGATGCAAAATCTTTGGTAACATCAATAAAAGGTATGCAATGCAATTTCTCCCTTTCTAATGTTGGTAAATCTTTTGTTTGTTTTGCTATGCTAACTGGTTGTATGGTTCGTTGCATTGCATTATTTGCAGTTAGGATTGTTTTTTTTGTTTTTTGTTTTTTTTTGCCTGATGTCCATGAATGTGCAACCCACTCGTTAAACCATTCATATACTATTCACATTCACATGAGTAGTATATATAAAATGTATTTATTGTGTTTCAGTTTAGACTTCCCGAGACTTTAGCAGCAACATAAGGAACAAAATTTGTTTAAGAGGAAAATAAAGCAGAAAGCATGAAAAAAAACAAAAGTGAAATGTAGGCGGTGCATATTGTACGTATTCTGAGCAAAGTTTGGTGTGAATTGCATGGTGAACTGACAAATCAAAATTCTCTTCAGTTTCAGAACTCAAAACTTTCTCTTTAGTCAAAAAACAGCTTATATTGAAGCCAGTCTGCCAAAACGACAGGTTGTGGAATGTGCCACTTTATGACGTAATAGTGTGGCTAAACACCGCCTCCGCAGAAGATGATCAACACCTGCTTGTACATCACTGCCTGTTTAGCCACACCCACCAATTCACGCACATAGTAAGTAAATGACAAGAGCAGCAAACACAGTTCTACGCAGAAACCAAACAATACACTTTATATGATGAACTTTATTTTTAATGAAGTGCCAGATCGCCGTCAGTAAGAACTTGGTCTTTTGTTCTCTTCATTTTACCGCGGATTTGTTTACAAGCAAGGCACAATTCAACGCTGGATTTTCAGAAAGATTGAAACTAAAAGACGATGATGTGGTGACTATATTGGATCCGGCAGTAATGTCACAACATACACTATTGCTTAGTACATATCGATCTGTCGATCTGTAATAACAGACTAAGTATTTATGCGTTTTTAACCTAAATCACAGCAGTGTCTATCTGCAAAGAATGTAGGCTGTCAAAAATACACAGCTGTTAGCCAATCATAGCAGTAGACATTTACTTCCGAGTCTACAATCCGCCAGACCTATTCAAACAGAGCTTTCTGAAGAGGGCTTTCAAAACAGGACAGAAAACAGCATTTTCTAAATTATGATTTTTTTTTATGTAAAAATCTTGATAACACGATAAGTGGACATCAGAGAACAGTACAAAATAAAAAACAAAGGGAGTTCATGACCCCTTTAATGGACTACATTTATTATGTTTTTTGTCGATTTGGAAAGTAATAGCACACCTCTCCTTAATATTTTGAGGCGTTTGTGTCTGTATTGTGTAAAGAAAAAAGACAAAAAGTTACACTTCACAAGTACCATGAACAAATAAAATAAAATAAAATTATTTCATAGTTACTGTTACGATTGTCTAGGGCCAGCCATAACATAAATGAAACGTGCGCTCACTCTCAAGGTTGTACCACACAAAGAATAAATTTATTAACAACAAAAAAAAAAAAAAAAAAAAAAAAAAAAAAAATATATATATATATATATATATATATATATATATATATATATAACAACCCAAAAGGGACAAATTCAGGAGTGGACAAGGCCAAAATAACAAACAAAATAACTAATTTTAATATACCCTCTAGATTCCCTAGCCAAAATAAAGCATAAAAAAAAAAAAAAAAAATACAGCACAACTTCTCTATCTCCCTTAACTTTAAACATAGAACAAACAGGACATATAAAAGAAATGGCGTCACACTCCCTACTTCCCTTTAAACTAAATATTTACAAATAACAGTTAGACATTAACTAGAACAAGAGCAAGTTTTTCAAAGCATACACAATCACAGAGGAACTAAAGACAAAAGACAAAGCAAAACAAATGGCACGCATTCGGCCTTCTAGAGTGTTCGGGGAGGTCCTTTTCACTGGAACCGGAACCAGGCCAATCAGGATCTCTGCTGGCTTGAGTGCAGGCCACACCTTCTCCTGCACAGACACACTCAGAAATACATACACATACTCCAACAGACCTGAGATGTAACATTACCAAGAGACATTGTTACTCAAAAATGTGGCTGTCAAACATGTTTCTTTTCTTGGCTCAAAGCAAATTAGCCAGTCAACACACTATACAATTCCTCAATAATGTATCAGAAAGCCAGTTGCCGTCAAGCAAGTTTCTCATGTTTTATGCCACTCAACATATTATGACGCACATGACTTCTACTGATTAGAATAAAAGAATAAAGAGGTGGGCACGGCCACATTCCATGAATTCAAGATAAGGATGATTGTACCATTTCACCAGACAAATTATAAGCAGACATGACCGGAAAGGAGTGCCATTGGGCACATCCCGATGAATAGCCAAATCTGCCACGAATGCGTTTAGCAAATGCTGCAGGCTTCCTATCATATATTATATATGACAATGATATCTTTTATCTACCTATACCTTTATGTACCTATACCTTAATATTTGTTTTGATTTTGGGGATTGTGTTTTATGTATATTCTTTCTTTCTTTAATTATGTAAGCTTACTGATCATTTACAGTGCAGAAAAAGTCTGTTTCAATTATTATTTTTCTTTGGGTAATCATATTCTTATGGAATGTCTAGAGAAGAAGCTTTTAGAAAAACAAAACAATTAAAGGTAAATTTCACTTATTCTTTTGACTAAAATGGAGAAGGTAAAAGATGGCTCTGGCAATCTTCTCTAATATATTGAGTTTGAAACTCTATGTTGCTGATTGTAACAGAAAGTGAATCCTTCTGGATAACAAAATGAGTAAAAATGTGCTCTGTATTTTCACCTCCCTATTCTTTTTTTGAGTTACCTTTTTTTTCCTATAAAGAACCTTTTGTGTAACGTGAAGGTTCCATGAATCTTAAAGGTTCTTCATGGAACCATCAATGCTTAAAAAGAGTGTACATGGCTTTCACTAACAAGGACCACGCCACAACCATGCAGATAATACTTTATTATGATGAAGGCATTGGAAGGGATGGGGTGTAATTATTCTCTGAACTGGCTGATCAGGGAAGTCTTGTTGAGAGAGACTCAGAGTGGGGGCTTCGTCTCTGTAGACAATATGTTGGGTTATTAGAAGACCCCCAAAGGTTTGAACGAGCTGATGTGGGCCTGAGCCTGAAGGAGATCGTTAAGATTATTACGGATATAGAGACGGTATGCTTCAGATGACCAGTGACCCATAACTCTTATGGTTTCGTCCGAAATGCCTACACTGGCGGCCGTAGTGACTGCTCCAATCCGAAAGGAATGTATAGAGTAGTGTTTAGGAGACATGCCAGAGGCGCTGAGAACCTTGTAGCATTTGGACCAATCAGACACACATTTGTTCATTTGATTTAACAAATCAATAATTCATTAGATTAACAAACAGTCACAGACCCCTCACCCAGCACCAAACTCGGTGCCTATATGTCTGTGAACGATCTCCTGGCCAGGACGACACAGCCAGATCTGATACGCTTTACGACCTAAAAGTATGTAGAGAGAATCTTTCTCCCTAAGCAATTCTCTCTAAAACCGACACATACTGCTATAGGAAATGACTTCGTTCATTAATTCATAGACAAATTTTTCTATGACTCTCCTACCATGCATATCCCCATGTCTTTGTGTATGATTACTACCACCTTGTATATGGTCTTGTGTATTGTATACGGTTTTATGCATGTTTATGATAGATCACTGGTTAATATCACCTCATTTACATCATGTTTGGTCTCTATGAATTCGTCTTCGGATGACCTAATCGTTGGCCATTGGCTCTTTGACCCCCGAGGGGTGTGACCTCCATAGGGTTTAAAAGACCTCACTTCAGTGACCCGCCTGGCTTTTAGTCTCTTTACTCGTCTCCCATCGCATCTCCATCTTCTGATTGCTAAGTCCCACGGCCGGCGCTACCACATCTGGCAGGCCTCAGCACAACCAATCTGTGGTTCTTTTAGATCCTAAGAGGATGAGGAGGATGTGAGCTCCTCAGCACCCCTTAAGATTTGCGCCAGGCCTTGTGGCCTTGACTTTCCATTCAACCAAGGATCCTCGGATCTCAGCAGATCTCTTTCTTAGCTCTTTTTCACTTTCTACCTGGGAAGAAACTCCCAATCACCATCGAGTCAGGACATCTTTTTGGAATTCATCACTCTTCAACCCGGAAGACTGTGATCACGAGTCCAAAACCTTGAAACCATTAAGACTTTCATCCGAGACTGCATTCTGGACAATCAGGCACGTGCAGAAGGGTGGGCTTTGGAGGCTCAAGCCCCTGCCCTTTTTCAAAATTATTCAAAAGTGCCCCTCTCAGACAATAGCAATGATATTGTAGTCAATAAAACAAAATGCATTTGAATTATAATTAACATGACAATGTGTACAAAATGGTAACTAATCGCTCAAAAAGTCGGAAAATTCCTGTTTATTTTATGTCAGTCTGAGGCGTTACTATGGGTTACGTGCATTTTGCTTGACTGACTGATATTCCACAGTCTGTTCGGAAACCATAGGCTCTCAAATATGGTTCTTGGAAGAAAAAAAAAAATAAACTAAATATTTTAAACTTTTTTTTCATAAATAATAAAAGCTAGTATGTCGATTTAATTAAAAATCCATATATTTTAGAATATTACATAATTCATCAATGCCCGTTTGTGGCCGAGGAGGGCTAATAGCTGTTGCTTTGTGCACCTATCTACTAGAAGATAATTTGATAGGAGCAGTGAAATGCGTTGTACTTTCTCAGGAGCCAGAGATGCTTGGAAAGAAATAGAGTCTAGGGTGATGCCTAGAAACTCGAGGGAAGTGCATGGCACTAGAGTTTTCTCTTTTGAAAGGGGATCACCCAGTTTGAAAAGACTTGAACAAGAGTAGATAGTCCTGAGTGTGGAGGTGTGGATGGAGGTGTAATGACGAGGAAGTCATCAAGAAGGTGAAGGACATAGGGAAGTTTGTGGTTATTGATGAGAATCCAACATAAGGCCTCCGAGAGGGAATCAAAGATCTTGGGCTACTTTTGCAGCCAAAAGTGAGGCGTACTGCAAAATAATAAGCTCCTTTCCAGAATGTTCTGAAGAAACGCCAGAATTCTGGTTTAATGGGCATAACTTTGAAAGTGCTGGTGATGTCTGCTTTTGAGAGCCATGATCCGTGGCCTGCCTTGAGAATAAGAGTGATTGCTTGGTCAATGGATGCGTATTTCATGGAGAAGTCTGGGGCTGGGATAATGCTATTAATGCTCGGTATGGGTGTGCCATTGAGGGGAGGAAAGGTCAATTATAATCTCTTTTCCCCAGAGTATTTCCTGGTGGCGATGCCGATGGGACTGATTCTAAATGGAGAAAATGGAGGTTCTTTGAATGGGCCTATCATGAATCCTTCTTGGACTTCTTTTGCTATTAATGCATCGACAATGTCTGGCTCAATGAGAGCTGACTGAAGGTTGTGGGAGATATGAGAAGTGTCTGGCTTTATTTCTATACCTGGATGAAAACCATTTTGTAAGGAAATCTACTAACTCTTGTGGGGGTGGTCTAATAAGGCAGTGGGGCTAGGGCTTTAACCTTGATTGGTGTGCCGAGATACTTTAGTAGTCATTCAGGTAAAGCAGTTGGGTTGTGGGGGCAGGAATTCCTGACGTGGGCACCGCCACAGAAGGAGCAGATGTGTAGGAGTCTGCAGTTAGAGAGTGAGCAGCCGAGATGGTTGAAATTATTGCATACCATTCTGCCTCCTTGTTATAGAATCGGCCGTCCTCTTTTATCTATACTCTTGGCAATTGGGACGTTGACTGTGGGGCGTATGTCAAGGGGTTTTGGAATAATAGGAGGAGGTGGAGCTGCTGAGGACAGTCTATTGAATACAGGTATTTTGCGTGAGGAAGACGGCTGAGATTTAAAAGGGGTGAAAACCATGCACATGGAGGCAGGATGTGACGGGGCTCCACAAAGCTCACAGGAGAGTGAAGTACGGGCTGCAAAGATGCAACAGTAGAGTTCAGCATCGAGGGAACCCCAGTATGTCCCTTGGGTAAACTGCTGTAACCGACCTGCTGCTTGAGTGGCAAAAAAAACATGGTAGTTATAGAAGCCTGTCCCTCCGAAGCGTACGGCCATGTCTAAAATGATAGTAATTGTCTAACTTGGTCCTTTGATCTGGGTAGACAGAACAAATTATGTCTTGGTAGATTGCGAAGGCTAGAGCAAATTCGGTAGGGGTAAGGTCTTTTGAGCGAGAATTTATAGTGTGGCTGAGCTGCATGATCCCTTGGCTGGTTTGCAGCTCTCTGGGCTGGCTGATATTTTTGAGGGATGGCTGGAGAAGGTGGGCTAGATCGATGTAATTACCAGATAGAATCTGAAGACGTAATCCAAGCTGAACACCTCTGGTGTGACTTTAAATGCAGATCTTGAGCCAAAAACTCTTTACCAAACACCAATTACTTGTACATACACTATATGGACAAACATATTGGGACACCCCCTTCTTTAGAACAGAAAAAGGCACTTCCAAAACTGTGGCAACAAAGATGGAAACATAATTCATGTATTTAAAAATTGCATTTCCATCTCTGTTGCAACAGTTTTGGAAGTGTCTAAAATGACTTTACCCATATGTACAAGTCATTGGTGTTTGGTGATGAGTTTTTGGCTCAAGGTCTGCATTTAAAGTCACACCAGAGGTGTTCAGCTGGGAATAGGAATTGGCTTTCTGCAGACCAGTCAATTTCTTCCACACTGACTAAATCAATCATTTCTTTTTGAACCTTGCCTTATACACAGAGGCATTGTCATGTTAGAATAGAAAAGGGTCCTGTCCAAACTGCTACACTATATTGCCAAAAGTATCTATGTTCCAGAGCCGTTGACGCGTCACACAGATGTTGTGGATGAGCTCAGGATGGTTAGATATTGCGGTGTATCAGAGGTAAAAAAAAATGATATAAATACTGTTCAGTTTCTCGCACAAACCGATCGTTTTGTGTCTTAGGACATCAATGTATCGTCACAAGCCGCAAAGTTTAATTTGGATTTGTGTGTGCATGTTTTTTTCTCTCTCAAAGATTGTGTGCCCATCGACTTGCATTATAGGACTAACAGACTGCAACGGTTTGAGTTAAAAATCTTTGTTTGTGTTCTACTGAAGAAACAAAGTCACCTACATCTTGGATGCCCTGGGGGTTAAGCAGATAAACATCAAATTTTCATTTTTGGGTGAACTATCCCTTTAAGTATGATTGCTTAAGGTAAGTAGGGGAGACCTGGTATGGTTGTAACACTTTTTGTTTCAACATCAAACTCGCTGAATTTTTGAGCTAGAGTGCTCAAACTTTTATAAAAAGTACCCACATATGTTCACTACAAAAGGCACCAATTCAAACCTCTGCAAGAATATCACAGCCCTTATAAGTTGATGTCAAATACATGGAGTGCCTTTGTTACAATCTACCCCACTGCCGGGGTAGATTGTAACACATATTGGGGTAAGTTGTAACAGTCAGACAAAAGAAGCAAAAACAGCAGCCTCCTCATAAAATTAGCTTCAAAAACCGGTTTATTGAAACAATCTAAAAGAACAATACAAAACAATGTTGCACTTTCTACGAATGACCACTTCTCCAATCCATGTTCTGTTCGATGCAGGAGTGTGTGTGTGTGTGTAAATTAGACTACTAGAACAAACTTCCTTAATGGTATTTCTGCTTACTGAACACTCAACTGCATTGTATGAGGTAAAGAATATGCAGATCTAACAAAAAACTGTATAAATTGTGTAAAATAATCTCTGTGTGAGATTGTGTCTGTTTATGAATTTTCTCAAACAGAGTCACAGTGGTGACAAACCAATGTTTTTAACCCTAGAGTGCAGACTTGGTGGATCCAGAGACTGCATAGGGCACATTTTACCCACATTTCCTTTGGCTTTGAGCTGCCTAAAAAGTCCCATATAGACAACATTAAAGTTCTCAGTAAGGGAGTGCTAAAATGTGTTACAACTTACCTCACCCCTGTCATCCAGTGTATAGTTAGCTGTATTAGCATTATGGTTTGAAATTAGCCATTTAAAAAATGCATCACATTTTGCCTGAGAATCTACCATTTATTCTAATGTAAGTTATATGATTTTATCTGCAACAGTTTAAGTACTAAGCAAAATATAGTTTTGATCAAAAAAAATTGATTTTTACATCAAAATCATTTTTTTTCTTTATAAAATCTACATATACCTATTTACAGCCTTGACAACCATTCATATAAGATCAGGGTGGAAGTGGGTAAATAATGAAATTATCATAGGACTCCTAGCTTATCTCTGATGGAAATGGTGTTGTTACAACTCTCCCCATGTTACAACCATACCCGGTCTCCCCTACTTAAATATTTATCACTAGCCAAATATTCAAATCAGCCATAATGGCAGCCATTATCCAAATCATTCCAAACAGCTTTGGTGGTAACTTGAGAGACAATACCTCTGATTTCAATAACAGAAATTTGTGATGTTGTTAAAGCGTATATCATACTTGTACATTCAGTGAGATGAGTTTAGCAGAAATATCATTTGATATTTATGAGAAAGTAACGGTGTTTGTGTTTCACGTCTCCATTCTTTGAATGACAAAAAGAAAACAAAAACATTGTGTGTTCATACTGATCTGTCTGGTACACACCTGAAGTCTTTTTTGCTCACAAACTGGGTTGTTCGTTATGCCTGTATCACATTTGATGTCCTGTGAATGAGTCTTTTAATTCTCTTACCGACTGAAGGAAAGCCCATTTTAGAATTAAAAATGTCTGATATTTAAAAAGTTGTACTGTCATGTAATAACATAGTAAGCTGAGCATGAATGTAAGCAACATGGTTTTGGGCTGTTAACAATAAGGATATGGCACAATGTTGAATGAAAAGAAAATGGCACAAAAGAACACCAACCCCTTTTTTTGTAAAAAAAAAAAAGGAATGTTCTGTTTGAAATCACAAGCTCACATTACCTTTTAATCATATGAAATCACATGAGAGAGAAGACATGTCAGGGGTGTGTGTGTGTGTGTGTGTGTGTGTGTGTGTGTATAGTTAGTAGGCTACTAGCACTGAGTAGGGTGAGGTGGTTCATTAATAAACCATTAATGTCCACGTTTAAATCTATAATCTGGATCTAAAATGTTGTTGGGCTGTTTTTCTGCCGGAGGTCCTGGACATCTTGTTCAGATGCATGGCATCATGGATTCAATCAAATACCAACAGATAAAAAATCTAAACCTGACTGCCTCTGTAAGAAATCTTATAATGGACCATGTTTGGATCTTCCATCAAGACAATGATCCAAAACAAACATCAAAATCAAAAATGTGCCACTGAGCACAAAATGAAGCTTCTGCTATGGCTGTCTCAGTTCCCTGACCTGAACCTATTGTGTTATTTTACTTTATATTATGATATTTACTGAATATGATATTATCTTACTTAAAATATGATGTATGATCATGAAAGCAATCAATATACTGATTAATATGCTGAATTATTCCAATACTAGATGTCTTAATACAGATAAGAGGCCATCCATTGGGCAGTACTGGTGTGTGGGAATGGAATTTAAGGGGGATACTTTTAAGGTTGTAATTGGTACAAAATAACACCACTGTCTCTTGGGAAGGTACAGAGAGTCTATTGTATTGACTTTTGAATACTGGTGTTTTTCCATTGGATTGTACTAAAATAACCCTATAAGTAAACAGATTTGATGTAACCGTTTTGATGTAACCATTCTTAAAAAATGGCGGATTGGTCAAATTCCACCATTAAAAAATGGGCCAAGTGGGCTGGTCAAGACAAAGACTCAGAAGTATGTGGCGGCTGTCTTCTCGGCTTTGTTACTTTGTTTAATAAAGTCTTATTTTGGCATCTGGAACTCTGCTTTTTGAGCTTCTTTGACTACATTGAAGAAATCCACTCTCTCGAGCCACAACAAACCCTACAGAAAATGAGTGGGGTGAACTGAAGAGAAGAAGCACCAAAAGGAGCTGGTATTCTGAAGGATCTGGAGATACACTGGATGAAGGAATGGTCTCTGATCTCTTATCAGGTGTTCTCCAAACTCATCAGGCATTATAGGAAAAAAACTCAGAGCTGTTAGGGAAAAGGACGTTGCAATAACTGGGTGCCGATAACTGTGGCTAACGTGAACTAGAGAAAAAGGTTAGAATTTTGTAAATTTTTTTGAAAGAAAGATCAAAAGTATAAACAATGATTTATTTTCATAGCAACCTTTGCTCATATTTACCAAGGGTGCCAATATTAGTGTGGGGGGCGGGGAGGGGTGGGTGAGCCAAGAGGAAAGGACTCACATTATTAGAGCGGCTCAACTTTGAACAACAACATAACTTTGACCGTCTCAAATTTCACTGCAGTACTGCCAACTGGACAGTGAGTATGTGAGCAAGTCAAGGTAAAGTGTAAGGATTCTCATACTCACTGTAAAGATCACTGTAAATACGGGTTGTACAAGTTACTCTTCGTCGCCCTCTGCTGTATACAAAAGAATAGAGCATGAGTTTGTCATCAATGCACTGTTGCATAGTCCACAACATTACCTGTGCAAAATAACTACAAATTAAAATAATTGTTTTAAGTTAAAAAATAAAGGAAGAAGAAGTAATAAGTCAGGACCAAGTGACTAAGTTGCAATTAACCTGATAACTTTCACTGACTGACTTTAGGTTTAAAATCTAAAGAAATAACAGATTCTTCATTTATGATGCATCATGTCCTCAATGCGAATTATAACACATCCAGTGCTTTCCTCATGTCCTTTGCATGTTTGTTAGAAGTTGAATTCAAATAAAATACTTGACTTAATGTTGACTTAATAAATATTAAACATTGCAAATAGTATGAAAATATTTGATTCAGAATGCTCAAGCCATATATGTATATATGTGTGTCCTTTTATGGACCAATGGAGCCTGGAGCTCCACAAGATTGGCACTGTGCCCAAACAATACAAACAACAGAGCTCATTTTTTTTAAGATATCAATCATAAATTTGGAACACAACTTTTTAGATTGTTTAGATTTAGATTTTCTAGCAGGTTTTGATCACACATGCATATTTTGTAAACTATATATTATATAAAATATAGTTCAGTATATTCTACATTTTAATCAAATTAAACTTCTATAAATTCTTTTCAATTTAACTTTTTTTTTTTTTTTTGATGTGCAAATATTTCAAATTTATTTATTTATTTTTTTTAAGGTGGACATCATTTTCAGGTCAGTCCTCAAGAAGTAGGACTGACAGTTAACAGGTTAATCATTTCTGATGATCACACCTATTTAAAAAGAAACTGTTAAACAAGTTTTCTGTGTTTTTGCTACGCCCATTCCACGAGAGTGACACTAGTATGATTATATTCATTATGAGTAAAGTTAAGGAGGAAGGACCTGATTAACACGCCAGGTTAACTGCTTTAAATTCAAAAAGTTCAAATTCTTCAAATACTCCATTGAAGACAACACAATACTACACTTAACCCTACTTTACTTTTTAATAATGTGAAGAATAATGTAAAGGATGTAGTAGTCATTTTGTGGAGGAAGGAAATAAGTTATAGACTTGGACAATTAGTAGTGAGGATATTTGCATTTTATTTGGTGATTTTACTGACCTACATACCCTGTAGTGTACGCCATTATTGACATAAATTCCATTCCTCTGACACTTTTGGCCTCTAGTAAAAAAATAAATAAATGCATAAAGGTTCCAAAAGGGAGTTTTAACATTGATGCCTCAGAAGAACCATTCCCAAAGAACCTATCAGTAAAACATTCTTTGAAGGACCATTTGTTTGACCATTTTTTTAACTATAAAGAACCTATTGTGGAATGAAAATGTTCTATGGATGTTAAAGCTTATTTCTGAATGTGGGAATGTGGGCAGACGGATTGCAACAGAAGTGGGATGGGGCTGCAGGGAATTTTTGAAAAGGAAAAAGAAGAGCAGATGGAATCCTGTAAAACAGGTTGTGAATTACCTGTGGCAATTGTCGCATTTTCGCTGGAGCAAGGAAATGAGGAGATGTAGGAGATTCTTCAAAATACAATATCTTTAATGATTTAAACCACCAGGAAACATGGAGCACAGGAGTGAGACAAACAATACCGGACATTGGAGACAATCAAACACAGTGCTTAAGAACACTAGGAAATCAAGATAATTAATCAAACACAGACTAATAAACTAAAGATGAGGACAGGAACAGGAAAAAATAAATATGGACATGGAGGGAGCACATGGGGAGAAAAACACAAGACAACACACCACAAGCCTGACAAATCTTGTGTACAGAAAATACTGCCAGTGGCCTGTCGCCTTTGCTATTATCCGTCACTGTGATAAAAGTACTGCCTGCCTTTTGTAAAGTTGTCTAAATTCAGTAGATTGTTGAGTTGAGTATACTATTTAAGGAAATTTGTTTTTGAGGCAGTTGTTTATATAGGAAAAACGTTACACAGAGTGGAATCATTTGAATTTTCGTTGAATATTGGGGTTTAGCTTTGTACGGTAAATATTTGTTTCTTTTTGTCAGATAATTAATTATAATGTTTAAGTTTAAATATGATGTAATCAGCAGACAATAAAAGTTTGACAATGATATGTTAAAGGAATAACCATTTTAATCATGATACTTCGAAATGGAACAAAAACATGATAAAGATATGAATCTTTCTTGAATGAAGATCAAAGGTTTCGCTGTTTATTTGGATACTGAGGTTAACACAACCTTGCCCTGTTATAATTTTAATGTGAGCAAATGACACTTTTTAAGATGAGAAAAAGTATGCAATTAAATATGATATGATAAAGCAAATGAGTCTTATCAAATGATATTAAAAGAAGTTTATTAAATGCATAAATAATAAAATGAAAATACAACTTTCTAATCTTTATCATGTTTTTTTCTTTACTTTCATTACATGGAATTAATATTTTTTCAAATGTTCTTTTGAAATTTTTCTTGTCGTTCTATAGTATTCATAATCAAGGATTATGAATGAATGACTTTCTGATTCCTCCCCTTGACCGCAGCTGCATACTTCTGTCAACATTCAAGGTGTGGCATTAGCAACATAAACAAGACTACTTTCTTTTTGAGAGACTCATGGAAAAACTTAATTTGTTCAAAACATTACACCACTACATCACCACAATTGTGTTGCTCTGATACAGGGACGGGATTTTTGTAGGCGGAGCAAATATAGGCAAGTGACTGGGAATACATATGTGTAAGATGTAAGTTAACTTTTTTCATTGATCTGTTGTGTGACTGCAACATAACACTCTAAGATGTGCTGTATTATAGGTTGAAATTTCTTAATGTGTAACGAGCCTTTATTTCTCCCTACAGAATGAAAAACTTGTGGCTCCACCTCAAACCGAAAAACATCATCTTTTTTTCTTTTTTAGCACTGATACTTCTTATTTGTTGTTTTGTCACATTTTAATTGTAAATGAAAGAGGAAGACAGAAAACAAGAGCGTTTGAGAGGCCACGTCTGAAATTAATTGCACAGCGATATATGAAATGGGACTAGTGGAACTGGGCAAAACTTCAGCCATTCGCAATCAAAAAAGCTACAAAGGGCCAACCGATGAGGCTGTTGTGAATTCCACCTCTGATTGTGATCTATTTGTGTCACAAGGTTATGATGGGATTCAAGGCTCTGAGTTTGAGCGTGAATTTCCTCTTGCTTATTCTTTGGTTGTTCACCAGGATGCAGGTCTTGAGCTGAAAGGCAGGAACATAGTGGAGAGCAAGTGGCCTGGAGGAAAACAATGGCACTGGACTTATCATCATTTACTGAAAGACAGTAATTCAGAGTACTACGGCTCACCTGTCACCACTTCTGAGATGAAATCTCCACCTCCTCACAATATAGCCATGTTTGTGGGCAGCGCATACTTTACACTCTCAAGGGAATTTGTGGTTTTTGTTCACCAGAGTTCCATAGCCATTTCTTGGCTTGGTCTGAGAATACATACTCACCTGATGAACATTTCTGGGCAACTCTGGTTCGTGTGTCTGGAGTACAAGTGTCAAGCTCTGACCCTGAGATCTCAGAACTAGTAAGTAAAACCCGTCTGGTGAAGTGGTGGTCTTTAGAAGAGAGACTTTACCCACCATGCACTGGAGTCCGTGTGCGAGAAGTGTGTATTTATGGTGCTGCTAAGCTCAGATGGCTCCTAAACTATGACCACTGGTTTGCTAATAAAGTGGATCCAAAAGTGGATCCTGTTCTTATGGAATGTTTAGAAGAAAAACTTGCAGAAAAACGTGTGCAGAGAGAAATAGAAATAATGCATTCTCATTCTGGAGATCAGTAATATTGGACGTCTGGTTGAATGTTGTAAGTTATTCTCTGTCGCCCCCTGCTATGTACAAAAGAATGGAGCTGGTTCATCAATGAATTATTGCATTGTTTACCATATTACCTGTGCAAAATAGCTCCAATTTTAAGATTATTTATTTGTATGTTCGGAAGATGCTTTGTAAATTATTTAAAATTATTATTATGAGTTGTTTTTTGATACTGAAATTGTCTAGCAAAATTACAACATTAATAAATGAATTATCATGGCTTTAAGTTCAATAAATACAAAAGTTAACCCGATGAGAAAAAGAAGTGCACTTAAGTCTATAGTCCTCTGCTACCATCTACATTCATGTGCATTGTTTTATCTTCATTCAGCAGCGTTAAACAATTTTGCAGCATGTGTGTAGCCTACACATATTTGCCAATAAAGCATCTTTAAAACTGAAACTACTGCATGTAACTTGCTTATTATTAGGGAGGAATAAACTTAAGACATCCAGTTAAGACTGTCATTATATGCACAAAGAACAAAAATAATTAAGTGTGCTACTTGCACTTTTCAGCACATTATTATTTCTTATGTGTGTAATTTTAGTATTATTTATATTAGATTATACAATATTATAGTATTTATAATATTATTTTTCCATATTCATTTGAATTTCAGTAATAGGATTGTCATTTTATCTGCTTTTTATAGTTTAACTGTTTAAGTTCTGTTTTATTTTTTATTTCAGTTTTATTTTTAATAATGGTTTACCATATTCATGTTTTCCACAATTTGGTCTTCATTTTTCTTTCATTTACTCAAGCTTACAGAAATCTTAATAGGCCTACCCATCATACACATAATCTAAACCTTAATCTATAATTCAAATATGGACCTAGAAAACTTTTCTACAGCTTGTTTGAACTAAATCTGTTAAATCTTTTTATTTATTTGTGCAGCTGGACTCCATGTTTTTCAGCAGTTGATCCTTTATTTTGCTGTCTAGTGATGTCTGATTGCTCTGTGTTAACACATTTCTTTGAATAATCAATTTCTCAATCTGCAAACCAGCTATTTTTATACAAATGAAAACAGCGTTTAGCCTGATATAGCCAATGCAAGACTTAAGTCTATTTTTACACCTCCACTGACAAAGTTATCCTCTTGCTGCTATATGTCACATTCTACACATGACACTTTTTCCTTATGCACCACGGTCTTCAAAGATTGCCTTTCGTCACAATTTCATTTATCACTTTATGGAATTTTGATTGACTCACTGGATTATAGTTTGCCTCTCATGATACTTAAACATAAGAGAAATATAATAATCTCCTAAAATCCTGTACTTTGAAGATATTTGAGACCTCTCACATCCCGTAGAAAGCAGCTCCACGTGCGCGCGCAGAGCTGACCGCGTCCCCGAGCTGACGCTATTAACAGCAAGCGGAGGATCCGTGATAATATCGGCTATTGGTTAAACCTGCTCAACGGAAAATATAAAACACATAAAACTACATAGTGAGCAGGGTTAAGGTGAGTCGACAGTTTTCCTTCAGTCGCGTGCATGGTGCATAGTTTGTCGCTTGTTGCGAAAGCGAACTGAGCTGGCACGGCCCAGTATTGAGGGGATGCAGTTTATTTAGATGTCTGAGATTAAATATACTTAGTAATAATCGATTATTTAAGATGATGATTTCACAGTGTGTCAGGAGTGATCGTATTTGAGACGTTGCGCTGAAATGTTACATTACATTTCTGGATTGAGGTGTGCATGCGACTTCAGGTGAGGCGCACAAATATTGGGTCAAATATGAGCGTGCGCACTCACGCACTTTACCAAACTCTGAAATCAAATTTTGATTCCTTTTCATTTTCAATAACTGGTATCATTAAGTGATTGACAGGTTTGGACATTAGCATTTATTTCTTCTTCTTCTTCTTCTTCTTCTTCTTCTTATTATTTAGAATTGTTTTAGTTTTGCTTTAGTTTGGATTCTTCAGACTTTACCTTCTTGTTTAATGTTATAGTGATAAAATATCTTGAAGCAGTAATTTTATTAATGCTTTAGTTGAGGTTTTTTTGTTGATCAGCATGATTTGGAAACGTTTTCTGACACACCCCCTCAGTTTGGATCGTTCCCTGCAGTTTGCGTAAATGTGACAGACAGAACAAAGATGCTTCATTTATCATTTTAATCATTTTCAAGACAAATTGTCGCTTATTTTGAATAAAGTTCAATTAGTCAGTGGAGTTCACAAACTGGCAGCTAGCGATGTTCAAGTTCGTGAACGAATCGTCACTTAAGACGGATCTTTTCGATGATTCTGTTGATAATAAGATTTGTTCACGAAGCTGTAGGATCTTCAAATCAACTTGAATTATTAAACCGATCAAACACGAGAACTGATAAGTGAACCAAATTGAGTAATCAGACGAAAAAGTTTTTACTTTAATACAAAATGTTAACATAAACATACTGGGCATGTGTTGAATTCTATACTTGGCTTAATGAATCTTTAAAATGAACTGTTCGAAAGAACCGATTCGCGACTCGCCATAACTGGAGCTTGTTGTGAGGATAGTGTATCCTCCTTCCATGGAAAGAGAACACGGTGTTCTTTTTGAACGAGAGAGAGAGGGATTCTGTTAAAAGTTTCAGATATTAGTTTTGAAATTCAGACAATAAACTCAGAATTACATGCTTTTGCTGACATCAGTTGATGCAGACAATTTTTATTCTACCACCAGAATAGAAAGAACACAATTTAATATAGTTTGATTTGTTAACAATATGTGTGTATATATTTGTTATCGACACGTGATCACTAAATTTTATAGAGACTATAATTAATCTCTATAAAATCTGTTAAATATATTTTTCTTCTGCATTTTAACCTTCAGAGTTAAACCATTGTGTAGTTTGCTTTCTGGTCATGTCCTTTTTGACCAAACCAGTTCAATCCAGCACCAGAATTCAAACAACTTGCCCTCCCCTCAGAAACCTCACAATCTCACACACACCCTCCTTGTTTTTATGAGCACAGCGTCACTCCACCGCCTGTGATGAGTTTCTCTTGTGAATTATCTTTCACTCTAGTTTGAGTTGTCATCTTTCACTGTCAGTTCTTAATTAAATCGCCCAACAAGTTAGAATGTTGCATTTAGGAACTTGTAAGACATGTTTTGCATTGTCTTGATAGCCTTCCACCTTAATTGTGCTGAGTCAACATTAGTGTTGATTAACTATGAGAAAGAGGCATTGCCTCCAGAATTTTCTTTTTGTGCTTGACTGCTAATTCTGTCTGACAGTGTGTGAATATGAGAGAATGAGGGAACTGGCTCGTTATGTAACGATAGCTGTGGAGACCACATACATGTTCACACAGGCGAACTGTCCGCTTGTGAGTGCTTTTCAGGCCAGATGACTAGGCCTCTGTACTGTCATAGCTGTTTTTATATAAAAGAGACTGGGGGCTAGTTGTCACAAAGGCTATACATCAATAACTGTAAGGTTTTTGTCTGAGCCTTAGACCTGTCTTCACTTCCATGTGCAGTGGCTGTAATGCAATAATAACACCACCTGCTGATTTTGGCTTTGGATTTATTAATTTAATTGGCTTTATCTGCTCTGCTTGCGTGATACTACAACAAAGACAAGAATAGATTCAAAAGCCCTCAGTGAACCATGGCTGTGGACCCAGAATAGGGGGTTTCAGATCACTCAGAGCAGGGGGTTGCCTTTGTTTTGGCCAGAGCGAGACCACTAGTATTTTGGAATGCTGGACTCCATATGTGTTTATTTGAAGACATATAGTGTGTATTGTAAAGAAAATGGCATATTAGAATGATTTCTAAGGGATCATGAGACACTGAAGACTGGAGTAGGCTGCTAATTCAGCTTTGCCAACACAGAAATTAATTACTAGAATTTAAAATAGAATGAAGTAGAAAACTCTTATTTTAAATTATAAGAGAATTTCACAGTATTACTGTTTTATTATTGATCATAAATGGTGAGCCTAAAGGCGTGGAGACACAAATTCAGTTCACTTGCAGGTTCAATAATTTCACTACAACTACAGTGTTAATAATAAACAATGAACCCTTTTTACCTGCAATATTTCACAGAAAACTTGCTAATGTGACCACACTTTGAGAGACCTCTTTAAAAAACATTAAAAAATATCACCTATATCTTTTGCATGGTAGTGTACCCTGAATTGTTTTGATTAGATATATTTATAAGGTTCTAGAGATCGATATAAATACAGGTATTAGGTTCCAGCTCACAAAGCTCTCTCTGTCTGCATATGCTCAGAGCAGAGAGTGTTGGGGACCCCAGACGTTTGTTTCCGGCTTTTCCTGTAGACAGCTGTTACGCAACATGTGCTGCTGCACAACATGCTATTGATGTTTTTGCCTTCAGCTATAGCACGTTCATGAAGCTTCATTTTGACTCATGCTAAAGTTTCATTTAACAGCAAGCAAATTAAAAGGAAAAGCATTTTAAAAATCAGTCTTTTTATATGATATTCGTTGGATAATGCATGTATTATTACATTAAAAAACATGCAGCATGCAAAGTGTTTATAGGCTAAAAAAAAAATCTGTCAACTAGTTTTATTTAAAGATGTAGAGTCAAATTTCTCCACCTTTAATGTAAATTAGAATTGCAAAAATACTAAATATTCTTGTGCACTCTGCCTTGCTATGATTCTTGTTGTTTTCGCCAACACGTTCTCACTCCCAACTCATCACATATTGAAGCTTGTTCAGGACCACTTGGCGTCGCTTTTTGATGCTCAAGGTACCCCTTTAGCGTCATTTTTCGACTTGCAGGATCCTCCGTTGTTTTCAGTTGTTTGTCTTAGTTTAATGGTTTGCATGCATTTGTAAAAAAAAAAAGAAATAATTTTATATAAATTTATACTTTCATTGGAGCACCTAACCCCACCCCTAACCTAAACCTACCCACTTCTGAACAATATAAAACACGTAACAGGCAAATATAAGTGCAGTCACAGGTATTTATTGCAAAAACTGACCATAAACAAGCAGTATAAAAGCATTACAAACAAGCCGTGTTGCATTCCAAGTCTTCTGAAGACATACAAAGTCTTTATGCGAAGAAGAGAGTAAAACATATGGTTTTAATCGCTGAAAATGATCCCGCTCCGTTAACGTGCTCACATCTCATTCAAAAGCATACTCCCATCCCATAGCATGACGCAACTGGTCACGAGACACACAAGAGCCAATAGCATTTCACAACCAAGGCTGACGGAAGGCTTCTTCTGGCGGCATTTTTTGAATTCGTGCATAGAGACTGCACACAGGAAGAGCTCTACGGTGGATGGAGACGACGATCGCGTCTATTCCTCTCACAAATCAATCATTTTGCTTTGGAAGACTTGGAATATTAATACTTTTTGAATAAATTATGACGGTAGTTGTATCTGCCTGTTATATCTTGTGTTTTATTGACAAATGGTAGGTTTAGGGGCAGGGGTTGGGTTAAGTGCTCATAAATGTGTAAATAATGTCATATAAATAAAACTGTTGTGACTGTTTACATTGAAAATTCCCGGTACCTTTCACATCGGCATATTGACACCAAAGGTTTCTTATTTTAAGCAACGAAGGACCCTGCAAGTCGAAAAATGGCGTTAAAGGGGTACCTTGAGCGTCAAAAAGCGACGCCAAGTGGTCCTGACCAAGCTTCAAAATGTGATGAGCTGGGAGTGAGAACATGTTATTTTTGCACCAAATATAAGTTGATTTCTCTGATAGTTTGCAGGCCACTCTGAGCCTCAGGTCCTGTGGTGCGGGCCTCTGACGCATGTAAAGAGATCATGCATTCCTCTGGAAGAATGCAGGATGTCATGGGGGTGTTTTGGTGGCTGGTTGGGTTTTTGTGTCTCATGGCTGTTGTGTGTGTGTGAGTGTGCTTGTATGGACAGACGTAATATTGATTTCTTGTGTGTGCCGTGTCCTTGAAAATCACAGCAGTAGAATCTAGAACAATTTAACAAGGCAAGAACAATGCAGTGTTAGCAGGCATAACTTCAATGGCAACCATCAATAGATTCCGTTTCAAAGATCACATCACATACAAATTATAAGTTTTGAAGGATTTTAAACTTTTAATTGTTACTTTTCATGTTAAATTCCAAAAAAAAAAAAAAAAAAAACCTTACTGGCCCCTAGACGCTAAAAAAAAGTGGTGATCTGTTCGGACTCCTACACTCATTCCAGCCTTTTTAGATTTGTTAAAGCAGTGAAGCTTGGCTGTGTGTATATATGTGAGCAAGCATTTGTGTGTGTGCTACTGTTCGGTCTGATTGTCAGCATGACACAGATAGTTGTTGACAGTAGGGGATTCATTGAGGCCAGCTGAGGATGGACAGCAGCCAACTATGATGTTCAGTGTAGTGTCTGCACTGTTGGAACAGAGAATGTGTATTTATGAATTTGTGTTTTGTCTCCGCTTTGTTTGCATATAATATATTTATATGGTCCAAATTGCATGTGCAGGAACTTTGAGTTAGTGAGAACCGTTTTCTCATTAGAGTTGAAGTGTCAAAACGAAACCTTGGCTCCAATTTCTATTTCATTAATAGAGATCTAATAGATAATAGAGGTCATGCACACATACAAATGTGTAAACATCCCTTGTGACTATTGAATTTTTCTGTTACCCAGACTGATTCTTGAGATTTCATGTTGAAAAGTCCAATATTTTTTATGCTTACTTTCACTAAACAAAGTTCAGTGTTCAACTTTATTCTAATGCTCAACTTCATTTTAATGAAAAATAACAAATAGAAAATATATAATCATAATCTATGACAAAAATACTATTATAAACTAGGTTAGTGGATAATTCAGCAGCAAAAGTTATTCTAGAAAAATCATGAGCGCACAATTTTATAAAATCTAAACATTTAGAGAAATAACATTATTTAGTGGGGAACAAAAAAAATTGAATAAGTGTAGGACTAAGTCTAGTAAAATGTTACACATTGCTCTTTGTATTGTTGTAAAATACATTAATTAAAAACAAGTATATATATATATATTTCTCTCCGCAGCAGAGAGAAGAGTTTATGTGAACTTGATTTAAATATTCATCTTTACCTCAAATTAAACTATGGAATGGCTTCAGAACACTTGAAATATAGTGCACAAAAACTTTATGGTGCTTTATAATGATTTTGTGCCTTTCGTGGGGCTTAACAATAAAACAGAATAGTATATGCACAATATCGGATTTAGATCAGATTTAGTCTCGTCTGACCAATACCCGATCCGGCAGAAAATGCCAATGCAAAAAACCCCTAAAAATTACAGTTGAACCGCTGATGTCACGTGGACTATTTTAATTATGTCCTTACTACCTTTCTGGGGCTTGAACGTGTCAGTTGTGTTGCCATCTTTGGCAAGTCAGAAAGCTGTCAGATTTCATACAAAAATATCATAATATATTAATTTGTGTTCCAAAGATAAACAAAGATCTTACGGGTTTGGAACGACATGAGGGTGAGTAATTAATGATAGAATTTTAATTTTTGGGAGAACTATCTCTTGTAAGTGACTATATTCTGAAGTATCTGTACAACCCCATGGAACAATGATGCTGAATGACCCAAATAAGGATTTGAAGAACCCAAAAAAAAACAACCAAAAAAAAAAACAAAAAAAAAAACAATTTTGACAATCGGGGTTTTATACAGTGATCACAAGAACAAAATGACATTTTGTTGTTGACTAGTAACTGCTCAACAAACTGGAAGCTCAATGGTGAAAAGACCATTTTCATATGAAATGAAAGCATGTGAGGGTTGTTTTGTTTGAGATTTTGATGATATTAAAAGATATTTAGTCATGCAAAGATGACAAAAGAGGCAATATCAAGATTTTTTCTAATAATAAATTGTTGCTGTTACTTTAAATAAAAGCGGTTTCTCACTCATCAGTATGTTAATTTGCTTGCATATAGAAAGCATTTTGAAAGAAATTAGTCATGAATGAATTCTGATCAAAATTGACAGAATAAATAATTAAAAACAAATAAAAAATTGAATTCATATGACAGAGCACTGAAGTTGCCATTTTTGTGACCTCTGACCCCTGACCCCTGCAGGGATGGAGTTCCCTGTAGATGTATTGCTGTCTGGCAGACATGAGGACTTGGAAAGTTCAGCCCAGAGCTACATGAACAAACTGCTCTACAGCAACCCAGATGACACACAATACCTTACCCTGCCCAGCATGAGAAAGGTAAAACACACACACAACAGAGAACAGAGCTTAGAATATCAGATCATACGGAAAAAGAAACTTTTCTGTGCAAAGTTATAGGCCTATCCAATTAAAAAAATTGCCATATGTAATGTATCTCCTAAAATGACCATAATGTGTTGAGAACAATGTTACAGCTCAAATTATACACTGAAGAATCTAGGTTTTACTAAAAAAAATATGTAAGTGCTTTTTAAAATCTTTTTTTCTTTTTTTTTTTCTTTTTTTTTTTTTGCATTTAAACCCTTTAAAAACTGGCCCCATTCACTTCCTTTGTGCCTCTTTTAGATCCGGATCAGTCCTGCCAATGTTGGGTTTGTTCCTCTTTATGGAGCTAATCTCAAACACAAAGTCCTGGCTCTGTTTGCTCCTGAGGACCAGTTCACAGGTAGCCCACTTTCCTGCATCTTTTACCTATCACAATAACATTATGAATGGATTTTATGACAATAACATCATGGAAAGTCACATTTGAATTTCTTTAGCATCTTATTTACCTTTATTCCGCTTTATCTCCCTTTTTTATTCTAGCTGTGGCATTGTTCTTAGCTGATCAGTGGTACGCAGTGGAAGATATTCTCAGAACATCAGATCCTGCAAGAGAAGGCCTTGTAAAGGTAATCTTTTTTTTTTTTTTTTTTTCGAAAGCTTAGCATTGAACTTTTTAAATGAAATTATTCAGACACATTTTTGTACTTTGAACAGTGTCTATTCAGAATGTCACTTCTTTGCCAAGTCAATAAAAAGCAGAAATCTGGCATTTTCTTCTATGCCTTGTTAAGGACTTGCAAATGTTCTCAAGCACTCCTACGATGATCTTGTTTTGTTTTTTTTTTTATATAAAATGTATTTTAGTTTGTGTGTGAATATTTAATTATAGCGAGAGAGAGGAGGAAACAAAAGCAAGGTTTGAGCAGTGAAATGTAGTGGTTTGGCCAAACAAATAATTGCAAACAGGCAGTAGTTTGTGGCTGATCAGTGAGAGGTGTTTTTTGTCTCAGGTTCCACGCTTTGCATACATAGGCTTGCTTTAGAAAATATTTAGAAATATTTTTAAATGTACACAGGCATCCACTCACTCACTTAAAAATACACAAGGCACCCATTTTCTTTATGCTTGCACTTGTTCATTCCACTGTATTGTGGAGCGTAACACACTCCATATGTTGTAATATCCTGTATTATCCAGTCTGGATTTCCTCTGCAGGAATATCATCTTTATAACTTGACTGTTACATTATGTTGTACACCTGTTTAATTTTGGCATGAAATGAAGATTTACCCTACTTTATCTTTTTTTTTTTTTTTCTTTTTTTACCTGTAATTTTTAATCAAAACGTAACTCGATTTCCCAGTGAAATTTCAGATACAATTTATAAAACACAATTGAATCTCTTTTGTGAATAATTGCATTTGGACAGGTAAGGTCTGTGGGCGAGAGGATTGTCTTATATGTGCTAAACCGCATCATTTACCGGACGGTGGAAATGGGTTCTAATGAGGTGCCGTTCCTGTGCCACGGAGAAGACGTCTTTGTCAAAATCCTCTGGAAGAATGGAGAAGCGGTGGGCTTCTACTCTGTCAAATCTAAAGGTCGGTCCTTCTCCCTGGAGAGTCTGGCAGTGCTGTAGATACATTGCTCATTCTGCCTAATGTATGAGTAAGTTTACTTCATAAAATAATCTACAGTGTCTTCATTAAAGGATGAGTGAGAATTGAAACTAGGCCTTGCCTAGTTTATAAGAAGGCAAGTTCACAAGCTTCTGTGTTGTGGCTTTGTAATGAAGATCTTGGTTTGTACAAAAAGGTTATAGATTCAAAGGCAAAAAAGGCAAAAAATTAAACGTATTATTATTATTTTTGTTATTACACAGAGAAAGGATTGATATACCTAGAAAACATATGGTAGCCCATTTCTGCATAAGAAAAAAATTCATGCTTTGGCAAATTATAGTTATTATGATGATGATGATGATGATGATGATTTATTATTATTATTATTATTATTATTATTATTATTATTATTATTAAAGTATGATGTATTATCAGTCAATCATAAGAGAAGTAGTCAATTATAACAAAGTCATAAGTATAATGAAAAATTAGAAAACAGAAGTGGCACTTCATTTTAACTTGAGGATTAGTTTTGTCATAATTGACTTATCTCATAATTGTGACTTGCTATGTTGTAATTATGACTGTTATTCAGACATTTTATATCATAATTATGACTCATAATTTAGACTTTTTAACTCAATTATGATGTCATAATTGTGACTAAGTCATATCTCATCATTATGACTTGGTATCTCAGTTTCAAATGTCATATTTATGACTGTTATGAATTTTTACGTCAAGAATTTGGCTTTTTATGTCATTTTTACTTCTCAATTTATTTTTTTTATTATTTAGTGAAACAGCTATAATTTTCTGTAGGTAATTATATTGGATATGATGATGATCATCATCATCATTATTATTATTAGTTATTAATTATTAGTTATTAATTATTATAATATTATTATCCAACAGAGTTGGGTATAACGCATTACACAGTAACTGTAACTGCGTTACTGTATTCTAATTACTTTTCCTGGTAACGCAGTAAAGTAATGCGTTACATTTTAAATTTATGTAATTTGATTACAGTTCCTAATGTCAATAAAATTACGTTACTTAAGTTACAAATGCAGTGTTAAAAAAATATGGAGTAAAAATCATGTTTTGCGCGTCAGTATGCCCTTTAAGAAATCACAGAAGAATGTGAGCTAAAATGCAGACGAGTCCCACAACATTTAGATGCAGTGAAAGGTTGACTATCATATTTCAAAATATTGCACTCCATATATTTTAGTCTAGCATTATAGTTTGGGAAAAGTTCAACAAGTAAATGTGTACAAGTTTGTCACAGTAATACTACTATAAGTAAAAATAAATGACTCCTCAGAATGAGATTCTCTGCTGGATTAAGCCACGTCGCATCGCATTCTTCTTCTGAGGTAAATTCAAGGCCCATTCCTCACAGCGCGTCTTCTTCCAAAAACGAAAACTGGCCGAGATGAACTTGAATCTTTCATTGTTTACAGAGGTGATGTGAACATTTAGATGTTCACGCGTCTCAAGCCTGTTTTCGCGGGGATGATTATCTTGTAGCGCGTGATGTGCATGCGCATGATTACATTATAGCTGAGCTCAGACGGGAAAGACTGTATCTTGTGTTGGTTTCATATGGATTATTTTATCAGAGACTAATTTCATTTAAAAATAGACACTTCAAGCTTTCTTTAGATATATTTCTCATATCATTTTAGTGACTCATTTCAGGAAGATATTCATGGAGACTGCGAATGCAGAAAGAGCACCCTATTTGTTTTCTTTATTTTACAAAACCCCAAAAAGTTTTGTTGATATTGGGAGTGTATTCAAATAATACTTTTAATTGTTCAGTCAATATTAAATTAATGAAACAACTATGAGTTTCTCTTTGTAGTGTATTTTTTAGGTTTGATAACTTGAAAAGTAAAGTAAACTTGAAAGTAAAGTAATCTGATTACTGTTTTAAAAGCAGTAATCAGTAATGTAATCAAATTACAATTTTAAAGAACTAATTAGTCATTTGTAGTCATCGGTAACTTACCGAACCAACACTGTTATACAATATAATTTAACTGTTCATGAAAATAAGTGTCACTGTTCAAGATAAACTATATTTTTGATAGTATTGTAGATGGAAACCAGTGTAACATGCAGTGATTTTGCACCAGACATTTCTTCCATCTGCTGTGTTTGTTCTCCCTTGCAGGTAGCTTGTGTAATAGCTTTGTGAGCCAGTGCTACCTACTTCCAGTCATGGACTCTATATTTGTGCGGAAGGATCATCGCGGTAACGGTCATGGCTTGCAGATGTTGGAGGACTTTGTGGACTCCTTTAAAGATGATGAACTGGGCTTGAAATACCCCTTAGCACCAGCAATGCAAAAGGGTCAGAAATCTTCACTTCTTTGTAGTTTTAAATGCCCCTTTACTAGTTTGTAACCTTATATTCTACAAGGAAGGAAAAAGATTTGAATAAAGTGACTGACAGTGTAGAACTTTAGTAAGCAAATGACTCTTGCAAGTACCTGTCCTGCACTGTTATTCTATTGAGGATTTGTTTTGAGACTTGCTCATAGCTGTATTGAAAATAGAAAAGGTGTATTATTACATATTAAGCAACTGTAAAAAATTAAATATTAAAACAACTTTTTCAGCATTGATAATGACACCAAGTCAGGTTCTTCTTGACCACCAAATCAGCATATTAAAATGATTTCTGAAGGATCATGTGACTCTGAAGACTGGAGTAATGGCTGCTGAAAATTCAATTTTGCCATCACAGGAATAAATTACATTTTAAAATCTACTAAAATAGAAACGTTTTTAAATACTATTTCACAGTACTACTGTTTTTTCTAGTGCTGTCAAATGATTAATCACATCCAAAATAAGTTTTTGTTTACACAATATTTGTGTGTGTACTGTGTATATTTATTATGTGTATATATAAATACACACACATGCATGTATATATTTTAAGAAAAATGTTATGTTTATACATTTAAAATGTTTATATATAATATCAATTATATTAATATAAATATATACATGGAAATACATGGAAATATTTTCAAAATATATACTTTGTGTATTTATATAAACATAATAAATATACACAGTATACACACATATATTATGCAAACAAAAACGTTTATTTTGGATGCGATTAATCGCTTGACAGCACTAGTTTTTTCTTTATTTTTCATCAAATAAATGCAGCCTTGGTAAGCATAAGAGACTTCTTCCAAACACATTTTTAAAAAACACATTTTAAAAAAATTGTACAATCCCCAAACTATATTGTATCTTAAACTTGTGTATATATCACATGCAGTATATATTTCTTTATTTAATTGTTTACTTTTACTATATATATATATATATATATATATATATATATATATATATATATATATTAAAAAATAAATATAAAGAGCTACATTTCTTTAATATGTTTTACTAAATGTGTATATAAAGAGTAATTTAAAAAAATATGCTCCAGTATGCAGACAGTACCTGAGCACATACCCGGCCGATGTGGACCTGCTTTGGGAGGTGGAAGGAGTTGGAGGTCCCTACCAGAAAGTGAAAGTGGCCAGCAAACTTGGCTCCATGACACAACAATGTAAGTGATTCTTCCTGGGTCATATCTGCCACTGACCCTCATGAAACTCCTAACAGTTTTGGGGTTGTTTCTCAAAATGGCAGCTTTTACCAGTATATCTCATTGTTCATTGCTCAGTTTCACATCTTTACTTGATTTTATAGGTTAGATTTTAGATTTGTTGTGTCCATCTCCATACAGGCAACCACAGCTCACGGGCAGCAGAAGAAAACAAAAATGGAGAGGTTGCGGTTAATGAGGTGGAGATGACCGAGGAGAGCTGCCTGGACATCACAGTAAATTTGATCCTATCTTTATGTATTTTCTAGATTATATTTTAGCTTTAATAGCAGTAGGGTTAAAGGGGATGCATTTAGAGACACTTCTCAGAAACACATTTTAGCTTGTGTACAGTTACTGTAACTCTAATTTTCCCTTTATTATGTGTAATATTTATGTCTCTGTTTTTTTAATAGCACTATGATGGGGTTTTTTTTTTTTTTTTTTTGCAATAAAAGATTAGTCAACCTAATTTGTTTGAGTATCTGTTACTCAACTGAAGGTTTGTGTTTAGCTTCAGTATAAGAAACACATTTGAATAGTTTCTGCTGGATATGAACCTATTATACAGGGCTTCTTTTAGTCAGACATCCCACAGACTAGTTTATTTGGGAAATGTTTGGTTTTGCACATGCTTGCTCCTTTGTTGTGCTTTTTTTCTGAATTTGAGATATTTGTATGAAGGTATTTATAGAATCTGTTAACCCTTGACCGAGTAGAGTGAATTGTTTTCATTTTGGTTTTACAGGAGGATGTGGTGGTAGTCAACAAACATCTCAAAGTATCAGAAGGTTTGGATTTGTGTTCAATTTATCATTCTAAAACACCCTTTTCTGCCAGTTCAGGCAGTTTAAGTGGGTGTTAAAGCCTTTTCTTTTTTTCTTTCATCTTCTCGCTGTAGAAATTAGTGACTTGCCCATTTCCACACGCACACGGAGCAGCGAACGCAAACAAAAGAAGAGGCCACGGGAAGAACCAGAAGAGAGTGCCGTGGAGAACCGACCTGAAAAAATCAACAGGTCTCTAAAAACGCCTCATTGACTGGTTGCTTTCAGAGGTTATCCTTAAGATTACAGTAATGGAGATTTACTCGTGTGCCATTGAGATAAAATGTGTAATATCATAATGCAGCAGATGGGTTCTTAAAATGACCCTCCACCATGGGTCTGATAGTAAACTGTTGATATTAAATCCTGACTGGAATAAAATGTTACATATGTAAAGTGTATTAAATGTGGGAAAAATCCCATAGACCCAAACCGTTTGGGGAGTGACCCAAACCATATCTAAGGACTAGAAAACCCTAGTAGAAACCACATAGAAACATTTAAAGAACTTTAATTTATTATAGATTCATGTTTTTTAATAATACATCAATGACAAATTACGCAAATTGAAATAGTTTTGTATTAGTACATGGAAAAATGATTAACATTAAACCTAGATTAATAAATCATTTAATTCATGATACACTACCATTCAAAGTTTGGGGTCTGTAAGATATATTTTTTAAATGTTAAATAATGTTAAAAATGTTAAATAAAAATTTTTAACAGTTTGAATGTTAAATTGTTTCAAATAAGTCTCATGCACACAGGCTGTGTTTTATTTGATAATCAATACAGTGAAATGTTAACATTGTAAAAAATAATATATATATTCAAACTATTTTTATTTTTTTTAAACAATCCTGTGATGGCAAAGCTGAATTTTCAGTCAATACTTTAGAAATCATTATTATCCAGATATAGTGCTCAGTTTCTTATTGTTATCAATTTTGAAAACAGTTGTACCAGAAAATGAAAATTTAATTTTAAAAAGACCGAATTACTGTATTATCCTCTTTGTCATTTATTACCTGTATATCTAATTTAGAGTGGTTGAACCAGAAACAGAGACAGAACCTGATGCTGTCGTGCCAGAGACTAAAGAACACACGGATGGAGAAAGTGGAGGAGGAGAAGATGGAGCAGCAACCTCTGTCCAGGTGGTGGAGGCTATATCCAGTGAGGCCCCTGCAGACACAGAAATTCTGGTGAGGGACAGCAGCATCGTTTGTTGGTTGTCTTATCTGGTACACTATTTCATCACTGGTTTAATGAGGCCAAACAAGTTGGCTTACAACAGTTGCCAAAAATGCCAATGCAAATTATGTTTGTGGCTCATAAAACAGTATGTTCCTTGAGCCAGAGGTGCAAATTTTATGTCAGTTCACACATACAAATGTGTACACACCCAAATCAGGTATTGAGTTCTCTGTTTCTCTGTGAAGGTGGCAGAAGTCAATGGAGAAATAGCTGACAGTCAAGAAGAGGAGAATGCGGGGTCAGTAGTCACAACAGAGGATGCACAGGCCACCCAAGAGCTCTCTCTAGAGGCTGAACCTGTCATCCAAAATGGCACTGCTGAGGAGATGGAGGCAGAGGGAGAAGCACAGGTAAACTATTTCATTCAGGTTAAGGTCAAGGTTGTACTGTTACATGATTTGAGCAATCTGTATACACTATTTGTGTCATTTAAAGTTTTTTTAAAAGATGTCTCATGCATATATATTTGAGAAAATACTGAAAAAACAGCAATATTGTGAAATATGTTTACAATTTAAAATAACTCTTTTCTGTTGTAATATATTTTAGAATAAGTGATTTATTCCTGTGTTGGCAAAGCTTAATATTCAGCAGCCATTACTCCAGGCTTCAGTGCCACATGATCCTTCAGAAATTTTTTGGAAACCGTTTTTGTGGAAATACATTTTTTTTTTTTTCAGTATTCTAAGAGTTCAAAAGAAGAGCATTTATTTAATTTTTATTTTATTTAATTTTATTTTTTACCATTTTAATGCATTTTTTCAGAATAAAAATATAAATTTCTTTTAAAAAATCTTACTGACATCAAATTTTTGAATGTTATTGGGTATAATATAAAAATAATGTAATATAATATAATATAATAGTTTGCACCCAAAGTAAAATTTAAAATAAATTCAATTTTAATTTTTAACAAAGAATACTGTTAACATTGTCACAATCAGTGTTGGGTGTAACTAGTTACTAAGTAATTAGTTACTGTAATTTAATTACTTTTCCCTTGAAAAAGTAAAGTAAGGGATTACTCTTATTTTTTCTGTCATTTAATTACAGTTACTACTTATGTAATTGAACTTAGTATAGACTGTAGACATTTATATATAATACAATAGTGGATTTAACATCAAAATGAAAAGTCTAACCTTAAAATGGATGTTTTTTATGTATGCTTCTCACTTTAAATACTTTGGTGAGTTAATAAGAATATTGGTAACACTTTAGTGTCCAATTCTCACTATTAACTAGTTGGTTATTAGCATGAATATTACAGGGATTTTGGCTGTTTATTATTACTTAAAAAGCACATATTAATGTCTTATTCTGCAGAACCTTATTCTAAATCCTTAATCCTACCCAGTTCTTAAACTTTACAACTACTTTACTAAGTATTAATAAGCAGTAATTAGGAGTATATTGAGGCAAAAGTATAGTTAGTTTATAGTTAATAGTTATAATAATTAACTATTAGTATAGTTAATAGTTATAATAATAGTTAATAGTGAGAATTGGACCCTAATCTAAAGTGTGACCAGAATAATTTATGTTGTTTTGTATTATTTATTTGAAAGAATTAAAAGAACCATTTCATGTCTATCCTTGTATCATTAACTTGTCAAGGTTGATATAGGGTTTAGAAAGTAATGAGTAATAAGTAATTAAATCATTTTTGGAGAGAGTAATCTAATTGCACTGTTGAAGATGTAATTAGTAACTAGTAATTAATTATTTTTTGGAGTAACTTACCCAACACTGGTCACAATCATGTCAGATCTGTGGCATAGCGGTCAGCGTGCTCTAATATGTTGAGCTGTGGTGCTAACTTGAGCACTACAAATTCAAACCCTACTCACAACATTTTCTAATCTCTTCCTGAATATTTAGGAAATTTTAGGAAAAATTGTATGCATAGTGTTTTTTTTAACTAAGAACATCAGTGTCACTACTTTTTAGACTATAACTAAACATATTTATTATCTGGTTTGTCTTGTTAAGGATGACATCATTGACACCCCTAAAGAGTCTGAAGTAGTGGAGCAGATCGACCAAGAACTTGATACTGAGGAGCAACAGGGCACAGAGGCAGACGTTCCTTCTTCAGTTGAGGAGGAAGAGGAAGTTCAGCAGGAACAGGAAGAGGAAGTAGCTCCTGCAGTTGAGGATGTAGCTTCAGCAGTTGAGGAAACCGAAGACACTGATCATCCACCAGCTGTTCCTGAGGCGCCAGTCATTCCGGCCGACCTGGTTGAGTGTGTTTCCTCTGTGCAGGACAGTGATGCAGTAGAGGAACCATCTGCTCCTGAGCTAGAAGCTCCACAGGATGAGACATCTGCTTCTTCTAGTGCAGCAGGTGAAGAAGAGGTCATTATAGAGACAGTGGAGCCAGCTGTGAACCAACAAGATGAGACTGCCTCCGATGAGCCACTTGAGACCGAGGAAAGCCAACTTGCAATGGAGGACTCCGAAAAAGAGGAGCTAGAGGAAGAGAAATTACCTGAGATGGATGAAAAAGATGAACGGAAAGAAGAGGAGGACACTGCCACCACTGAAGATGATGATGATGATGATTATGAGTGGAAAAGCTCAGATGAAACTCCCGATTCTCCTCCTGGGATTCGAGTTCTTCGAGGAGGCAGGATCAAACCCGTCCCGCCAACACCCAAGCGCACATCCAGTAGACTGAGCAAAGCTGTGGTCATACAGGTGGTGGATGAGGAGTTTGATGAAGAAGAGGAGGAGGAGGAAAAGCTCACAAGCACCGAAGAGGAGAAGGGGAGCACAGAGGAAGATGAAGCTGCCGAACACAATTCGGGAGAAGAGGAGGAGCCTCCGGTGATTGACAGGAGAGTCTTGCGGAGGCAAACCAAAGTGATCCAGTCAAAACCCACAAAAGCAAAAAGATGCAGTAAAAACTGATTTCATTCATTCTCCATAACACTCCAGTACACTCCATTCAAAAAACATAGTAAGTTAGTAGGCACTACTTAGTACACACATATACCACAATCTGTACTAGAGAGTGTCTTTTATACTTTGGTTAGGGTTTATAACAGGTAGTGTTTACAACATCTAGTTTTTGGTTTTGGTTCAGGTTTTGTTTTATGACTAAAAGGGAAAATTAAAGCAAAATTGGCAGTATTTCATATTAATATGCTTTAAGCACAGTCCTTGATTTACAATGCTGACTGCTCACAATTATAACTCTGATTTTAATCTCCTTCACTTTTGATTTATCTGATCAAATGCAGCTTAAACTGCTTATAAAAAGCAGCTATAAGCTTGCAAATTTACAATGTGAAGATCTTATATTAGACGTGCTGCTATGGATTGAGTTTCACCATTCTCGTTTCAGATTTTGTTCTCACAAATGTTTTGATTTCAATTTTGTTTCACCTCACACAATAAGGTTTTAAGGAGGTCCTTTCACATTTCTTACTACCTTTCAGATGATTATGATAGGTTATTGAATTTGTTCTCAAAATTACCTGAATAAGGCATTGCTGTGCACGCCCATACATACACACGTACATATGTACATGTATTCACACATAAATATGCAAGTATGTTTATACCTGAGGAAAGTGCAGGTTTATATATATAGTTTACAAGAAGGCTAAATGTCAACCGTATGGTTATTATATGTATATGGCGTGTTTAGCATCCAAAACAGATTTCCATTTAAATATCTTAATGTCTTATTTTAAATACCAACTACAGATTATATATTAAGCTGAAAACTAGTACATAAAATATGAGTGGCGAATCTTTATAATTTTGGCTTTAAGTAATGTAATATTAAGACTCGTTGACACCCGTTAGCATTTTACTCATGTTTTATTCCGTTGACATTTTTCGTTCTGCGTATCCTTGTTTTTCCCCCCCAAAAAAATCTAAACCCACATGTTATTAAATAATGAATATATATATGGTCTAATATTTTGTTAAAGCTGTGAAAGAAAAGCTCACACATTTCAGTTTTTGAGTTTTAATATTGGTGACCACATGAGGGCACACTTGGATGTTAAAAAAGCCATTGCGGGAGTCTCCTCACACTCTTTCAAGACTGTTGTTTGTCTTCATCGTTATCTCATTGTTGACACCTGAGGTCGCTTGCATTTTTTTTTTTTTTTTTTTTTTTTTTTTAATATCAGGTGAAAATATGGAAAAGACAAAACTCTAGAAACGATCTTTATACGTGTATTCTTCCAGATTTCCTCTCAGCTTAAAGGAGTCAAAGTTCATGCTTTTTGTTGACAGGAAATCAAATAAAAGTAGAAATTTTTGATCACAATCTTGAGTGCTTTAAACTTTATTTACTTGTATTAGGTGTTTGAGCAATATTTTTCTGGAGTAGTTTTCTCAAACTGTGATTTTCCTGTAGTAAATAAATACCTTTCTTGTATATTCCATGTCCTCATCAGTTTTTTCAACCCAGTTTCTTTCACATGAATGTGTAAATATTAATACTCTGTGCTCCGAGCTGTGTAAATATACACATATGGATGAGGCGGAGTGATTTTGTACAGCTGGGTTGAATGATATTACGGTGCCAATCATTTGCTAAGCAAGGTGCGTCAGAGAGTGCTCGTGCCGCCTCTTTTGTGTTTTCTAACAAAAGCCGCCCAGCTGGTTTTCTCTTCCTTACCTACCTTGTTCTTCCAGCTTTTATCCATTTTAGCAAATTTTAGTCAATTTCCACTTCTTTTGAATTTTGTTTTTCATTGACTATGTGTGTAACTGCTAATCTTAAAAGAGAATTGGTAAAGGGATATTTTGATAGGGTTTTCAAGGAAATAGATGGAAACCAAACAAAAAGATGTCTCTATGTATATTTCGCACCTTTTGAATTGTGCATGGTTTTTGCAAGCCAATGGTACAAGCTATTTCTCTGCAAGTGTGTGTGTACCTGCATGTATGTCTGTGTGTTAGTGGTGTGGGTCCACTAGCTGCTCTGTGTGTGTGTGTGTGTTATGGTCCTGGCTGATTAAGCTTGGCACTGTCAGGAGTGGGTTTGTGTGTGTAATTAATGATGTGTCTCCTGCTCTCTCCCATGGTAAAGGCTAATAGGATTTCCCAGCCCCAGGCTACAGCGAGGAGAGGCTGGGTGCATGAGGAAGTGTGCAGGAGAGGAGAGGGGAGGCAGATTGCGAGAGGTGATAGGAGAGGTGACAACGCAGGAGGTTTGAGCAGGTGGAGGTGAGAGGTTACAGAGGATTCTGGATGGTCTGGCCATGCTTGAGAGGAGAATTTGGGCTGCTGTGGGAAAAGGAGAATGTGTTAAAACTGTAAAACCTCTGGAGAAAGAAACTGCTAAAAAAAAAAAAAAAAAAAAAAAAAGAACATGTAATTTGTCATTTAACATTGTATGGAAAAAAAAAGAAAAGATTTTCTAGTCGTTTTTAGTTTTTTTTTTATTATTTTATTTTTTAGAGGAAAAGGTATTTATTAAACTTTATATAATTAATTTTATTTTAATGTATTACAGTATTTACAATTTTTGAAAATTAGAAATAATTTAATTTATTTTAGTTTATTTTCAGTCATTAAAGTTATATTCAGGTAAAATGTAACTTGCTATGTAAACCAATTTAAACCTTATAAAGCTATTTTATAATATTTGCATCAATATTTAAAAAAAATGAATTAAAAAAATTAAATATAATTAACAAAAAAGTAAAAAAAATAATAGTATTAAATTTAATTTAAACCTGTAAAGTGGTTTAAATTATTAAATACTATTATATTTTTACATTTTTTGTATTAATATTTATATAATATATTAAAATTAATATTTAATATTAATTGTATGTGCATCAATTTTTCTTTTTTTCTACAAAAAGTTATTAAATAATATAATATAGTATTTTAACTTATTTAAATATTTACAGATATTTAAAAAAATAGGAAAATAATTACTAGTATAATGCATCATAGTTTTTTTTTTTTCAACTTTAAAGTAAGTTACCGCTGAAATAGATAAAATGTAACCAGACACTTTTTAAACCATCTAATATCACTATTGTATATACTATATGCACAGAATAGAAAACAATGTAATAACACCCCTTAAAATAGTTCTACCAAAGAGGTTTATAATGTGCAATTGGGACATTTTGAGCTGAACTAAAAATACACAAGAACAAATCTAAATGTAATTTTCCATCTGGAAAAAAACAAAACAAAAAAAAACAATCAATAGTTGATTGACACATTTGTTTAAAGCAAAACAACATTTAATTGTTCAGTTTCCTCAGCAATATTCAAGTTTGCTCAAATAAAACTGTTCACGATTATGCTTAAATGTTTGACCTTCGAAGAGTCTGAAATAAAAAAGAAAATGTGAAAATATAACTAATCTCTAAAGAGAAGAGAAAAGGTGACGAGAACGATAATAAATCCGAGGCTGAAGCGTGCGATAGAGTAAGCAAACCGAAGTGAGGAGGGATGCTGAGAGGCTTTGCAGTGAAAGAGACTTTCTAGGGGGTTCCTGTGCTGTGGGGCTGATTGTGTGCCGGGTGGAGGGGGGCATTGTGGGATAGCATGGGACGGAGAAACGGGAGGGAGAGAGGTGTGAGAGAACGAGCAGGTGATTTATAACAACAACAGAAGGCTTCTCTCCCCTCCACCACCACCTCTTCCCTCTCACTGAAGCAAAACAAGGAAATCCATTACAAAAAGGCTCGTGTGATAATGGACTTTGCTCTGTGTGTGTGTGTGTGTGTGTGTGTGTGCGCGCAGAACCAAGACATTGGATATATTTGGGTAATAAAAGTGTAAAAAAAAATTCTGAGATATACAAGTGTGCCCATGAAGCTCCGGTTCGTATGTGTATACAGACACATTTTTAGTCCCCGAGCTCCTTGCCTTCTCGTCCTCACCTCCCTGAGATAAAGACCTTTATTCTACCTCGCCGAACGAGAGATGGTGCTGGCAGGCTCCAGGGAGCAAACAGAGAGAAGGAGAAGTAAATAATAGAGGGATATGGCAGGCAGTAATGGTATGGTGGCACTGAAGACCACGTTCTCCACGGCAGGAGGGGCTGCATGCGGGATCTAGCCCGGCTCAGAGTCTCCCTCTGGGGGAGGAGATGGTGTGGAAGAGCCTGTGCCTGCTCCTCTCACATTACCCCTTATGTTAAAACCAGTCAGGGGGAAAATTGGGGCCTGCGTGGTCCTCCGCAGGCCCACCTGAGCCCACTGAGACAAGGAATGGGGAAGGAGGGGGACCTACAAGTCTCTAAATGCATGAGTAATAAGAGTCATAACCTTGAAAACATGTTGGGCATGAAAGCAGATACATGTGAAATGCATGTTTGTTGTTTGAATGTGATTGCTGTCAACACCAACATAAGAGTAGGAAAACTTTGCAGATAAGTTCGAATGGATTTATAGCAATGACTTAATTACTTATATTAAATATAATATGTTGTATCTTCACTTTGGAAATACCCATAAAGGACTCCAAGAATTTATTTAATGGATTTATTAAAAAAATATTCTTGGGACAATGTTCCAGGTTTCCCCCACTTGATGGCAGACCTAGTATCAGTACCTTTTTAAGGGTCTTATTTTTGTTTTGTTTTTTGTGGGTTTTTGTTTGTTTTGTTTAGTGGCATTTCTTTGTTGATTTGTTTAATAGTTTGTCTTGCTTAGTTATAATCATTTGCTCTAAGATTGTTTTAGTTTGTTTTTGATTTGTTTGGTTGGCTCGAAGATGATTTTAGGTTTTGTTTTGTTAGTGAATTCTCTTGCGTGATTTGTTTTGTTTGGTAACTTTGCTTTTTTTGTTTGGTGGTCTCTTAAGATTCATTAAGTCCTTTTGTATCTTTGTGACATTTCAACTTTGTTTGGTGGTTTAGTTTTTTCAGTGACTGGTAATTAGTTTTGTTTGGTCAAATCTAAGGTTGTTTTAGTTTTTGTTTTTTAGTGACTTTTCTGTTGTTTGTTTTATTTGGTGGTTTGTTTTCTATTGACTGATTTTTGTTTGGTGGACTTCTGTTGTTATTTGTTTAATTGTTTGAAGGCTGCGCTGAAAGACCCTGTAGAACTGAATCTTTTTTAACATTGAATCACGTTTAATGAGAAGTTTATTTTAAAAATATTTATATTCTTTGTGCTTTATAAAATGCAGATTCATATAAAAAACTTTTTTTCTTCTTTTTTTTACAAAACGAATATGTTTCTTTTTTCATTCATTTTAAATAATTTGTATTAACAGTTAAAAAACGGATTCAATGAACCCGTACTTTGAGTGCTTATTTGGTTTAGCAAAATTTAACATTTGATAAAAACTTTTGGTTTAACAGTTAGCAAACCATGAGATGTCTTAAGAAATTAAATTAAATGTAACCCAATTTATATACTCCCTTTTAAGTACCTTGAATCCTTTAAACCTAAATATTGTAATGCCAGTTTCTAAATTCTACAGTGTCAAAACTAGTTCATTAAATTCTTACAAAATTATTATGCCCCCCTGTGTACAAGTGACATTTGTCTAGACAATTGTTTTTCTTCACTAGCCCATCAGATGGCGCTTGCTTTCAGTCTGGAGGCTGTTCAGGGTGTAGTGGTAAATCACAGATGTTGCCTGTCCCGTCCTTTTGTTTTCCCCCCATTGAGAAGAGAGACCTCAGCTGTTAAAGGAGATTCTTCATTATGGCTTCAACGTTCTTTTGAAAATCATTTCCATTAAAACATTTTTTTCAAGGCAAGGTACTAAAGCGAAGGTTAAATGAAGTTGAACAACGCACAGGCTCGTCAGGCGTTTCTGTGAGCTTCTCAATGACAGATCACTGTGTGGGCAAAGGCCTCTATGTATAAGATGGGGGATGGGAAGCGATTTGGGTAAGGCAGATGTCTCCATGTGTTGCAGGTGCATATGTTTGTTTTTAAGTGTGAATACTGAAGAGATAAAACAAAAAATCCATAGTTACTGATTTTGTCTTCTTGTGAAGTGGCAACTTCCTCTTGTGTTGATGGCTAATGGTGATGTCATTGAACTTTAATTAATTTAAAAATTTGAATTGTTAAATTGTTAAAAAACTAGGCTATTACTGAAAAACTACTTACTGAAACAACCAAAAGTGTATATGTATATCCAGCTTCAGGACGTACTCAATGCTAAGCGTTATTGTCCCAAGGTGTTTTCAAACCCAAAATCATTTACGTCTTATAGTCAGCCTAATGTTTAGTTAACCTTTCTTTGCTGTTTGAGGGTCATTTTAACCCTCGTAGATTTAACAGAGATTTACAGCAACTTAACATCAACATTTCTGAGTAGAACTTAATGATATCTTGTATACTAAAATTAGAAAATGCAATTAGCTTGTTGGTTATTTAAGGTAAGTTGTTGGATTGCAAATTGTAACTCTTGGGTCAATTTGACCATAGTAGGGGTAACAGTTCAACTTCACTAAAAATAACTTTTCCCTTCTGAAACATGTTATAATTTTTGATTCAGTGAACCTGAAAGTCAAATTACGTATTAGATATTTGATTAGCATAAAGTGTGTTTTGACAGGCATAGATTCATCAGAACACAGGTATAACTGAGTGTTCATCGAAATGTTTAATGAACCAATTCAGCAGTTAATGAATGAACCAAATATGTTACAAATGGACCAGTTTTAAGACAGAAAAGAAAACATTTTTTTTTTTTTTTAAATTTGAACAAATTGTGCCTCAGTATCTCAGAAAAGGAAGAAACTAAAGCCAACGAAAGGATGAAAATGGTGATAACTTTAAGTACTAGCTCGCTTCTGACCATCAAATGCAGTTTGACAGCTTTTACTAATCAGTAAGTCAAAGCAGTAGAAAACCCCTTGGACGAACATCTGCGCTATTGTCGCAATCGTAATATTGAACTCAGGAAACCATATCAACGGAATCAAACCAATGTGATTGGTCAAGATGACCACTGACAATACACATCCTTTGACAGTAGAAACTAAACTGCAAGAGAGGGTCATTTGCGCGATGTCTTTCCACCTTTCAGGTCCAAATATTGGTTTGTTCTGGTCCATGACCAGCTGATAAACCCTCCCTCAGTAACCTATAGCACTAAGGCAGACCAGTTAGGGTGGAATTCCCTCTTGTGTCCATAGTTCAGAGTCTTTCCCATCTCTCTGTCCTACCAAACAGTGTTCTCCCCCAGCTCTTGACCAGGATGGGACATGGGGCCGCTGTAACTGGTGTTGTTGGCAAGGGGGAAGGGTGGACTCGGACCCCCTGTGAAGCCACCCTCCCCCTGTGGATTGGGATGGAGAGGTCCGGTCATGCCTGGCTCGGGACTGGGGGTATCTGCGTGGGAGATCATGTCCGTGAACCTTTGGTCGTCTGAGGGGTGGTGAACGGAGACCGGGGCGCCCTCCAGGGCTCCTGAACCCGAGCTGAGGAGGTAAGGGGACTCGGCTGGAGACTGCGCCTGTGAGGAAGGGGGTCCGTGAGGGAAGAAATCATAGTTGACCACTGGCCCGTAGTAGTCGCCTTGATATTCTGAGGAGAAAAATAGAGAGCTTCTGATATTTAAAAGAAAAAGTGCTTTTTAGGTTAAGTACACTGAAAAAAATGGTGTAGAATCAGTTCAATTGCTAGCCAATTTCACAAAGAATTAAAACAAACTGACACCTTAAGAATTTTAAATGTTAAATTTTAAAGTAGAAAAACTGAAAGAGTATCTTGTAAAACATACTCAAATCTGTTTTGTTTACCATTTTGAAAAATCAGTGTACATGACATTTAATTAACTCACAATGAGTAATACTTTTATTTGATGCCCAATTTCATGTTTTTCTCATTCTCCAAGACAATGTTTCAGAATAGTTTGGCTACGACCAAAAAAAATTATTACGAGAATGTAACAAAGACAATGCTAATAAATGAAAATACTCTAATGAAAGGTGAGGAAAGAGGATATAAATAAATGTGGAAATCGTAGGGAGAGTGCAAAGGCATGTTTCTTCATTTTTACTCTCATATCCAATATCCATCCTCTCACTCCGTCATACCTTTGCGATTGGCCTATATAATTAGTGCTACAGAAAGTCATTAACATTCCTCCCCAATTCCATTATTTTTTTCCTGCAGTTGTGATACTTTAATGTGCTAATCAATCATCAAAAGACATTTTACTATAAAGTAACGCCACTTGCACGCTGAGTGATAGATAGTCGAATCACCAATGCCAGACCTCTGGAGATCAGTATGTCTATCTGTTTTCATGTTCTCAAAGCTGGAAATGTATGCTTTTTGAGGGATTTGAAATATGCACTTTTTCAATTAATTATAGAATGGTTGGTGTCCATATTCTGATTGTATTGCTATGTTCACTCATTACAGAAATGAAAACACAGCTCGCATCTCTGCCAAACACCTGTTAGTATGTCACATTCCAGGAGTGTGCATGTGCAAATCCAATTAAAGTGACCAAGCTGGAATGTTGCACAACAGGTAACGTGCACAATTTATTGCTTTCAGGGTCTTGTTAATCAGATTTCTCTGCAGAGTTCTCCAATGAACTCCATTGGATGCCTGTGTTATATTTCTTATTTTATGCTCTGATGACATAATCGTAGTTTTTGGATTCTGTCTTAAACCTCTGAGGGTGATACTGAAGCATCTTAATACCAAAGAGAAACTACTTTTAAGAGGCTTTGTGCTTTCAAGGTAAGAGGAAAGCCTTGAAGATACAGGGTATGTGTGTGAGAGACAGCTCATGTTATTGTGTGTAAATGTGTGTTTTGTGTGTTTGTGTACCTCCATAGTAGCTGTATCCTCCGGGGCCCATTATGTCAGGGTCCTCTAGTCTTCCTCCGAGTGGCCTCATTCTGCGTGGTCCCCTGAAGAAAGCGTGTCGTCGAGCACCGAGAGCGCTGAGCTGCTTCATTCTGCGTTCTTTAGACCGCCGATTTTGAAACCACACCTACAAGGCAAAGCCACAATTATATACTATGTAATTACAAGACAGAGGTAAGTGAGATGAGATGCGCCTCACATTTATACATTTCACATTACTCTCCAATTAGAAAATGGGTCATTTCCTACACTTGTCCAGGTGACCTGATGGTTTAGATGAGTGGTGTAAGTAATAACACCACATAAAACAACTAAACAAGATGTTTACTTTCATCATGACTCATCTTATGTAGGTTAAAGAGACTTTGTTTCTTCACAAAAGAAGCTATTTTGAGGAATTTCTTTTTAAAGTAAATGGGGTGCAAACAACTTTGACCCTATGAATAGACAAAAACATTTTTTCAAAATATCTTCAAATCTTATACAGGTTTGGAATGAAATGAAGGTGCCTTATTTCATTTCATTTCATTTGCAGGAGGAAAATAATACTCTTAGTGATGTACTAGCACACACTCATGTTGATTTAATGGTATTAGCATCACATCTGCTTGAAGAAACACATAAACAACTTAATGAGGGAAATGAACACCGCAAATGTTACTGGTCAATGTTCATCGAAACATTGTAACAGTGCTATCTAAGCTTTGAAATGTCATTATATATATATATATATATATATGTGACCAAATTAACTAAATGCCAAGAGGATGTATGGAGCAGTATCAAATAATTACTGAAGTTGGCCTCATTATGACCATCAAAATTACACACACTATAGGTATATATGTGTGTGTATACATACATGAACAAATGTTCTCTTGTTTCATGTTTATATTGCAGCTCAACCTATTAATGAAAGAAACTAACACATAATAACAGATCCTGCCCGGCTTGTTAAATAAGTCTTCCGAACTACAATGGAATAGATTCTCAAGATTTATATTCCTGCAAAAATTAATATGCTGTGATGATTTCACCAGTCCCTCATCTTAGTGCATGCACGCACATAATTTCTGAGACACTGCGGTGCTGACAAGTATCGTTTGATCACGGCGCCGCCAGCTCATTACAAATAGACCTGATATAACAGTGTGTGACAGATGCGATATCAGACTCATCACTGTCGAACATTGTTTCAATCTTTTAGTAAGACCAAGGCAATTTGACACACCACTGTGCTGGTGGAACTCAAATATAACCTTTTAGTCAAAAGAATCACAGCCGTGTGCTTCAACAAACACCACGAGAGCCGTTTTCACACTGTTGTCATATAAACTGCTTGCCCAGGAACAAAGAGCAGAGGATGATGTGAAAATGTCTGACATAAGGTGACATTGTTATGCATGACGGTACAATGTAACACATTCATGCCCGAATTTGCATTGCCACTGCATAATATATGCTAACAACAGTTAGTCTGCTCTGGAGGCACAATCCTGCCATGTACGAAAGAGAAAAAGAGAGTGAGAGAGACTATATTAGAGAGACAAAACATGTTCTCTACCTAAAACCACTTAAGCATTCCTCTCCATGCTCAGCAAAGGCAACACCTGCTTATTGAGAACAATCGGCTAACTGTTTGGTACATTTTTATGGAAATGTTTTTTTGCCTCCTCCTGAGTGAGCGTTGCTTAGGGATTACACACACATGCTGCTGAACCGGCATGGCTCCGGAGGGCTCCCCGCGCAGAGCGCAATCCACATTTAACACATAACAAATGAACGGGGACGTGTGGCAAAGGCCGTCTCCATTTTGGCTCAGAAACAAAGCACTGAGCCTTGCTGGGATTCAGAGAGGGTTGCGATTTCTTGATAATGACAGTGAGACGTGAAGATGAGCTGTGTGCTCAAGATCAAGATCCTTTTGCTTTTTTACTTTTATATGGACTTCATATGGACCTGACGATAAATCCGTGTTAAGATGCTGTATTTTTGCTGAATTTGATTATTTCTTTAGATTTATATTCAAGTTATCCTTGTAATTAATAAATTACTAAATGTTTCAGGGCTAAATACTTTGTTTCACTGACAACTGGTGGAAAACTCTCGTTCTCACTGATGGTGTTGACCTTTACCTGCACTTTACAGCATGCTTGTGTTTGTCAGCCAACACCTTTTCAATTAAAATATAACCTCATCAATTATTTGAGCATTTTATGAACAGAAAGTTCTTAAATTTAGTGGAAAACGTTGACTGTAATTGCTGTCAGAACAGATTCTTTCACATTCATATTTTCTCAGCAGGAACTGACAAGCCTATCATGTAGCTGACATTATCTTGCTTTTTTTTTTATCAGGGCCTACTACCTGATGATGAAAATCCATTAACAGCTTTAATTAACTGCTTTCAACTGTGAAAATTCCAACCGATATTTGTATTTTGTCATAATTTATATGTACCAGAACATTACACCACTACAAATATGACAAACCAAGTGTATATATATACTGCTCATTACCTGTTATATTATTATAAGCCTACTATTATTAACTGGTGTACAATTCCTTCAGATGAACTTCCTGAGCAATTTAAATCTCTTTTTTTCACTTTATATTTTGTAAGGTTTGTCAGCAGGGCATGATCTTCAAATGTCAACCTTGTCAAACCAAGCTTTAAGAAATAGCCTATCAGCATAAAAAAATTAATTCTAATAAAGATGTGGTTGTAGGCCTACTCTGTAACTGTTAAATAAATAAATAAATAAATGACCAAAATAAAAATAAAAAAGCACGTAGCGATTTCCTATAAACATAGCTTATATTAGCCTATTTAATTTTGAGTTTGAGATGAATGCTTGCATTATCTGATAGAATGTTTAAAATCTGAAAGAAATGTAGATATAAAATGGCCTAAATAAATGATGTATTCTTACCTGTATGACTCTCATGTTGAGGCCTGTCTCCTGCGCGAGCTGCTCGCGGATGTGTCGCGTGGGTTTCGGCGTCGCCACGAACGCGGCTTTCAGAGTCTCGAGCTGTTTGGCCTTGATGGTGGTGCGCGGGCCCCGCCGCTTCGTGCACGAGTTTTGCTCCTCGTTCTCGTTGTTGTTAGTGTCCTTATCTGAGGAGGTGGAATTGTCCGTCTCCTTCGTGTCGTCCTGGATCGGATCCGGAAGATCGGGCGATAAACTCCGGTCCGTACATGATGACACTGAAGTATGGTGAAGCACCAATGAGGAACATATTAGACTCACTGCAAAAGATTTTTAGTGTTCACTGTAATATAGTCTACGATCATCATCCTCTTGAGATAGGCCTAACAATAGAAGCTCTAAAAATGTGTATTGTCACATCTATCTTATAATGTGTTTTGGGAATATACACTCTAAAAATGCTGGGTTGTTTCAACCCAATTTTGGGTCAAATATGGACTAACCCAACTTCTGGGTTAAAAATTTAATGTAAAAATTTAACCCAACAGCTGGGTTAGTCCATATTTGACCCAAAATTGGGTTGAAACAACCCAGCATTTTTTAGAGTGTAGCCTATTAATGGGTGTTAAATAAATAAATATGTAGGCCTACTATAGACACTAATTTACACAGTTCTAACTAAACTAATTTAATTTGATAGGCCTGTAATATTCCAATATTTGTGTGTAAAACTTTGAAGCACGCACAATTACTTTGAAACTGATTGTGGGTTTCACGCAAGATCATCAAATATTGGGGCCTTCTTGCTTTAATACGACAGACAAAAAAAAAAAAAGACAAGAAACAGGAGAAAATAAAACAGAGGTCTAAACGTGATTCACTACTGCAAAATATCGGAGGAATTAAGTCTGGTTGTCTCTTGGGACAGGCTGCTGTGCTTGATAACAGCTTGTCATTGTCTGAGAAGCGGGGATAGACGACTACAGACGTTTATCTGACAAGAACGCATGGGCTGAGGAGAATGAGTTATGGACACTTCTCCATAGGTGGACAACACTAAACCAAAAGAGTCCTCAGCTTGCAATGAAAAATGGATTGACTGAATCATATTCACGTACATGGACTATCGTGACACTTTAAAAATGTTTGCATTCACTTTTATGCTTGAATTGTAAAATAAGTTGTTCTTTAAAAAAAGACGAGCTTAATTTTGCTCAAATGTAACACTATTTTTGCATGATCAATTAAAAGCCTGTGAGATTTATCCTTATAGGGGCCTTGGCTGGGTTTTATTTATTTATTTTTCTTACAAATATGCATTTATACAAGTCATTCAAATCAAGACTACTTAAAAAAAAAAAAAAAAAATAGCACCCCGCACATTTCAAAAGATGAATCTGAGTGTTGTACGTCCCTTTTAAAGCGACTGGACGAAGCACTCAGTCGCTGTTAAATGAATTGGACTGCCACTGACCCACAAGTGGAGGCGATAATGATGTCATCTGTGTGTTGGGAAACAAACAGTCTGTCCGTGATGCTGAACACTCGCGAGCATCACAGTCACGGGCACACGCGTAAATACTGAACCAACACACCTCTGAATCGGGCTAGTCGTTTTCTTTCAATGGATTTTACATTTGAATACAACACACAGGCTCTGTTAATGTGCATTTACATCTTAGAAAGATACGTACAGCACGTGAGACAATATATAATGAGTAGACGACAAACAAACACACTAATTAAAATGTTTTAAAATTAAAATGTGTATTGATTAATTTAAATGAAAAACGAATCCGCTTTCCTGAATGTTAATGAGAGGAATAGATTCATTTTAAGAAATCTTAATATCTTAATAAACGTACCAAGTTAAAAAATAAAAAATAAAAAAATACAATCGTCTGTATTCGTGTTAGTTTAAAAAAACATAGGCCTATAGGCCTACAGTTTTGTACAAAAATATGAAATATTTTACTTAATGTCATATGGTGTGACCATCAAGTAAAAATGTCTAGCCTAAATATTATTCTTGGACATTTTCCCCACTTCTTTATTAATTTCGAGCATTTCATTTAAAAGATCAAAATTAATGACCTTGTCTCAGTTATGAGGGTCTAAAGGTGTTCTCTCTGTTTTATAGATTTCATATCACATGACAACAAAATGGCTTCCTGCATGCTGGTTATTCCATATTGATATCGATATAACTATTAATCATATTTTAAAAATAATTGCTTCACTGCTTTTTAAAAATGAATAACAATAGAAACAAATGACAAACTACTTGAGCCAAACTTATTTTTCATAGACTTTTGACGTTTTTACTTTTACTTTATACCACACACAAAAAAAAAAAATCTAAATTAATTTCGAAACTGGAATCATGTTAATCAAGTCATTTTATATGAATTGCCGTTTCAATGTAATTTTGAAATAACTTAATAGATTCAGGTAAAAAATGAGCGCCAAGTCATTGACCCATAATTCACACAACCGAGTCAGACTCTTTCAGAGAGATGGAAACCATCTCTTTCTCTGTCTCACACACACACAAAATTCTTAAACGCACAGCTCCAGTCGTCGTGCTCACCTGAGTTTAAATTGACCTCTTTGATGGCGCTCGCGCTCGTGTAGTCCTCTTTACACACAAATTTGTTTTCGTCGATGACGTAAAGCTCCTCGCCCGTGGACAGCTGTTTGTTGCACACCATGCACGTGAAACAGTTCAGATGAAACACCTTGCTGCGCGCTCTTCTCACGAGGTCGCTGGGCGAAATGCCCTGCAAGCAGCCCGCGCATTTCGTACCAAAACGCCTGCAGAGGGACACAGAGATTAAATACAGAACAATATTTTATATAGGCTATATAAAAAAAAGAATAACCGCAGCACGTTAAGCCTAATGGTCAAAACAAAGTTTACGTCATGGACATTGATGATATTGCACTCCAGTAGCTAGACTACATACTGTGCCAATAATTGTTTATTTTACAGACACTCAAACGGGGACTGTAAAGGACCATACTGAATACCGAAAAGCGTTCTGCAATTTATTTAACATTCCAAGTACATGTAACATCCTGTGTATTGTGTAGTATGTGTATTTTGTATAATATGCAATAAGTAAATTGTCAGTTCTTTATATCTTGAATATTATCATATTATGTCACTAAAATTATCGCAATACCGGTGGAGCACGCACACACGATTTTCACTCACTGTGTCAGCTGACAGTGATTTGAAAATTATATTATTATAAAATAATAATGTAGGCTACAATTTAACAAAATATTAAATCGTTTATATGCAAAAAAAAATATATATATATATATTTAATATTTATAACGGGCATTAGCATTTTAATAAACCATGCCATAATTCTGAAGGAATTTGGCAGTAGGCTCAAGAAAAAATCAGTGATATTGTAGGATTAGGCAAGATACCAAAACCTAATTTTAGGTGTTAAACACAAACACAAGTCTGTTCACCTATAATATTAATATCTTGATGAGAGTGAGTCGTCGTTAAAATAAAAATGGAACTACATTTTTGTATTTCTACAAATACAAAACCTGAGGTTCTTACATTTATCCATTCATCCTCTATGAATTGAGAGATAATCCGCTAATTACAGTTTGTTGTTCCTTTTCTGATTTGTTAATCTGCGCCTACAGTTTTTTTTTTTTCTCGAAGGGAGAAATAATACTGTTCGTGTTGTTTGTTCAATTCATATTTCAATGACAATGAGACGAGAAAGACCAGGTATACAGGCCGGTCTTGGTTGTGAGGCACGTCAAGCGCACTACTCCCTTCTGTTTCTCCCCTCGGGTTTATTTTAACACTAATGTACTAAATCTTCCCCCATTTGTTATGGTATCGAGTCGCTCTCGCGCTTTTCAAATGCATCTCTCCCAGTGAAAGGCCATAACACTACTTACACAACAAATGGACGCATTACGGGTGATTACTGTTTCGCCCCACTAATGGCTCCACATTCAAGCGCAGAGCTGGATGGGCCCCATAGAACGTGATGGTCAAGGCCGTTTGGGATAACAATGGCACATATGAAAGCTTAAACACTGGATGACATTAAATAGCTCAGAGAAATGTAAACTAGAACAAAACCTGACAGAACACATTTAGCGATATTAAGGACTAATATAAGTAAATAAGCGGCCTGTTCTGAGACTACAACAATATCATTACAGATACGCAACACAGATGTTTTGAAACGGTGTTGTTTGGGTTCTAATCTTTTAGGAATTTAGTGCATATTTTATTGTTGTTTTTTTTTTTTTAAAAATGAAATTAATTTATGTTTAAGAGTTTAGTTAGGCTGCTGTTTAGAATATTTCACCGAGACTAATATAATTATTTTTAAACGCTCACTTTATTAAATCGTTTCTGAATTAACAACACATTTAAATTATCTTTGCTATTTTATCTATCAGTTAACTGGATTTAAATGATATATTTCCTGCATATTAAAAAGAAATCCTATTCGCTGGAGTTTTCGTTTATATTTCTGGATAAATGTGAAAAAACACAGCAGTCAGTTTTGTTTAATATTAGTTATCCAATAAATGGCCTACCAGGATTCAAATGCGTAATAATAATGCGCAAAACAATGTTTTCGGGTAAAATAATGAGTTACTTCACAAACAGATATTTTTCCCACAGTCATGTGCAAAAATGTCTTCAAGAGCAATTCTCACGCCGAAAGCGTGTGAATAAGCAATGAATGGCTCATCAATCAAACAGCTATTAATGAACGACGGAGGATCAAAGGTTTAACAGTACATTACACATTTTAGGCAGGTTAATCCACAAAATGAGCCTCATCCACATAAGAGGAAAACAAGGGTAGGTAAATCCTACATGACACATTCTTCAAATGAGGATTAGTCCAGAAGTTTGAGGAGGTGAGGCAGCCCGAATGCAAGCAGCTTCAGATCTTACCTGAAAAAGTCAATTTTGCAATAGAGCTTTCCATCCCTGGAGAAACATTTTTCGGTCAGGTTGCAGTTACACTCGCAGCACTGGACACACTTGGCGTGCCATGCGCGGTCGAGAACGTTCAAGAGGAACCGATCGAGAATGGGCCTCTCGCACCCCGCGCAGTGCACCATCATTCCGCCCTGGAGGGGACCGAGAGCCGACCTTCCCAAACGGGCACCGCGCCTCGGATTGGGGCCACACGAATCGGTGCGGAGCAACGTTTTGGCTTCTTGAAGAGGGAGGCAACAGCAGAGCAAATGTTCCGTCTTGAGAACGTGTCTCCACCACGCCTAGAGGTAAACACTCCGGACGCGATTGTTATGCATTATACCTGTCGGCATCCAGAAATCCACGGAATCAGAAAAAAAGATCTATTCGTTGCAGAGAGTTTGCTAACAAAAAAGCTTCTCCAAGTTTTCCTGCTGCTTTGGTTTTGTGCTCTTGATCCACCTGCGTGTGTCCACTCACCTCACCGACACTTTTCGCATCACTCTGTTTCAGTTCGCGGGAGCCTCTCGCATCCGTATTCAGATTTGATGACGTTTTCCTTGTACTAATGCCACGGTGGCCAATCGCGGACAAGTTGCCATGGCAACGGGTTTAAATATTGGTACTCTCAGAATGCTTCCAAAGTTCTACATTGGGTTTGGTAAAACGTCTATAAAGGCTGAGGGTGGTAAATCTAGTGCTATTTTTTTTTTTTTTTTTTTTTGTTTTTTTTTTTTGTTCCTACCGAATTTGGACTCGACCAGTAAAATCTGAAAATGTGAAATGTGTATTTAGTTAGAAGGCTTGCGTTTTTGGCCTCACTTGGATTCTGGACAGCACATTTGGACTGGAAGACGCTGTTCGATTTCTTCATAGACTTTTGAGATGATTTGACTCCATTTATTTCTGTGTAATTAATGCAGCATTTGAGACTTATATCTAGTGGCAGCCACAAGGTAATTAATTGTTAGAATGGTCGATAAATAGAGACAAATTTATAGACGTAAAGTTTGCACGTCTTTTGCACGATGTCTAAAGAAAATAAGTGTAGAAAATCCAAATAGCCATCGCTGCGTCTTAATTCTGAAGGAGTGATCTGTGCGCGCGGTGGGGGATCCCATTCTTTTCTCATGCATAAAGCTATTTACAGGGAAATGCACTGGATTAAGATACTGGCTCACATCAATAGAGAGTACCGGATCGCCCAGCGGTTTGACAAAGTAGCCACAAATCGAAGGGATTTTAAATATTTACCCAGGTAATCATTTTGTTAGCTGTGGAAATGCAAACATTACATACACTCTAATTTATTCGAGTGAATTAAAGACCGAATTCACAATCTTTTTTCACAAAGCTTTTTAACATTTAGCGGAGTTACTTTAAATATTAGCCTATAGGCTAAAATTTAAACCTAATTTACATTTTTACAGGTATTCTGCTGCGTGTATGTCAACACGGAATTCACAAGATATAATTTCATTCAATTCAAACAAGGAAAACAACTAAAATATCAGCGTACGGTTTTTTTTATTTTTTTTATTTTTTATTATTATTGTTAGCCAATGAAATGTTTGCCCACATTTCCTTATGCATTAGCGTTACATATTGTGCGGTAATATCATTGCGGCACGGGTTCTGAAAGCCACAGGCATGTCTGATCACTGGAATAAATCCGGATCAGGCCACCCGTGGTCTGTGTACCTGCTTCCCTCTCTCCATGTAAACAATAGCGCGTAGTTCACAGTTGTGTTAGTGTATCGGATTAGAACGCGAACGTAAACACCATAACCAATGCTCTACCAATTGTTAAATAAAGTATGTCTGACACTTTTTAAAACAACAAAACTAAATATAATAATAATAATAATAATAGATGTAATATTTCCATTATTATTATGATTGTAAACTTTTTAGAATTGGGTTTCACACAAAATACCTAAATAAGTCTAAGATAAAGGTTAAATTAATAAAGATCTATCTATCTATCTATCTATCTATCTATCTATCTATCTATCTATCTATCTATCTATCTATCTAAATTAATAATCCTTTTACAACATGCAGGGCTTAAGCAGTGACTAAATAGTGTTTGGTAAGTCAGGGGATGCCGGTGGGCTGCATGCTGGAAAAAAGGAGAGCCAAGGGCGAGTTTCGGGACCCCCGCTGTTCTTGGCAGGCAACAACGACAGCGAGTTTGGCTTCGCTTACATTTCTAATCCCTTCGAGATGCACGCTATTTATTTTCTCACTAAGTATTGTTTTGTTGACTTCCCATTTAAGAAATCCTCAGTTTTCCCCCTGACGTTACCCTCCGCGAATAAGCAAATATGAGTGAAATGCACGCCTGGGCTTCTTCCAGTCATTTGCATATTTTTAAATAGCTAAATGCTAAAATTAAAGGTGCCATCTGTTTACAATCGCCCTGACAGAAGAGCCATTAACAGGCTGGCCTAACCTTGTCGAGTCTTTTTGGTTAAATAGCGAATCAGCCCACAGATTGTGCGTACACACATATGCACCCAAAACTATGTGAACAACTCATTAAAAGCTGCTTTTAAATGACACAGAACCTTCCCACTTGCATCATATACGAACCAACGCGTTATCACTTGATGAAAGGGAAAGCTAACATTTGGGACTGGAAACTGTTATTGAGAGCCTATTCTTCTACGTCTAATCAATAGGCTAAAGTGCTATGAAGCTCTAGAGAAAGGGCCCAAGGTCTGCTATACAAACAAACGCTAGTGGAACGCGCAGAGGCACCTGTGTAGATACAGGAACTGTCCAGGGTGCTGAAAACAGCGGGAGGGATTTGTGCTTTCTCGCAGTGACTAATACAGGGGTGTCAAACTCAGTTCCTGGAGGGCCACAGCCCTGCACAGTTTAGATGCAACCCTAATTAAACACACCTGATCCAGCTAATCAAGTCATTAAGGCTTATTTACTAAACTCTGCAGGGCTGCGGCACTCCAGGAACTGAGTTTGACACCCCTGGACTAATGCATCTAAGTCAGTGTGTGAATTATACAATGACTTCCAGGAGGGATGGATATTAGAAACCAATTTCGATATTTTAAAAGCATTTTTCTTAATTTTTGCTTAATTAAATCTAGGCTGATTTTCAGAGCGCAATGTGTTCATCTTTTTTTAAAATAGCCTATATACCATACATGTAAATTTATAATTAAATGAAATGCAATGATTTTATTGATGTACCACCTAAAACCGATCGTAATGAAGAGTGTAAAATGATAAGTTACCTCTGGGAATGGGGCTTCTGTTGGTTTGCATCAATGGAATATGCGTTCTGAGAATTACTGCAACGTTTGGAAATGTTGTCGAAACATAATGTGTACATTTATGTATGAAAAAAGAACGCGGGAAAAAACGTACTTTTACTACGACTCCCGGTTCATGCATATTGTTAATAAAAATGTTTCATGCATATTTGGTCATTGTTATGGCATAACACAAGTAGATTGTAATTATCAAATATTATTACATATTAATATATTAGCCACTCTCCTAAACATCTGGTAAGCCATTAATTTAATCCAATTTAAGATACACTAAGACCTAAATCATTCAACACCAGACCCCAAGTTAAATAAAAATAGTTATTATGGATTATTCAATGAGTGGATAGTGATTCTTGTATTTACTTCTGTCTCATTTTCTTAATCATGTTAAACTTTAAATTCACCTAACACATTAAAATTTAAGAGGCAGAGTCAGAAAACTCAATACAAAAATCTTTCATTACTGTTCAATTCAGTGTCAACATAATTACATTAAATGATCAGTATTTTGATGATCAGCATCAAATCTACAATTTTTGCTGGCAATGCACATTGGCATATAACATTATGTATAAAAAAAGAAAGAACAAATGAAATATTTAATGCATTTACACTTAGTTAAATGCAACAAGCTTTGCAAAGCTCCATAAACTGAAAGAGCAGAGCATATGTGATTCATTTAAAGGCAAATGTCCTTATTATATCGGTCTCAAAGGCTTTGGGTGTCTATCAAAGATATAATACAAGTGTGATCTCTCGAGTTTTGCATAAATAGGACATGAATACATGCATAGAACGCCTCAGTGTTCTTTGTGTAATTTACAGTCAGAAGTGTTTAGAGGGCCTAATTTGTGCAAGATTTTTGTAGTGGACATTTCCACATATACACACAAACCATTAAGATGAATGAAAACACACAGGAGGAGAAAGAGAGGGAACATAAACACATATTTCTCAGAATGTATTTTATAAAATATCAATACACTCTTAAAAATAAAGGTTCTTTATTGGCATCAATGCTTCCATAAGAACTTTTAACAACCACAGAATCTTTCCATTCCACAAATGGTGGTTTATTCTTTAGATTAAGAACTGTTCACTGAAAGTTTCTTTGGAGAATGGTTCTTCTGACACTCCCTTGTGGAACGTTTATATTTAAAAGTGTATTCTGAAAATACACTGAATGTTCTAAATTATATTAATTATTTTATTTTAAGTATTAATATTCTTAATAACAAAATTAAACATTAAATACTGAATATTAAAAGTATTAAAACTTATGCAAAGCAAAAGATACAGATAGAAGGAAAAGGCATAAATGTAAATAGACAAAAGGACATGAGAGGCACGAACGTACACACTTTGAAATGAGCTCCACTCAAAACACGTCTCCCTGGAGACATTGCAGTGAGTGGCACACCTCCACTTCCCCTGCACAGACCTTCATTCTCACTGCCAGAACTAGCCTGGAGGGGCCAAGCCATCTCAGCATGTTTCCTACGCAGCACCACAATCCACCCAGTCCACCGCACACACACACTGGCAGGCAGGTAGACAGACACACTCTCGTCCCAAAGTGCCATTAGTTTTGAAAGGTAGGAGAAGGGAGAAGAGGTGAACAGGCATCTCAAGCATTCCGATTTGCGAACCCTCCCTCCCGTATCCATCCACCAAAGGGGTACATGACTCCCCAGGGCTGAGGCAGCATGGCTGGGGTAGGCCTGGAGGGGGCTGTGAGCCGGGATGCGGTTGTGGGGGTCGGTCAGTGTGATGGATGGTTGATTGGTAGCTGTCCCAGGGGCCTCCCTCTCTCTCACCTCTGGCGCTGGGAATTAAAAGGCGGTTTGTCTCTAGCGAGTCCTCAGCTGCTGAAAGCAGCCCGGCAATTTCACAGAGATCAGAGAGGGCATTACTGCTGCCTGTCAGGGGAGCCGTCACACAGCCGGACACCACAGGGTGGGGTGGTGAAGGGGGGCTGGCTCTTACAGGCATGCACATGCGTGCTAATTTTCACATAGAAAAACATGTGAATGCATATGAGGCTGTGTATCTGTGGAGTAAGACTTCTCTGAAGAGCTGATCTGTCTGAGTGGAGTAGGTGCAGACACACACACACACACACACACACACACACACACATACATACACACTTGCATTCTCACAGGGCCTTTTATCGACAGCCCTGTCCATCTCACTTATCTGTTCTAATCAAAGCTCTCTCCATTAACACCCAAACTACCCTCAGAACACCAATGCGAGACCCGTCCTGGTGAGTATAAATACACAGAAATTCACACTTCCAACACTCTCACAGCCACTGAATCGCCAAGAAACTTATTAACAGCCACCAGACAGTTAGAGTTTGGTGGAAACCAGCTGGTCAAAAATGCAGCTGAGCTGCCAGTTACTGCTATGACCATGGTTGACGGTTTAAAATGAGGGAAATGTCTTAACACAGAGGATCCACCAATTCATTTTTTAAAATATGCATTATATATAAATAATGAAAACAATGCTAAATTTAAGAAGCTAAAGTTCAGAGTTCGTCTAAATGTTTTAAGCTTAAGAATGCACATTAATAATGATTAAGGACTTTGCAATGTAAGCATTATAAAGTATGCAAAATCATTAATATAAGTTATAATAAGCCAGGCTTACAATGCAAGACGTATTTAACAGAAATAGTTCACCCAAATATAAAAATTCTGTTATCATGTAGTCATCTTCATGTCATATGAAAGCCATATTACTTTCTTTTTTCTGTGCAATAATATATAAGAAGTTTAGCAGAATGTCTGAGAAACTGAAACAGGTTTTGCTTTGTACTTGATCAAAAAGTAAAAACAGTAATATTGGGAAAACTTATTACAGTTTTAAAATGTTTTCTTTGAATGTATTGGAATATATTTTAAAATGTAATTTAATCTTGTGTTTTCAGCAGCCGTTACTCCAGTGTCCTTCAGAAATCATTGTAATATGCTTATTTGGTGTTCAAGATACATTTCTTATAAATGTTTAATACAATTGTGCTGCTTAATGTTTTTATGGAAACCATGATACATTTTTTTTTTCAGAATTCTGATGAATAGAAAGTTTAAAAGAAGCACTTATTTAAAAAAAAATCCTTTCTATGATTATAAATGTCTTTAATGTCACTTCTGATCAAATGAATGCATCCTTGCTGAATTAAAGTATTTCTTTAAAAAATCTTACCGATATCAAATGCTTGAACAGTAGTGTTATCGAAATCAGTGAATATTAAAAGTAAAGTGTGGTGCCAGTTGTATGAAAGCTGTGTGTGTGTTTATAAAAGTATTTGAATTTCATGCCTGCAGGATGTGTGTGTTTGTGTGTGTGTGTATAGGGTACAGACCCTGTCACTGAGGCATGATGAGAGAGATTACCTGCAGCCTTTGGTCCATCTTAATGAGGTAATGAGTGGAGAAGAGGGGTGCGCTCTGCCTCTACCCTCATATACGCCATGGCCAGAGCCCCAACCCACCCCCATAACACACTAATGGACTGACTGAAGGTGCATTTAGTTAAATGGCTCTGACTGCTTAGCATGATGGAGAGGAGTAGAGTGAGAGACAGAGGAAGAGGATGGCAGGATGACATACAGAGAGGGAATAAGAGGAGTGAGATGATGGGAAAAATCAACAACAACTGCAAATCAAAAATAACGACTAAGAAAATGACACCTGCTAAGATCTGTTCTGTGAGACATGAGTTAAAAGCAATTAAAAGCAATTAAAATTATGTGGGAGGAACAATGAGCTACTAAGCTGAACTTCAGCTTCTTGGGTTTGGTTGAAGTTTGTTGAATATTCTATTTTTAACAAACACTTTTTTTTTCTCACAAAATTTATTGGAAATCAAACTATAATTGGTGGACCCCCTGAAGTTTGCCACCCACAGACCTCTATTTTAAATGATTCAGTATTACATGCTTCATCTTATGGTTTTTATTATGTTATATAGTTAGAAAGCACTTGGTGTTTTAAACTATTGACATCACATGAATACTCTTCATATGAACACGTAATGCACCACCTAGCTGCAGTGAACCTCTTTGTCCATTGATGGCTATTCAAACATATCAGTGTATTCCGACAAAATACTGTCAAGTAATTTTAACAAAATAAGAGAGATCATACAAAACGCATGTTATTTTTTATGTAGTACTGTCCTGAGTAAGATTTATTTACTGATTATTGTCCTGATGGAAGATCCAACCACAGCCCATTATAAGATTTCTAACAGAGGCAGTCAGCTTTAGATTTTTTTATCTGTTGATATTTGAAAGAATCCATTATGCCATTCATCAGAACAAGATGAGCAGGACCTCCGGCAGAAAAACAGCCCAACAACATTAAAGATCCAGAAGTATATTTAACCGTGGGCGTGGGGTACTTTTTATCCCTGTTTGTACTAAACTCATCTGGTGGGTTTGCTGCCAAAAAGGTTTTATTTTTTTTATTTATTTATTTATTTTTTTTGTTTCATCTGACCATAGAAACCAGTGTCATTTGAAGTTCCAGTCGTGTCTGACAACTGAATATGCTGGAGTTTGTTTTTGGATGAGCGAAGAGAATTTTTCTTGAAACCCTCCTGAACAATATGTGGTGATATAGGGGTTGTTTGATATATATATTTTTTAGGCTTTCTGACTCCAAGACTCGACTAATCTCTGCAGTTCTCCAACTGTGATCCTTGGAGAGTCTTTAGCCACTCAAACTCTCCTCCTCACCGTGCATTAAGACGATATAGACAAACGTCCAGGCAGATTTGTAACATCTTTAGTTGATTGGAACCTCTTAATTATTGCCCTGATGGTGGAAATGTGGATTTTCAATGCTTTAGCTTTTGTTTTACAGCAACTTTCTATTTTGTGAAGCTCAACAATCTTGTTCTGCACATCAGAACTTTATTGTTTGGTATTACTCCTTGTGATGGATGATTAAGGGAATTTGGCCTTTGTTTTCTTTATATTTATAATCCTTTGGAACAGGAAGTCATAGCCGGACAATTTCATGCTCCTAGTCTCCCTGGTGTGCTAAAAAAAAAAAAAAATGTAAGTATGAATGGGAATATACTTCAGAGATAATTTACTCGTAAGAATTTCCAGGGGTGCCAATAATTGTGGCCAACATGCATTGAAGAAAAACATTTATTTTATCATGAGATTTTCTCCCCACTTTCAATTGTTTTACTTCAATGATAGGTTAGAATTTTGTGAATTTTTTGAATGAAAGATCAAAAGGATAAACAATGCAGATTTACTTTCCCAGCCACCTTTGCTCAGATTTACCAAGGGTGCCAGTATTAGTGGAGGGCACTGTATAAGTATGCATATATACAGGTGCATCTCAATGAATTAGAATGTCGTGGAAAAGTTTATTTATTTCACTAACTCAACTCAAATTGTGAAACTTGTGTATTAAATAAATTCAGTGCACACAGACTGAAGTAGTTTAAGTCTCTGGTTCTTTTAATTGTGATGATTTTGGCTCACATTTAACAAAAACCCACCAATTCAGTATCTTAACAAATTAGAATACTTCATAAGACCAATAAAAAAAACATTTTTAGTGAATTGTTGGCCTTCTGGAAAGTATGTTCATTTACTGTATATGTACTCAATACTTGATATGGGCTCCTTTTGCTTTAATTACTGCCTCAATTCGGCGTGGCATGGAGGTGATCAGTTTGTGGCACTGCTGAGGTGGTATGGAAGCCCAGGCTTCTTTGACAGTGGCCTTCAGCTCATCTGCATTGTTGGGTCTGGTGTCTCTCATCTTCCTCTTGACAATACCCCATAGATTCTCTATGAGGTTCAGGTCTGGTGAGTTTGCTGGCCAGTCAAGCACACCAACACCATGGTCATTTAACCAACTTTTGGTGTTTTTGGCAGTGTGGGCAGGTGCCAAGTCCTGCTGGAAAATGAAATCAGCATCTCCATAAAGCTTGTCAGCAGAAGGAAGCATGAAGTGCTCTAAAATGTCCTGGTAGATGGCTGTGTTGACTGTGGACTTCAGAAAACACAATAGACCAACACCAGCAGATGAAATTGCAGCCCAATTCATCACTGACTGTGGAAACTTAACACTGGGCTTCAAGCAGCTTGGATTCTGTGCCTCCCCAGTCTTCCTCCAGACTCTGGGACCTTGATTTCCAAATGAAATGCAAAATTTACTTTTATCTGCAAAGAGGACTTTGGACCACTGAGCAACAGTCCAGTTTTTTTCTCCTTAGCCCAGGTAAGATGCTTCTGACATTGTTTCTGTTTCAGAAGTGGCTTGGTAGCCCTTTTCCTGAAGACGTCTGAGCGTGGTGACTCTTGATCACTGACTCCAGCTTCAGTCCACTCCTTGTGAAGCTCTCCCAAGTGTTTGAATCAGCTTTGTTTGACAGTATTCTCAAGCTTGTGGTCATCCCTGTTGCTCGTGCACCTTTTCTTACCCCATTTCTTCCTTCCAGTCAACTTTTCACTTAATATGCTTTGATACAGCACTCTGTGAACAGTCAACCATTCAGTAATGACCTTCTGTGACTTACCCTCTTTGTGGAGGGTGTCAATGATTGTCTTCTGGACAACTGTCAGATCAGCAGTCTTCCCCATGATTGTATAGGCTATTGTGTAACCATTTTGAAGGTTCAGGAAACCTTTGCAGGTGTTTTGAGTTGATTAGCTGATTGGCATGTCACCATATTTTAATTTGTTGAGATAGTGAATTGGTGGGTTTTGTTAAATGTGAGCCAAAATCATCACAATTAAAAGAACCAAAGACTTAAACTACTTCAGTCTGTGTGCACTGAATTTATTTAATACACAAGTTTCACAATTTGAGTTGAGTTAGTGAAATAAATGAACTTTTCCACGACATTCTAATTCATTGAGATGCACCTGTATATATGTATATATGTGTGTATATATATATATATGTGTATATTTATGTATGTGTGTGTATATATATATATATATATATATATATACACACACACACAGTTGGTTTAACTTAAAGTATTACAGTAATATTATAATATGCAGTAAATTGTAATATTTTTCAATTAGGATTACTCTATTATAGTCAATTTTATGTGTGTGTATGTGTATATATATACACACACATACACACGTAATGTGTGTGTATATATATATATATATATATATATATATATATATATATATATATATATACATACATACATATACATACATACATACATACATACATACATATATATATGCAATGCACTCACACACACACGTACTATATACATAGACAATCACAGTGTATGTCACAAAAACACATTCATATATGTATATAATTGACTATATAGTCTATTGAAAATGCTACATTACATGCATTCCTAAAAGTTGTATGTTTTTAGAACTTTTTAATAGAAAGTAGACGAAAAACGTAAATCTCTGGTTATTCTTCCACATCATTTTCTTGATCTTACAATTATTATTTACAGTACAGGGCTGTTGCAAAAACAAGTGAAAATGATATATAAATCATAAACTATGAAAAGCAGGCAAATCTTAGAGAGAAGGAAGGAGAATGAGGATAGATAAGAGGACAAAATGAAGGGCATGAGGAATGACGGCAGATTGATGGAAGGAACGAAGGATGGAAATGAGCAAGAAAACAAGAGCGAGAAAGAAACTGAATCAGAAAGGAGGGAAAGAAATGTTTGAGGTATGTGTGAAAAAGACGACAGTAAGTCAGATACAGAGAGGGAGGAAGAAAGAGCTTGTGAAGGGAGGAATAATCTGAGCTCTGTATGTGCGGTTGTGCCCTGCTCTCCCCTGGCTGGCCGCCCCAGCAGCCACTTGAATTAGCAGCCGAGGATTATGGGGGAGAGGCTCATTAATGGGGCAGACAAACAGCAGCCAGTGTGAATATTTGCACCCAGAAATTGAAAAGATTAAGTCCTATTTGACAATGACTGGCAGTCTCCACGCTCGGAGAGAAGCTACTGTTAAATATTCATATGCTGCCCGCAAGGCTGTCTGTGCGTGAGCGTGTGCGTGTCCTTCTCAATCCATGCAGAAATGTGCGTATATTTCTCAGAAAGTGTGTGTGAGGGGAGGGTGAGGGGAGGGGGGGGGGGGGGTCTTTCTTAGTGCATGTTTGAAATGTTTGAGTGCATTTGTGAGCAAATGTCTGTACTTTTGTTAATGCGAATCCTTGAAAACTCTGGGCGTATGGAAGGTGAGGAAAATGAGAGCTCAAGTTCAGTCATTTTCTAGCCTTTGGTATTATGCATAGTCATATAAAAAACAAGCCACCTGCTTTATTTCTCAACATATGCCCTCAGGTCAGTTCGCAAGGACAGTAACACCACCGCCAACAGGATTCATTCCCCATTTTTCAGGCACATTTTTAATAATAAAAAACTTTTTAAATCACCTTTGACACAGTCACAGGCTAAAATCTGGCCTTGGGTTTTGAAAATAAATAAATAAATCCAAATTCCTGGCACTACTGTGCCAAGCTCTGTATTGTCAAATGTGATGAAATGTGAAATATCTTTTTCATATAAAGCACATTATTCATAACGAATCTGTAGCTGGATGTAACTTGTGAGACTGGACCATTCTCAAGGAAATATTTCATCAATAAATAGAGATTGTTTGTTTTTCAACCAAGAACTGGTGGGCCAGGCGCTTTTGCATCTGTTCTAAGTTGATCAGGGGTAATTCTAGGTCTGCTTCAAGACTTTATCTCAGAATTGCTCATTTTCAACAATGCAGTGACACAAAAACAAATGAAGAGTAGTGAAAAGAGTCAATGATTTTGATTATGGCTTGGTATGCTAGGTTCTCTGCTACGTTACATGTAGATTCGGTGGTTGCTCCATGTGCCCACCTACATAGGATGGTGATTAATGATGTGCCCTTTAGGTGTCTGGTTAATGCCAACCCCCCACTGGCACTTCCCTTTAAATGGCAAACTCATGACATAAAGAGGGAGCTAATCTGACAACTTCAATTAATCTATTGATCCTTTTTTAGGTATAATATCACACCAAAAAGCATCATCCGTGAATGAAGAAGACTTATTTGGTTATTTGGAGCAATCTAGAAACATACAACACAGTTTGTTACTCCTTGGGTGAACTGAAACTAGAAGAAAGCAAGATGTTGGTTTGTCACATTTCTGCTTGATGTTTCTTTGGTTTTGATACTAAAGATGAGGTGAAAAAATAATATTTTCATCTGAAAAAGCATGAGAAATTTTAAGAAAAATTTACTTTGAAAACATATTTAGAAATGGGTGTTTCTTCAATTACGGCACCTTCATGTCTCAGCCATAATAAACTTTCTTTTTTTTTTTTTTGAAACAATTCACACCATCATTTTCATTTCTTCTACTTTTTAAATGCCATTTTATGAATAGATTTGATTGTTTACCCTTGTCTCAAATTCAGATCTTCAATATTAAAATATGAAAATAAACCACGAAATTAACATAAAATGTGTAAAAATTTATCATGTGAAAATGTTTTATGTTTCCTCAATTGGCATTTCCATCACAACCAACAATTTTGCAGATAAAAGTGTTTTTATAAAAAAAATTATAAAAAGGAGACGAGTGTTTGTAATGAGCAAGCTTTATTTTGATAGTCTCCTTTAGAAATTCAGTTGACTAAAAGTAACTTGCAACTACTTGTCAAGTAACTCTAGAGTATTAGTAGAGTATTAGTAGACTGTTAGTACCATAAGTTGACATGTACTTGCAAAATTACTTATAATTAGTAGAATGTCTGTTGGGTGACCATCAAAATAAAGTGTTAGCAGATATTTAGCAGACAGTCTACCAATATTCTAATGACTGCTATTGACATGTAGTTACACAGTTACTTATTGTAAATGTCTAAAGGGCACCATCAAAATAAAGTGTTACTGCATGCTGGAGATGAAATATGAAGCATGTGATGTGTGGAAAAAAAATATTTATTGTTAATTATTGTGCGCAATTTGCAGTCAACCCACAGTTTTGTTAAAATTATGCAAAAAGCATGAAAATATAATTTCATTGTGTGTAATTAGGACACATTGAATCCTAGCTATGAAATTAGCCTAAGCAAGAAAAAGGAGTCTAAAATGTGATTCTCATTTGCAGAATGTTGTATCTTCAAGAAGTTTTTTAATAAAAGAGCGCGCACACACACACACACACACACAATTCTCCTGTGACGCTTTTTTTCCCCATGCATTGTTGTGAGAGTGAACAGAGTATGTGTTTTAAGATAATTTTTTGTAAAGGTCCACAAGGCCCGTGGTTGAAGACATTCACACACCAAATACTACAGTGCACTATAATCACAGCACTGTGTCTATGCTGTGAGCACACCAGAGCGCAGCGTGAAGCCACTCTGACACCCCGTCGATCAGCCTGCCGTGAAGCTGCCTAGCTGGAGATCACCTCCAGCTGACGCTCGGCAAATACAGCAGCAATTCATTTCCTTGACGGGACTGGATTCTTCAGACCTGACAAAGCTATTTACCTAGTGTGCCCCAGTGCTAGCCCATGCTAGCGCTAATGTTTTCCCTTCTGCAGAGGATCGATATCTTTGGAAGTGTACAAACAGCAGTCCCTCGGTGGAACAGATCCTGATGTGAACGGCTAACAGACCGGTGGAGATGGCTGACAGCAGCTCAGCGCTGAAAAACCAACAGCAGAGAAATCAAATCAACAGCACATGCTAATGGGCCTCAGACTGAATCAACATTAGTGAGCTGTCAAAAACACTCTGCTCCAAGTGCTAATCAAGGCCAAATTAGACAGAATCAACACAGTCCAAGATCACACAGACTATATCAACAAGTTGTGTAAATCCACAAATATGGAGATATTGAGTCAAAATGCCACTGCAATTTGAAAGCGACGGAGGCAACAGAATAATGGAAGATCTTAGCTCATGTTTTACTTCATTATCTGATTTTATGAGTCCAAAAAAATTTACACTAGAAAACAATAGAGAAAAATCTACACTAGGAAAATATATAAACATGCATTTAAACAAAATGTTACATCATCTGTGTTTTATGTATAATGTATGTAATATATATATATACATACATATACATAAAACCCCAATGAAGCAACATTTTAAAGCTCACTCTAATAAAATACACAAAAAACAACAAACAACATTTTTCCAATTATATTGTTACTGTGTCGAGTCGTCTGATGTCCAAAGTAAAATCTTGTTTGTGTAGCAGTTGAAAACCACTGAACTAATACTGGTCAGTCCAATAGTCCAGTGTGCCATTTGCTGTTTAAAAGTTGCATTGCAAAATATATGAATTTTTGATTCATTTCCATATTACAGCATTTTCTTGTCAGACACCATCATAAAGAAAAATGTTATCTTTTCTGTATATATCATGTTATGACTGTTACGACAAAGGTCAATAACACAACATCAAGAGGAGCATGGGGGGGAATGGCACTCTGCTTGTTGAATGACGATTTAAAGGTGAATGACAAATATTTTGGAGAAAAAAATCCTGTGTAAGTATGCATGCAAATGATGGAGTGCAAATTTTAAATCTTTTTGTAAATACATCCAAAATGTGACAAATACAGGTTTTTTTTTTAATGTTGTATATGTATACACGTGTGTGTGTCATGCATGTGAGTGTGAGTATGTGTGCATGAAGAAGGCAAGGTGAGCTTGTGTGTGTGTGTGTGAGAGAGAGAGAGAGAGAGCGAGAGAGAGAGGGTGAGTGTGTTTAATCGCCTGCTCTGCTGTGATAATGCTGAAGCCTGTTATCAAGTCCATCTCTGCCTGAGGACTCAGCGGAGGGAGGCACGCTCACACACACACACACACACACACACACTGCTCTGCATATCTCTAGCTTACACAGCCTTCTCTCGGTGCGTGGGGACCAGGGGGGCCAAGACAACCAATGTTCACCATAAACCTCTGACACTCATTCTGTGTCTGTCAGTTTCAGTATTGTGCTTCTCTTAGAAAACACCTGCTTCAATCACCACACTGAACATTATCAAACCGGCCTTTACTAACATTTATTAGTCATTCTCTATAAAATGAGGACAATCTGAAAGAACTGACCAGCCCCTTTGGCCAGACGCAACATTTATGCCATCGTACATCTCTGTGTTAAAGGAATAGCTCGCTAAAAAATAAAATGTAGTTATTATTTGCTCACCCTCATGTCTTTACAAACAAGAATGTGGTTACATTTTCTTTTCCCTAAAATGATAAAAGTGATCAAGGCTGTTAAGCTCTAAAGAATTATATAAGTGGTCCATACAACTTCTGCGCTATACTTCAAGTCTTCTGAAGCCATACAAATAGTTAGAAGTAGAATTACATTTTTGATTTTGAAATCAAATATGGTGCAGCGTTTCAAACTTTAGTTGGCAAAAATATAATTTTAGTTGACAAGAAACCCAAACATTTTATAGTAATTTAAACGTTTAATTTGTAACATTATACAAGTACTTTGTTAATATCTTACAATGTTATTTTTTTTCCTCATCATATTTCAATCAACAGTATGTTTAAATAAAAAAACATCAAATTGCCGTTGATAAAAATAACATTTTAGTTGACAAGAAAGAGCAAAATTGAAAGAAAAAAAAAACATACATTTTATAGTAATTTCAAAGTAATTTAAACATGCATAATTTGTAACATTATACATGTGCATTGTTAATATTTTACAATGTTATTTTTTCCTTGTTATATTTTAGGCTTAAAAAAAAAATGAAAAGTTGTCAACAAAGTGCAAAACTAATACAAATATTCAAATATTTTAAATGTTAATTTAAACGTTTCAACATTTACCAAAAATTTGAAGATCTTCAAGTGAAATCATGTGAAAATCTTTTTTTCTTCAAAAAACATTGTTAGTGCTTTGTTAATATCGTACGGTATTTTTTTTCTTTGTCATACTTTAATCAAGAATACGATTAATTACTGTCATGAAGCTCATCTTGTCTTAATTATTGCTGATAAAAAAAAAACAAAAAAACAAAAACATTTTTTTGTCAGTAATTTCATTCATTAAAATAAATCAACACACTCTTATAGCGATTCGAAACTATTTAAAGTTTTGCCGAATTAGTGGTGACTTCTTATGAATTCGTACAGCAGGGGTGGAGCTTCATGCTCACATTTTTCTGAAAATCATACACTTCCTTTCAAATGATGTATGAATTTTCCACCAATTCACCAAAAATGGCATGAAAGTGAATAAATGACAGAATTGTAATTTTTGGCCGAGCTGTTTCAACCGTGACAAATGCATACCAGCAGAAGGACGTACTCCACTCGTTACTCTATAGCCAGAACAATCATCTCTGATCAAATATTCCAGGAATCCACATCCAAGAGCAGGTAGTTTTGACTAGTGCTAAGAGCGTAGCTAGCATGGGGGTCCAAACTCTCCATTCAGCTAATCACCCCCCCACTCAACGTGTACCCAACCCCCCATTCGGCTAATTATTCGTTTTTCAAATGCAAAGCGCTCGGAGAAAGTGAGATGATTTCTCCTCATCTGCTTAGGAGGCCAAAGAACGCAGGGAGGGAAAGAAAGCCACCCGCAAAAAAGGAGAAGACGGAGAGACGTGCGAAAGAAATGACTTTCTCCTTCATACGGTGGAGGTCTTTGAAGTCGACCGCGACGGAGGGGAGCGGGGAGGGAGGGGTGGTCTCCCACCAAAAAAAAAAAAAGTAAAGCGAGGGAAGATCGTGTTAACGAGATGGCCTCTAAACATGAATTAAATGGTGGGAGAAAAGAAACACGATCAAACCTCTCCTACTTAGGCTGCTTACAAACCCCTTTCAGTGCCCATGAGGTGTTTCAAAGCCTGGATTCCTGGCCAGAGCTTCTTAAAGGAGCACGGTGTTGAAGAGGCCGAGTTTTAGGGAGGGCGGGTGATAGACTATAGACATACATCATAGGCCCTGAATGGGGAGGTCAGGGACTTACACGTTGACACCAGGTCAGAAGTGCTAAAGGATTACAAGCTCACTAAGCCCTCAGGATCCCTTGTTTTCACTGCTTCTCTCTGTTTGTTGTTTTGTTGCAGCGCAGACGTGGGGAAGAAAGGAGAGAGTGGACCGACGGACGGGAATTAGTGTAAAAGCCTGCGGAGGAGAATGGCATCTCATTCACACCTCTTGTTGGCTGTTTTCGAGTCCCCCAAAACAGCCCTCCCATCCCTTGTTGCTGTGAAAGCACGTTAGGTTGGCTTTGTGCAGACAAAAGGAGACACCCCTCCCTGCTCTCCGGACCCCGCAGGAGCAACAAGAGGATTTGGCACGGCACGCTAAACCCTGAGCCGCTCTCACTTTGATTGGCTTCGGTAGGAGAGCTCCCTCTCTCTTTGTTGATTAATCAAGAGATTTTCCAACTCTCTTTCTCTCTCTCAAACTCTATTTCTCTCGAGTTCCCCCCAACCACTCTCTCTCTCTCTCTCTCTCTCTCTCTCTCTCTCTCTCTCTCTCTCTCTCTCTTTGCCTCCAACAGCTTTGAAGTATTTGGGTTCTATGACATCATGTTTGCCCATCAAAGTTTCTTTATATATGATTAGAATTTTTATTATTGAGCATTCTATATTCCGAAACTGCTTGAATAATGTTAGAATGACATCACATGTGGCATTGATTAGGGTAGATTTGGTAATGTATCCATTTCCCCATTTATTCATGGATTTCAGGCAACACTGAAAATCTTGGATTCAGGATCTAATGTAAATCTGGAAGTTTTATGATTTTGAAAAATCCACTGTGCAGTGAACTCTGGAGGTATATCTACATCACTACAATGAAGTAAATTGTGACACTGATCACGTACGGATAGTTAGATGTTCTTAATAATTGTTAATTAATTATTAAGTTCATGCATGCTGTCAATAAATCAAGATGAAAAAACAAATACTAAACATTCTGAAATTCATGTTTATTTTTCATTAACTTCAATTGTTATACTAGTAATATTATTTGAAATGCAAAACAGATGTATTTGTACAATTGGTCTCAGACTTTTGGACCCTACTGTATAGTAACCAGAATTTCATGGTGCATTAAAAAGTAATTACTTACATTGTGACAGATACCAACAAAGTCATATCTGTTTGTCATTACCGAGAGCATCATATGTGTGTAAATAATTATAAACATTATTTGCTCACATAAAATCCATAATACTACAACAGAAGCGGTCTTAAATGATCCAAAAAATAATAAAACAACAAGTAAAAATTGTGAACTGGAGATTTGAAACTAATGGAGAAACTACAATTAAAACATTATAAAACTATGCCAACTGTGTGCAAGATTTGCTGAGTGTATTAAACATCTCAGCATGATTTCTAGGATTACTTTTTTACACTGTTGTGGTAAGGATAGTACAAAGAGCATCAAAACTACTTGCTTTGTTTCAGTTTTTATACAGAGGAGAGTCGAGCGAAGGGAAAGGGGGTTGAAAAAAAATGTTTCAAGCCTGATTCAAACTCACATCGCCAATACGAATATGCTGACCACAGTGTCATGACTCCGACTAAGCTCTTTTTGATTGGTTCTGGAGGGAGATATCAGTTACCAAGTGGACAAACCAAGCTATGGGAGGAAATAAAATTTGAAGTACACTGTAAATGACCGAATATCACATGCAGTGGACATTCACGTCTGGATTGTTCACTGAGCCTTTTTGCCTGTGTAGGTGTTCGAGACAAGGGAGTCAGCAAGAGAAAGTGAGAGATTGAGCAAGAGAGATAAACAGAAAAAAAGGGGGGTGGCTTTCAACAATAAATCAAGTTCCAGACTAATCTATTTAGCATGCTTTCACCATTATCCTGTCAGTGAAACAGCTAATTAATTAACTGATTCTACAATGAAGAGCTTTTGAATGAGCCCATTTAGGTAATTACTACCAAGAGCTGTTTGGGCGCGTCATTTACTGCAGTCACACAAACACGCTGGCAGCTGCAATAAAGTCCCTATCCTGTACAATTAGAAAAATTAAAGATAATATAGGTTATGGGTGTGTAGGTGTGCCTGTGCGCATATTTGTATTTGTGCAATGTGAGTGAGACAGAGAGACCGAGAGAGTGGCAGTGAGAAATTCACAACCAGGAGATGATAATGATAGCACTGTGTCTTAGTTCAAGCAAATCAATACACAATATACAAGAAAAGCAATTACCAACCAGCTGATGATATATATATATATATATATATATATATATATATATATATATATATATATATATATATATATATATGTGACCCTGGACCACAAAACCAGTCTTAAGTTGCTGGGGTATATTTGTAGCAATAGCCAAAAATACACTGTATGGGTCAAAATTATAGATTTTTCTTTTATGCCATATTTTATTAGTATATTAAGTAAAGATCATATTCCATGAAGATATTTTGTAAATTTACTACTGTAAATATATCAAAACGTTGTTTTGGACAACTTTAAAAGGCGATTTTCTCAATATTTTGATTTTTTTGCACCCTCAGATTCCAGATTTTCAAATAGTTGTATCTCGGCCAAATATTGTCCTATCCTAACATACATCAATGGAAAGCTTATTTATTCAGCTTTCAGATGATGTATAAATCTCAATTTCGAAAAATTGACACTTAAGACTGGTTTTGTGGTCCAGGGTCACATATACACTATATTGCCAAAAGTATTGGGTCACCCCCTTCTAATGAACAGTTTTGACTACTTTAGTCATTTCTATGAGTACAAATCTTAATGTTTAAGCATTTAATGATATTCTATGGAATTGTGTGCTTCTAATTTTATAACAACAGTTTGGACAGGACCCTTTTCTATTCTAACATGACAATGCCTCCGTGTATAAGGCAAGGTTCAAAAATAAACTATTGATTCAGTCAGTGTGGAAGAACTTGACTGGTCTGCAGAAAGCCAAGTCCTAATCCAAGCTGAACACCTCTGGTGTGACTTTAAATGCAGACCTTGAGCCAAAAACTCATCACCAAACACCAGTAACTAGTACATATAGGTGCAGTAATTTTAGACACTTCCAAAACTGTTGCAAAAGAGATGGAAATACAATTTTTAAATGAATTAATTATGTTTCCATCTATGTTGCCACAGTTTTGGAAGTGTCATTTTCTGTTCTAAAGAATGGGGTGTCCCAATACTTTTATCCATATAGTGTATGAACAAGTCATTGGTGTTTGATGATGAGTTTTTGGCTCAAGGTCTGCATTTAAAGCCACACCAGAGGTGTTCAGCTTGGATTAGGACTTTGCTTTATACAGACCAATCAAGTTCTTTCACACTGACTAAATCAATAATTTCTTTTTGAACCTTGCCTTATACACAGAGGCATTGTCATGTTAGAATAGAAAAGGGTCCTGTCCAAACTGTTGCTTTAAAACTAGAAGCACACAATTCCCTAGAATATCATTATATGCTTAAACATTAAGATTTGTACTCATAGAAATTACTAAAGTAGTCAAAACTGTTCATTAGAAGGGGGTGACCCAATACTTTTGGCAATACGGTGACACACACACACACACACATATATATATATATATATATATATATATATATATATATATATACACACTAGGGGTGGAGCGATACTTGTATTCGTACCGAACCGTCACGGTACGGACATCTCGGTTCGGTGCATGAGGCCTTACAACAAATATAGGCAATTCATCCCCAATCCAGAAGGAAGAGCCCGCAGTAATGCAACAATGTTTGACAACCGCCAGCAGAAGAACAGCGAATGCCATGAGTTGCGCACTTGAAAAAAACAAAGCCCCCCAGACAGTGACTATGTGCTGAGTCTGAATGCGTCTCTCTCACATAGACTGACAAAGGAGTATACTTTAAAGGCTTGCACACTCAACTGTTTGCGAAATGGAGCTTTGTGCTCGTGTATCCTACCTCTCTCGTTCGGCACAAATCCAAATATTCCATAATATTTCCATATTTGCAAAGTAACGTATCTGAATGCTAAACTATTATTTATTATGTAAATGATAGGTTTTGTACTTCAGTTGCGTTCCAACGGTGACACAGAGGCGGGCGCGCTGATGTTTGGTTCACTGTATTTTATTTTGATAAAGTACCAACTGTGCTGTCAATTTAGCAATGCTGGAACTGATGTGTTTTGTGTGTGTGTGTTTGTGCGCGCTCGCTCCGGTGCGATCACTTCAACTATTTCCTTATACCAGCAGAATAAAGTTTAAACACTTATTGTCTTATTAATAATGCATCACTGTATGAAGGTCTGCTTTTATTTTTTGTACACTCACAATGAAAACAAAACGTGCTTTTGTAAAATAAGGAAAACAAATAGAATGTCGCTTTCTGCCATTTGAGTTTCCTTTCTGTGAACAAATTAATTGTGTCACAAAAATTAACTGAAAAACTCAGCATATATAGGCTATGTTATGTGTCGCACTGTTTTTCCCCTTGTTTACCTGTAAACTAAATCAAATATATTTCAAGAATTTATTCCTTGTATGTATATATGTACTGCAGATTTTACATATATGTAATAATATTTAGTATTTCCACATCTAGGTGGGAAAAAAAAATGTAATTTGTACTACTGTCTGTTCAAAATAAATGAAAAGAAACCGAGGATAGTAGATTTGTTTTTTTTTTCCCTGTTGTCTCGAAATCGTATCGAACCGTGGCCCCAGAACCGAGGTACGTTCCGAACCGTGACATCTGTGTACCGTTCCACCCCTAATACACACACACACACACACACACACACACACACACACAACTGTAATTTTTTTCTATAAATATATACACGCTCAAGGAATTTCATCTCACTATTTTAAATCATTTTGTGCAAATCAGCCTAAAAACCTTATAAACTTTGTGCAACAAAAGAATGCCATTCATGGTAACCCAAATAAAAGGTTTCAGTACCAGGCTATTGGTTCACTGCAATAGATAGGACAGGATCAAGACCAGAGATAGGAGGGGGCAAATTAGTGTGAATGAGCTCAAAGTGTGGGAAAGCACATCATCCAACTCTGACAATGCTGACATTAGTATATAGAGAACAACATGCTAGACAAAAGAAGATATTTGCACCTAGCTTGGTGTCTGTGGTCAGAGGTTCTTCACCTTTGGATTAAAAGAAAAGAGGAGAACAAACTCTCCTCATCAGATCAGCTCCACTTCATCAGTGCATCTCAATAATGGCTCAATGAGAGGGCATCCCCCTTTTAGTGGCCTTCGGATGGCTGTCTTGTCGTTGTGCCCGGTGCTCCTCTGTTTGTTTGAGCTCTGGACGCCAGGCTGAAAGACCACAAGCACTTTAAAGATGAACAAAGACCATGAGGTAGATGGAAAGAAAAAAAAAAAAAAAAAAAAATATATATATATATATAGTTATTAAAGATTTAGAAAAACTTGTCTCTCATATCTTATACTTACATTAAGGATGTATATATGCATTGGATTTGTAAGGTTCAAAACAAATTAAGCTCAGTTGATGACATTTGTGGCATAATGTTGATTACCACAAAACTTGATTTTGATGACTCCATTGATTTTCAATGGACAAAATCAAGTCAAGCGTTTTCTTTGGAAACATGACAATAGTCCGAAAAGATGATCACAATTCCCATTAAGTGGTTGTTAAATTGTTGTAAAGTTATCATGCATATAGTTTACACACAATGTCATTTTTACATTTGCTTGTCACAAATGCTGTTGGGTGAATTTAAAGTAATAGTTCACTCAAAACAAGAAAATTTGCTGGAAATTTACTCACCCTCAGTCTATGTAGATGAGTTTGCTTCTTCATCAGAACAGATTTTGAGAAATGTAGCATTACATCACTAGCTCACCAATGGATCTACTGCAGTGAATGAGTGCCATCAGAAGTCCAAACAGATTATAAAAACATCACAATAATCCACAAGTAATCCACATGACTCCAGTCTATCAAGTGCATGATTGTAATAATCCATTTCATCACTGCTTCTGGCTAAAATACAAGTCTTATTGTAAGAGATATACGTAATATTTCTTTTAATGGAGGAAGCGTTATTTTGGACTACGGACTTGTATTTTGGCCAGAAACAACAGTTTAAAGTTAGAATGCCTTAATGAAGGATTTGTTTCTTACAAACACACAGCTTTTCACTTTATAAGATGTTAATTGATGGACTGGAGATGTATCGGTTACTTGTGGCATGAGGGTAAATGTTCATTTTTGGTGAACTATTCCTTTAACTTGTACTGAACCTGGAATAATTCAATCTTACTAAAGCAAATGTTCTTTTTTGTAAAAAAAAAGATATGATACTTACCGCACTTAAAGCACTTATTAAGTACTAAGATGTTCAAAAGCGTACTTCTTTGGTCACGTCTTATCTTGTTAACTGAGCCAGTGGTACAAACAGATGCATGATGACCCTGGGTGTGTATGTGTGGGAAGGGATGACGTGTTTGTCCAGAGGCGTTGGTGAACAAAGGTGGTCTGAATGGAAAACCCAAGGAAAGGCCATCCAGAGTCTATGAATGTCAGTTTTCACTGACTGCATGTTCACTTCCCGCTTTGTCTCTCCATTTTACAATGCAGGCAGCGCTCAATACCTCTTCACCCGAAGCTTCATCACGAACACTAGCCCTGCCTCTCATGAATGAACCTCTGTCAGGGCCTTTCTTCCAGCCTTCATTCGTTAGCACTGCAAGACATTAGAGATTTGGACAGATTAAGCAAGAAAGCAAGAGAGAAAGAGACTACTGGCCTCATGTGAAACCATGTTTCACAGTTTATGTTTCCAGACAACACCTGTCACTTCAGCATATACAGGCCAACATCAGCACATGAACATATAAATTCATGCACAACTTTTCTTCACTGTCACCTCACACACACACACTGTACTTATTGCACATTGTGAAGGACACAAGGGGCCATTAATTACTGGAATGGACAGTTTTAAATCTGGCAGAAGGACGCAGTGTTGTTCCTGCAGAATGAAACGTAATTAAGGGGAAAGGCCACACGTCAGCGCCGAGCAGCCCGCGGACAATGCTGATGGGGATTTATTACTTCAGCTCATAGAGAGAGAGAGAGTGGAAGAAACTGTGCTGGGGCAGCAGCCAAGGTCTCGCACACATCTGAGTGAAATTGAACACAGTCGCACATGTGCATGTTGATACAAACACATTCGCTTGCATTTAAAAACATACAGCTCACTAACACTCTCTAGCACATGCAGAAGGTCACATATTCCCCTCAAGATTTCCTTCGGCTAATTACGTCTTTTCTTTTTTGGAGGAACTGCAAAATTTTTTGACCCTACATGAATAATATTAACCTATGGAGTTGTGTATGTTCTTGGATTTTCACACATTTTTTTTTGTGTGCTGACACTTTAAATATTGAATATTAACCACCTGTTATGTTAACATCTTGGTTGAATAGTAGCTAATCAATGCATTTTTGACTAAATGTGAGAGGCGCCAATGAAATGAAATTTACATTGCAGCATATAGGTCCACTGCAAAACAGTCTATACCAAAAAGAAGCAATTGTGTGTATAATATATTTACAAATTTGTTAAAAAACAAATTCTGTCATCATTTATGACAACTCTTGTCGTTCCAAACCCTTAGTTGTTATATTTTCTGTGGGACACCAAAAATATGGTGCTTATGGACAAGTTTGGAAGTTGCTTGTAACCAAACATATGTCAAATAAGAGCCACAGGCAACATATTTGATTTGAGACTCATAGAGTGTATCATTGAGTAATTATTTAATTTTCTCATTATTGATTGCAATTAACAATTAAGTGGCCTTGGAATATAGCAAAAAATAATTAAATAAATAAATAAATATTGTGGGTCACCTTTATAGTGCTTTCCTGTCCTTTCTGAACCTTAACAGATGTGGTTGCTATGAATTTTTGTGCTGCATGAAGGTTCTTTAAAACTATTCTGTTAGGTTTGAAAAAAAGTAATTTTATTAAAAAAATATAAAATAAATCATTTATTAAAATAAATTAAATGAATGTATTTAAATGTAATTAAAATGTAATTTATTTCAAGGCATATTCCGTTAAAACTTGTTGATAGCCAAGATAATTTAGTTGTATAATGAGTATTTGTGATTCATTAGATGACATTTCTGCAAAGCAATTAATCCATATATTGTCAAATGTATGTTAGAGCAAATGCAATATTTCGCAATATTAAATAAACTTTAACAGCATTATTTTTAGTTGGAGTAGCTTTACTTTGCCGAGGATATATATTTTAAAAGCTTCATTGTTGTGGTGTAAAGACATTACACTTTAAGCATAGCAGCTAAAACCAAACACAATTCAGTAAATGACTAAACCTATAATGCTGCATGTGCTTGAACACCGGACATCAACTCATTTCTGTATATTGCTCCTTTATCTCATCAAAAGATGTTTAGTTAGACAATCTCATGTGTATTTGTAATAAAAGTTGTAAAGATTTACCTTAAATTCTCAAGATGATGCGATATGCATAATGTGTTTGGTTTTTACAACTCTTAATCTAATTACCCAAACAAAGCCCAGAAAACAGCATCCTGCGTCGCCCACCAAGAAACCTTAATTAGCAACATCTGTTTGCCCAAAAGACACCAGGTCAGTTTTCATGTACCACAAAGTTGTGGATATTTAGGAAGGCCCGAGGAAAGAAATAAAGGAACATGCAAACAACAAGTCATATTAACACCCCACTGTTCCTCCCCTGGTGTTTTTTAGACCGTGTTAGCTGCTCACTGAAAATAACCCCAGAAAAGACGTTACAAATTGGTAAAGGAGAGCAAAGAAACCCACTCGTACGCTTTTTAATTTCCTTCCCCCTGCCACCTTCTCCAGTAAAGTGTGTTGAAAGCCTGATGACTCAAATTACACCTGGGTAGGGTGTTTTTGGCTATTGTACAAGCTAAGCAATCATTTATATCAGTGCAAAAGAGAACTCGGGGTAACAGAAGGCTTTAGATTGAGAAAGGTTTTTCACGGCTGTCATAATCTCACTTGCACAAGCTGAATTGTTCGTCTTCACAGAGGCGGAACACCTGAGCACCCATGTGAGACGCGAGACTTTCCAAAGACTCTGTACACTGTGGAGAGGGGCCAGGTGTCCCGAACACAACACATTTAGCAAGAGTGATGATTGTGGCTGAGCTTTGAAGGCGCGATGAATTCCACAAACGGAGGCATCTCTCTCCCCTCTCTGAATGCGGACTTTTATTGACGAGAGGTTGCGAGTGTCTCTGGCAATATACTGCTGTAAAATGAAGTCCCCTCCATTCTCTCGTTCCCTCCCTTCCTTTGAATGGCTTCACCCTTCTTCAGTCTGTGTTCCGCCTCCTTCATCTCTCTCCTGCCATTCCTCTCGTTCTGCTATCGGCCCATAAAACACTCCCTCCTCCCTTCGCCTTGCACTCTCCCTCTCTCGCTCGTGAGATTTGCCTAACAATGGGTGGCTCTGCCCAAGGTCAGATAAGAAGCCACAGTCCAAGAAGCCACAGTCACTGTTTCTTTCATCCGTCTTTTTTCCCCTCTCTCTCTCCCCTCACAGCTTTCAAATTATCTCTGCAGCACATAATAATAATTACTGAGGACGGCGGAGAGGAGATAAGGGAGAAGCGGCGGACGGGAGAGAGGAGGGGAGGGCGAGCGCCGAGAGAAGGAGTGTGAAAAAATACGGCTGCCAGAGAAAGAGAGAGGTTGAAGAATTATTATTGCTAGATGGAATTGGGTGGGTGGGGGGCGCTCAAAGAAAACAACACTGCTAATGTGCCTGTAATGAGCAAATCTCTATTTTTCTTCGTATGAAAGAGTATGATTTTTTTTGATGTATCAATGCCTGTGTCTCAGAAATCTATTATAACATCTGTATAATGCTATTCCCGTGATTTTCTCTGGTTAAGTGATATGAAGCTTTTTATTTTCAAGGTCACATCAAGTTTTGATTGTTATACATTTTAAAAGTTTCAAAGTTATAGACGTGAGGTGAAAAAAGTTAGATTTTTTCTATAGAAAGGAAGTCATTCTAAGGTGCTGAAAAAACTTTCTTTATCTGTATATGTCGATACTATTTTCTAGAAATATTTAAAACATGTAACTCTTTATATAAATGTATCTTTAATTAATTTTTTTTCTCATTCTTCTCATAATCTTCGCTGTATTTTTGTCAGATTTAAGTTTAATTTATGCAGTTTTTTTTCCACTTAGTGACATTTTTGACTGGGGGGGGGGGGGGGGGGGGGGGGTGTTAGTTTTAGTCCAATGCTATAATGCTATAACATATAGCATTTTCACGAAAAAGAAAATCTTCTCCAGGTCACAACATAAGGATTAAAACAAGAACTTAATTTAAGATATATTTTCTAAAAACAAGACTTCATATCTTTGGCAGTTTTCTTTCTTCTAAGTTTATAAGTATGTTTACAAAAAGAAAAAAATAAGACAGAACTACTGATTAAGAAAATGATAGTTTGCAATGCGAAACACTCTGTCAAAACACTTAAAACTGAATTACAAATGATCCAGAATTACAGTCATCCATAATATTGTGATATTAAAAATTCAAAGTAAACAAACCTAAATAACTCATCTCTCATTTTAGGAAGTGATTTAATACCCCAAAGGACTCCACACAGAGATTTTATAGGTTTTTACTGAACAATATTTTCCAGTCTAAGTTGCATTGCAAATACCCCTAAATCCCATCCTGCTCACCCTTCACCTTCATTCTAAACACCACTTTCCATGTACTTCCGCACCCTAACCCTTCTGACCCCCATAATGTTATCGGGAAGCAGGCTAAGCCTCCTAATCCCAGGTCCTGTGGTTTCCCACACCACCCAGAGGAGCTTCTATCTGCCTAGCTGAGGTGCTCTGTGCTGGGCTGATACTTGTGGGCTGAGAGGGGGGTCTGGAGATGCCTATCAGAGCCGCTGTTCAACAGTCTACAACACACACACACACACACACACACACACACACACACGTCACCCCTGACATGTAGATCGCTGGCCATCGGAACAATATTCTGAGGAAGCCTTATCTCTGAACTCAAGCTTCGTTGTCAAGATGACCCATAGTGGACCGATGACAAGGGGGAGGGGGATCTGTCTATACCCAGCCCACCTGCTTCTCACTGGGTCACCAGTCTGTCTCAGAATGGACACAGAATGGGTTTAGATTTGTGATATTTAGATATCAGGTCCGTGGAAAGCTAAATCACCAAAGGCTAGAATTTGTGCTCTACGATGAAACCGTAAGAACTTTAAAAACCAAAACCATCACAAAACTTTTTCAGAAATCTCATTAGTGCACAAAACTGAAGTCAAACAACTTGTGGAAGTCACTTTCTGCAAAGACTAATCCACATCATATTTAGTTCCACCCATGTTTGAGGAGATCTGGACAAGTCATAGAAAGATGAATTGCTTAATACTAAAGACAAAACTTTTCAGATTTGTTATTATTTCAAAAGTATTGAGTTCAAATATTAAAATCAAATCAGAGATTCTTTTTCTGCAAAACAGCATGAACATAATTTAAAGCCTATTCACTCAAACTATCAGTGATGGTCCCTATGAATGTCTATTTTTTTCAAAGAAAAATTCCAGGTTGAATACAGGCAACATGAGCTCCATCAGCAGCATCTGTGGCATGCTGTTGATTGTCACTGAAAATATTTTCAACTCGTCCATCAGTTTCTTCAAACAAATAAAGATGCATACTATAATGCACTGCAAGGATGCACGTCCAAAAAAAGGGTCTTTGGGGCATGCTGACCAGATAGTTTAAAAGCAAAATCTTTTTACTTCTTTTTTAAATGGATGAATGTCTGATTATTATTTACTCCCTGTAAAAAAAATACTTAAGGACACCACACATATGCCACATAAGTTATTGGTATCCTTTACATGAATTTCATGCCAAAAAAAAAAAAAAAAGCAGGTTTACCAGAGTTAAATGGTCATGACACGAGTTCACAGATACATTCACAGATGGCTATATATTATAAACATTATTCATGGTGCTGTAGACCTGCCCCATAGACTTCCATTTAAAATGTTACTGCAAACATCTTTATCCTGTTGGACGAATTGATGGTATATAGTGGTATATAGAAGTTGCGTTGGATTTCAATTTATATATTGTATTTGGATTTCTTTTTTCCTATGCGTGGCTTTTGAAAGCACACAGCCTGTTTTCAAAGTTAAAAATTAAAAGGTACATCTTGCTTGGTAAACCAAACGAGTTGTCATTAAACATTAGAAATATGTAACAAATTAAGCAACTAAAACAAAACAGAAAAGAACAAAAGAAAAACAGCTAAAAACAAACAAACAAAACAAAAACAAACAAACAAACAAAAAAACAGAGCAAAACAAAACAAACAAAAAACAAAAGAAAACAAAAAACAGAACAAATCAAAACCTAAACAGAGGTTGACAGACTAAAACAAAATACCACATAATCATCTATAACACAACAGGCCCATGGCACACATTATCCCCATAAAAGGAAACAAATGTAAATTAGATGTGGATATGCAGAAAACTAAGAAAACAGAAGAAATCAAGTATTCTTGATGAGAATGGGTGTGGAGTCATGTGACACAAAATCTGCATGTGAACTTGACTGGTTGAACTTTACTGATGACACTGGGAAACGCTGGGTGTTAATGTTCACTTGGAAATAGAAACACACAGTTGAAGTGTTGAAATTACATGTAACACCCATTATTTCACCTGCATAAAATTTGAAGTTTAAAAAAGAACACTATACCAAATTATGCAGTCCTTTTCAAATGTTGACCCCAGCATGTGTGCATTTCAGCATATGTGCTTATCGTGTGATTGTTAAGCAGAAATTCCTCATTTGCCTGTATTAATTTTTAAAAAAAGGAGGAGGGGAAAAAAAGTGTTCATTTAATATGCATGAAAGCTTCCCACTGGCCTCTGGAAAAGGGAGATAAAGTGGACATATCTCTGAGAGTTATGATAAGTGTGTGTATTTGTTTGGACGTGTGTGCCTCAGACATATCTCTGAGCTGTATGATAAGACACATCAGCACGTAACAACACGGTGAAATGGAGGGAGGAGGGTGAGAACGGATGGAGGGAGAGATTGGAAAAAAATGAATGACACAAGGGGGCGTTTCTATTTCTCTCTCTCTCTCAGTGTGGGTCCTCTGGGAAAGGTCGTGCAGCACAATGCAAACATGTCTGTGTGAATAGCTCGATGGGAAGAGGACAGCTGTTTGAGATGACAGCGATGGCTGCTAATGCTCAATCTGTCTACCTCCCCACAGACCTATTCATACACACACTCTCACACAATGACCACAATGAGTTAGCCACAAAGCACAAATGTGCTACTAACTCATATACTGTACACACTTGCCACTTGTGCAAGACAGAATGACAGCCTCGGTTCCTGTGTTGTGCCTTTATGGGCAAAATATCCTGTCTCTAATATTCACTGACATATAATAAGTCATAACAGGAGAGGGATTTATCAGAGTGTTGTGATGTATGTTACAGGTATTGAAAACATTCACAGGCATATGTAATTTTCGCTGCTAAGATCCTTAAATCTTGCTTGTGTACGACTAGAATAGGGATAGTTCACCTAAAATGAAAATTCTGTTATTAATTACTCACCATCATGTTGTTCCAAACCTGTAAGACCTTCGTTCATCTTCGGAACAACTTAACGACTTTACTTTACTAAGAGTGAGTAATTAATGACAGAATTTTCATTTTTGGGTGAACTATCCCTTTAAGCAGCATATTCAACATTGTTTAGAGCTGTCCAGTCATGATGTTAACTTGTACACCAACCCAATTGGGTAGGCAAGTTTGTCATGAGTAAAGGAAAGGATAAAGCAAAATAAGTCAGCTAAGGTCTGTGGTTAATGATACTTGTAGAAATGTTGTTCTACAGCATACACTACCATTCAAAAGTCTATTTTAATATATTTTCAAATACAAGTTATTCTGCTGAATTTTCAGTAGTCACCACTCCAGTCTTAAGAAATTATTTTAACATGCTGATTTGGTGCTCAAGGAATTTATTGTTATCATCAAATGTTGAAAACAGCTGTGCTGCTTAATATTTTTATTTTATGTGGAAACTACTTGATCAATAGAAATAGTTAAAAAGAACATTTGATTTGAAATATTAGATTTAAATGTCTTTAATCTCACTTTTGATCAATTTAATGCATCCTTGCTGAATAAAAATATTTTAAAAAATCTTACTGACACCAAATTTTAAATATAGTGTAAACACACAAATGTGAATTTCTAGTTTCTAAGAAATTGCTGCATAAGGATGCAATGATTGAGCAGGAGATATCTATGGGCGTCATGGCTGTGATAGATATGTATAGGTAGATGCCCTGTTAGCGGCTGTTTCTATGGGCTGCTATACATAAACTGTCCGCCATATAACAATGGTCAAAGCAAGTCCGTAAACACTCGAGAGCAAGTTGCCTGTGTGTCTGCAAACCCTGGTTATCTGCATGTATGAATATCTATATCTGCAATAGACTTCAGCAGATGATTTAGCTAAACTAACACAATACAACAAGATGATCCTGTTTGGAAACAATCATTAGATTGATACCACTAGTAGTGCAAAAATTACACAATGGCCATGAACATATTTGAGGTAAATGTAGAAAGAAATACTATGTAAAAAGTAGAAATCAGAGATGGAGAGAAAGAGAGGGAAGGTTGAAGAGAAAGTGGAAAAAAGTGCCAAGCTAATTAAAGAAAGCCTACAGGCAAAGCTAGGGGGCTGGGAGGATCGTGGAGGAAGGTGTCATCACACACACATACACTCTCCTCTTCTCCTCTCCTCTTCCTTCTCTGGCCTTTGACAAGACAGAGGTGCTAGACTGGGCCTCACCAGCACCATGTATAATCATGATAGAGCGAGAGAAAGTGTATGAGAGAGAGCGAGGGGTTTGTTTGGCTGTTTTAAGAGAGTGCTGCTCTGCTCTTGGCCTTGTTAGTGCTCATTAAGACTGCTTGCTGGCTGCATATCTGTTCTGTGACCTGTTTTTATGTTTTATGCAATGTGTGTATCTGTTTGGTAATATGTGTTTGGTGTAGTGTGGTATATGTGTCAGAAGGTATGGCTTCATATCACGGTCAAGCCTCTCTATGTGTGTGTGTGTGAGAGAAGGAAGGAGAAATCCTAAGAAATGTTTCAGGAGTCATTTAATGTCTAGACCTGAAACACCTGCTAAGAGATGTGCTAACAAGGTGCAGTCACGCACACACACACACACACACACACACACACACACACACACACACACACACACACACACACACACACACAAAGCTCAGTCAACCTTCTCCTTTAATAAAGAGAAGAATTTTTAATACACCTAAACATTAAAACAATAAGGCACAGCTAAAACCCTTTGATAGCCTCTTTGGATTTATCAAAGTGAACAGAACTGCAATAATAATATGATAAAAAAAAAGGTTTCCCAAACATGCCCACTGGTCAATCAGAAATGATAAAATCAAGTCTCATCCCACATATTGTCTCATTAAATACTCTATTTCACTCTGAAATATGTCACATTACAGAAGTGAAGTCACAGCCTATTTTTTATCTTGTTGAATATGCTGATTCACTTCAAAAGTTCAAAGTTTAAAACGTTGTTTTAAAAGAAATGAATACTTTTAGTCAGCAAGAACATCTAAATGATCAAAAGTGACAGTAAAGACACTTAAAATGTTATAAAAGATTTCTATTCCAATAAATGCTGCGTTTGAACTTTATATTCATCAAAGAATCCTGAGAAAAATGTATCATGGTTTAGGCAACAAAACTGTTTTTGAATTGATAATAATAAGAAATGTTTCTTGATATTAGAATGATTTTTGAAGGATCATGTGACACTGAAGACTGGAGTGATGACTGCTGTAAATTCAGCTTTGTCTTCACTGGAATAAATTACATTTTAAAATATATTAAAATATAAAACAGCTATTTCATAATAATTTTCCATAATCTTAATGTTGTCTCTCTGTATTTTTGATCAAATAAATGTAGCCTTGGTGACTTTCAAAAACATTAAAAATCTTACCAAACCTTTGAATGGTAATGTACATCATATGTCAGTTAAGCTATTCATGTTGACTAAAAATGTGCTCTTTTCTTTAAATCTTCATTCGCTGTTTAAGTCTATGATTGTTGAAGCACCTTTGCACAGGCTGGCATTTTTGTATATGCCAGGTTTCGGTGGTTTAATTGCAATTATGTTTAAAATTACAATTACAAATCTCACTCTGCCAACAGAGGTCTTGCACAGACATGTTGGGACCGGCACACTCACACCTCCACACCCTGTCATCTCATCCCCCTCTTTCTTCTCCCTCTGCTCCTCTCTTCTGTAATGAGGAGAAAAAAAGAGGGAGGGGAGAAAACACTGTGCAAGGGCTGAATAAACCACAATCCAGTCCAGAGTCCAAAAAAGAGATGGCTGAATTTCTGGAGAAGTGGAAAACAATGTGATTTCTGAGGTATATTCTGTATCTAACCATAAAAATGTACATATGTTGTCACCTCACATAAGTCATCTGATCTGTTTACTAGATACAACAGCACCTCTTTTCTCCCTCTTTCATGATAATGTCTGGATAATGTAACTGGGTGGAATGGAATATTTTCCATTATAGAAAGCAGTAGCCACTGCCGTAGCAAAGTGTGTGTGTGTGTGTGTGTGTGTGTGTGTGTGTGTGTGTGTGTGTGTGTGTGTGTGTGTGTGAGTATTGATCACAGAGGGTTATTCTCCAGCCAAGGTTTATTAACCTCTGTGATAATGACAGAGCATTTATGTACACAGAGTCCCAGAGGAAATGTGGGATTGCAGCAGACAGAGACCCTTTGGGTATGTTCAGAATGGCATATTGCCATATTACTTGTACTTGAAAATGTATACTGTGCACATTAAGCAATTTTTTTTTTATGCATGGATGACCTATAACATTTGATACAGGAATATCCCACAATGCAGTGTGGTCGACCTGACCTTCCTTTTCAAGTGTGAACAAAGAACCAGAAATGATAACCTTGAAATTAACCACTTTCTTTGTTCATCTGGATCAAACTACAAGAAGTTAAGACATTTTTGCATTAAATTAAAAATATTTGACTCAATAAATTCATTAAACATGCAACATGTTATGGTCATGTGGCAAACTGACATGTTGCATACTACTGTTTAAAACACATTATTGCAGATTATCGTTGTGTATATTGTTTCATGAACTATTTTAGATGCATTATGTAGTGCATACTATAGTATATGGTATATTACATTTCCAAACACATTGAGAATATGAAACAAAGACTTAGTCTTTTGCAAGCTGAAAAATCAACACATGTATACTGATTACAACCGGAATTTAATCAACTGATTAAGACTACTTAAAAGGACAGAGTTTACCCAAAAATGAAAATTCTGTCATCATTTACTCACCCTCATGTTGTTCCAAAACTGTATGAGTTTCTTTCTTCTGCCGAGCATTTATTGATATTTTGAAGAATGTCTGGTAACAGTTGACGGTAGCCATTGACTTCCACAGCATGGAAATAAAATACTATGGGAATCAATGGCTACCTTCAACTGTTTGGTTACCAGAATTCTTTAAAATATCTTCTTGATATTAAAATGAGGGGTGAGTAAATGATGATAGATTTTCAATTTTTAAGTGAACTATCCCTTGAAGACTTCTTAAAATAGAAGACACAAAAATCTTCAAAACAAGTAAATAAATAATGTAGAAGGCATGTCAGTCGGTCTAATTTGAGAAGTGATACGACATACGTGCTCAGTATTGATACTAGAGCTATGACCAGATTCACTGTCCTCTATTCCTTGTCTCCATCTTTAGTCCCTTCCCCCTCCCAAGCTACTGTGAACCAGCTTCCTCTATAATTACCAGTTATTAATTTTAAATGAGTCTGTTAAGGCGTTGCATGATTTTAATACTGCCTGTTAATATCAGATCAGATGAGATTGGGGGAAGAGGAGATGAGAGGGGGATGATGGAATGGGTGTCTTCCTCAGCTATCATTAGAGAGGGATGACGTCCGTCCATCAGTCTGCCACTACTCCAGTTACTCACACACTTGCTGTAGATGGGGGAGAAAAAAAAAAAAAAAAAAATCACCCAGAGCATTTTTTTTTTTTCCAGAATTAAACATTTCTGTCTCTTTCTGGCCTGGCAGGTACTGCACATGGTATAATGTGGAGTTATAAATGCGACTTTTTTTTTGCCTTTTATTGTGACAGGAAGCAAATTGGGAGGGAGAGAGGGGGGCAGGATCAGGAAAGGTCTTTGAGCCAGGATTCAATCTCGGAACACCCACAATGCAATGGCACTGTGTGTCGGCACACTGACCTCAAGGCTATCGGTGCCAGCACTTGGATCTTCCTTAAGACTTCCTTGAGACTTACTGTGTCCTGTGCAACTGTCCTAATAATGAAGATAAATAAAATATATTTATTTTAAATTTATTATTAATTTAAAATAAAATAAAATAAAATATATAATATAAAAGCCTGCTAATCACTGGCTGTGCTTCAAAAGGTCACATAATTGAAAATTATTTAAATTTTGAGCACCATATTGCAAAACTCTCTCTCTCTCTCTCTCTCTCTCTCTCTCTCTCTCTATATATATATATATATATATATATATATGTATGGGTAGTTGACGTATCAATGTGTCCTATGGTGTGACGGAAAAATGTAAAAAAAATAAACCTCTGAAGATAAACCTCTCTCATGCGATACATTTTTCTCATGTTATTTGTTATTTGTCATGCTATATGTTAAGTTTTTTTTTCTACATTTTTGCTATGTCACACCATAGGACACAGTCCAATTTTTATTTGTCAGCTATATATATACAGTATCTCACAAAAGTGAGTACACCCCTCACATTTCAGCAACTATTTTATTATATCTTCTCAAGGGACAATACTATAAAAATGAAACTTATATATTTTTTAACTTATATATTTTAGAGTAGTCAGTGTGCAACATGTATAGCAGTGTAGATTTACTGTGCTCTGAAAATAACTCAACATGCAGCCATTATTGTCAAAATAGCTGGCAACAAAAGTGAGTACACCCTAAGTGATAACAGCTATACGTCGTTTAACCATGCAAAGCCACATGTCCTATTCATCATGTACATGTTTGTGTCTGCTTAACAGGACTATACAGATTTGTGTATCTTGTATTAGAGCAGTTAAAATTTGGTGCTTTGAGTACAATTCTCTCATACTGACCACTGGATGTTCAACATGGCACCTCATGGCAAAGAACTCTCTGAGGATTTGAGAATTAGAATTGTTGCTCTCCACAAAGATGGCCTAGGCTATAAGAAGATCAGTAACACCCTGAAACTGAGTTACAGTACAGTGGCCAGTGTCACACAGAGGTTTTCCAAGACGGGTTCTACTCGGAACAGGCCTCGCAAGGGTCGATCAAAGAAGTTGAGTCCTCGTGGTGTGCGTCAGGTGCAGAAGCTGGCTTCAAAAAACATACGCATGAGTGCTGCCAGCATTGCTTTAGAGGTCGCAGAAGTGGAAGGTCAGCTTGTCAGTGCTCATACCATACGCCACACACTGCAACAAGTCGGTTTGCATGGCCGTCGTCCCAGAAGGAAGCCTCTTCTGAAGCTGGCTCACAAGAAAGCCTGCAAACAGTTTGCTGAAGACAACCTGTCCAAGAGCATGAATTACTGGAACCATGTCCTGTTGTCTGATGAGAATAGGATAAACTTGTTTGGCTCAGATGGTGTCCAGCATGTGTGGTGACGGCCTGGTGAGGAGTACCAAGAAAATTGTGTCTTGCCTACAGTTAAGCATGGTGGTGGTAGCATCATGGTCTGGGGCTGCATGAGTGGTGCTGGTACTGGGGAGCTGCGGTTCATTGAGGGAAACATGGATGCCAACATGTACTGTGACATTCTGAAGCAGAACATGATGCCCTCCCTTCAGAAACTGGGTTTTCCAACATGATAATGACCCCAAACACACGGCCAAGATGACAACTGCCTTGCTGATGAAGCTGTAGGTGAAGGTGATGGAGTGGCCAAGTATGTCTCCAGACCTGAACCCTATTAACCACATGTGGGACATCCTCATGCGGAAGGTGGAGAAGCAGCTCTGTGATGTCATTATGGAGGAGTGGAAGAGGATCTCAGCAACAACCTGTGCAGCTCTGGTCAATTCCATGCCCAGGAGGATTAAGGCAATGCTAGATAACAGTGGTGCTCACACAAAATATTGACACTTTGGACACAGTTTTGAAATGTTCACTTAGGGTGTACTCACTTTTGTTGCCAGCTATTTTGACAATAATGGCTGTGTGTTGAGTAATTTTCAGAGCACAGTAAGTCTACACTGCTATACATTTTGCACACTGACTACTCTAAAATAAATCCAAGTTTCATTTTTATAGTATTGTCCCTTGAGAAGTTATAATAAAATAGTTGCTGAAATGTGAGTGGTGTACTCACTTTTGTGAGATACTGTATATATATAGTTGACAAATAAAAATTGGACTGTGTCCTATGGTGTGACTGTGTCCTTTTGTGAGACACTGTCTATATATATATATATATATATATATATATATATATATATATATATATATATATATATACACACACACACACACACACACACATATATACACACACACACACACACACACACACACATCTATAGCCTCATTTGTAAGTCGCTTAAAGCATCTGCTGAATGACTAAATATATTACATCATGTTGCCTATTTGTATACATAAGCATCATGTAGGCAACATCATCGTGTCAGAGAATGTGTCTAGGCCACTTAAAATTTAAAAACTTAAAAAATTAAACCAATTAAAATTAAAATTAAACCAGATTTTTAACAATGTTTGCAGTCAATGGTACGACCAAAATCTTTCATAATGGCGCTAAAGTTCAAAAAGATTTTATTTAAAATTTAAATTAACTCCCTTTTTTGGTTTGTCAAACTTAATTATTTTCGATGTTAATAATCAAACATTTTTATTATTTTACAATGGGTACGGAAAGTATTCAGACCCCCTTAAATTTTTCACTCTTTGTTATATTGCAGCCATTTGCTAAAATCATTTAAGTTCATTTTTTTCCTCATTAATGTACACACAGCACCCCATATTGACAGAAAAACACAGAATTGTTGACATTTTTGCAGATTTATTAAAAAAGAAAAACTGAAATATCATATGGTCCTAAGTATTCAGACCCTTTGCTCAGTATTTAGTAGAAGCACCCTTTTGATCTAATACAGCCAGGAGTCTTTTTGGGAAAGATGCAACAAGTTTTTCACACCTGGATTTGGGGATCCTCTGCTATTCTTCCTTGCAGATCCTCTCCAGTTCTGTCAGGTTGGATGGTAAACGTTGGTGGACAGCCATTTTTAGGTCTCTCCAGAGATGCTCAATTGGGTTTAAGTCAGGGCTCTGACTGGGCCATTCAAGAACAGTCACGGAGTTGTGAAGCCACTCCTTCGTTATTTTAGTTGTGTTCTTAGGGTCATTGTCTTGTTGGAAGGTAAACCTTCGGCCCAGTCTGAGGTCCTGAGCACTCTGGAGAAGGTTTTCGTCCAGGATATCCCTGTACTTGGCTGCATTCATCTTTCCCTCGATTGCAACCAGTTGTCCTGTCCCTGCAGCTGAAAAACACCCCCACAGCATGATGCTGCCACCGCCATGCTTCACTGTTGGGACTGTATTGGACAGGTGATGAGCAGTGCCTGGTTTTCTCCACACATACCGCTTAGAATTAAGGCCAAAAAGTTCTATCTTGGTCTCATCAGACCAGAGAATCTTATTTTTCACCATCTTGGAGTCCTTCATGCGGGCTTTCATGTGTCTTGCACTGAGGAGAGGCTCCCGTCGGGCCACTCTGTCACAAAGTCCCGACTGGTGGAGTGCAGTGATGGTTGACTTTCTACAACTTTCTCCCATCTCCCGAATGCATCTCTGGAGCTCAGCCACAGTGATCTTTGGGTTCTTCTTTACCCCTTTCACCAAGGCTCTTCTCCCCCTATAGCTCAGTTTGGCCGGACGGCCAGCTCTAGGAAAGGTTCTGGTCGTCCCAAACGTCTTCCATTTAAGGATTATGGAGGCCACTGTGCTCTTAGGAACCTTAAGTGCAGCAGAAATTTTTTTGTAACCTTGAGTGTACCTTGCCACAATTCTGTCTCTGAGCTCTTCAGGCAGTTCCTTTGACCTCATGATTCTCATTTGCTCTGACATGCACTGTGAGCTGTAAGGTCTTATATAGACAGGTGTGTGGCTTTCCTAATCAAGTCCAATCAGTATAATCAAACACAGCTGGACTCAAATGAAGGTGTAGAACCATCTCAAGGATGATCAGAAGAAATGGACAGCACCTGAGTTAAATATATGAGTGTCACAGCAAAGGGTCTGAATACTTAGGACCATGTGATATTTCAGTTTTTCTTTTTTAATAAATCTGCAAAAATGTCAACAATTCTGTGTTTTTCTGTCAATATGGGGTGCTGTGTGTACATTAATGAGGAAAAAAAATGAACTTAAATGATTTTAGCAAATGGCTGCAATATAACAAAGAGTGAAAAATTTAAGGGGGTCTGAATACTTTCCGTACCCACTGTATTTGATTATTTTCTCCTTTAATTTGGAATTTGTATTATTTATCGCAAAAGCTCTACCATTTCCACTGTTGCATGGTATACACCATCTTTCCCAAAGTTACATTATATACTGAACCAACAGATTGTGTATGACGACAAACCATCACAAAAACCTAAAAATTAACAACAACAGGTTGACAGACAGGATATGACAAATTAACTACATGAAATGCATGTGGTGTGAGAGATAAAATTTAAAGCAGCTTGGGATAGTATGAAAGAGAGAAAGAGTCCAAACCGGTCCAGTCAAACGGAGAAACTCTCTCGCTCTTCTCACATCTCTCTTTTCTTTCTATCTCTTTCTCCTCACCCCTCTTCCTCCTCTCTCTCTCTCTTTGTGTTCTGTATTCCAGGATCCTTTCAGTGCCTAAAGTGGCGCTTGCTGCAGCTGAAGTGTCTGTGCATGTGTGCCCGAGCCTGCAATTCACCAATTTCACTGCTAATTAGCCTACAAAGCCGGCGCCTCGCAGGGGGAGCAGAGGAGGGGGTGACGCATGCGGGGGGTCCGGGGCCCGGGGGCTGAGAAGAGGAGGATGAAGGGGAGGGGAGGGGTGCTGGCACAGCTGACACATATGGCTGGGTACCAGAGACTGGGTGAAAAGGGTGGAGGAGAAGAAAGAGGGAGAAAGAGAGGCTGAGTGAGAGAAGGAGGGTAGGAAATGAGAGGATGATGTGAGGTAAAGGAGTGAGCTGGTCTTGTACAAACACATGATACAGAGAGAAGGTGCAGATGCAGAAGAGGAAAGGCACAGAGCCAGAGGAGCACTTTCGCATGACTCACATCAGGGCTTCAATGCACCTCTTAAAGCAAACGCCACGCTCCGCTTTGACCTCCACATGAAAAGCTTTGCAGATAGTGTCACAGTAAGGTGATTTTACGAGGTCGCTAGATAGCAAGAAAGCAGGCTGGGTGCATAGTAAATAGGGAAAACATGCATTTGAGATTAGAGCAGAAGAAAGTCCTGTCAATGCCTTTGATACGTTGCAGAAATCAAAAACAACTTTTATTTTCTTGATGAATTTAAATGATAAGAAGGGTGTTTTTAAACATTTTTTGATTTGTTCAATGGTTTCATCTGGTGGGTTGCTAAATTGTGCGGGTTGATAGGGTCACAGACACTAGATGAAAAACACCACTTAATGTAAATAAAATATTGCTACCAATCATTTGACCATATACAGTTAGGACAGAGAGAGAGAGAGAGAAAAAAAAACGTATTTTAGTGTATATTTTTTCTGTCACTTGGCAGAAATTAATTAAATTAGGCAGATGATAACGCACACATGTTGCATGATATGCTTTTGCTCTTGAAAGCATGAACAAAGCTACACAACAGGTACAAATATGACAGACTATATTAAATATAGTGAAACTTGCAAGATTCGAAGTTGCAATAATGTAACATTTAAAAGTTTGGTGTCAGTCAGATTTTTGAATGTTTCTGAGAGAAGTCTCTCTTGCTCATCAAGGCTGCATTCATTTGATCAAAATAAAACAGTAATATTGTGAAATATAATTTCAATTTAAAACAAGTTTTCTATTTGGATATATTTTAAAAAGTAATTTATTTCTGTGATGTACAGATGAAATTTCAGCAGCCATAACTCCAGTCTTCAGTGTCAAAAATCATTATAATATACTCATTGGGTGCTCATTTTTTATTATCATCAATGTTTAAAACAATTGTGTTGCTTAATGTATTTAAGGAAACATTGATAAAATTTTGTCAGGATTCTTTGATGAATAGAAAGTTCCTTACTGAATAAAAATATTAATTACTTTTTTAAAATTAGTGTTAATATGGTTTATGCCGACCAACTATGATGTTCAGTCTGAACACTTAAAAACTAGTTGAGAACCACTGATCTAAAAATGAGGCAAAATCAAGTGTGAAAATCACAATGGCAGTTGCAAAGTTGTCAAAATCAGCTGTGCAATTTGTCTGCTAATCTTTGGCTGTGTTTCGAAATGTCAGCAGCAAATAGGGTTAAAGTTGAAATGAATTGAACTTTGAGCTCAGTGTTAAATGTGGATGCTTCCCTCCACACAGTTCAAAAATTGGAAAGGGTAACAGAAAGGGCAATAACCTCAAGACAGAAAGTCACCCAGACTGGAATGGCTCTCTACAGCTGATGTGGAAAGACAGAGTTGTTGAAAGGGATGGACACAGGGGGCGCTGTAGCCGAGTATGGCTGGAGTACTTGTGAGTGGAGCAGCATGGGAAGGCTGAGTGGGGATGCCCAGGTCTGGTAAGCCTACACTGGGCACAGCTGCACAACAGCCAGCCCTGGCACCATCCACATGCCCTGGCAGACATAGTGGGTCTTAGAGCCTAACTAAAACAGACACACACGTACAATCCACCCAGTTTGGTAGCTGCCAACAGCCCTAACACCGTCTCTGCCATGCTGGCATCCATCCTGCCACCTATCGCTGACGGGGACGGTTTCCACAGAGACCGGAGTTTGGCACGACGCCCAGGAGAGCACTGGAGTATGGCATTGGCAGCGTTTGTATAAGCTTAGGCTTGTCTCTCTCTGTCCCGTCTCGGTCTCCTTGTCTCATTCTCACTCTCTCTCCCTCTGATTTGCTGTTTGTTTGTTATTTTTGTTTGTCCTCTGTCTCTCGACGCTTGTATATTTAAGGCTGTGGATGTGGAGGTGGAGAAAAGGATTATTCCAGAGACACACAGGGGTCACACGCCTCTGGGGTACCGCGACCACCTTGAGAGAACGCGTAATGCTCTCACACCCACAATCACACGCACTTATAAACACCATCACGATGAAATTTACACCCTAACAGCTCTAGCGACAACATATGTGACAACATATGAACTTATGTATGTGTTTATATCATATACATTAAGCACAGTCTAGGTATAGAGAGTCTCTGAGGCATTTCGCACCGCCACGAGCGACTACTGCTCCCAACGTTTGAAGTTAAAGGGGTAAATGCCAACTCGACAGCTGTAATTGTTTGAACTGAATATGTTCACCTAAAGCCCTCATCTTAATCCCAGTGGACAGATGCCATATAAAATCCCTCTTTAAAATGAAAATGAAAACAGTGTAAACATTCTGTCGGCCAATGCTGCCAGGAAGCCCTATACGACAGACTTATATGGATCTCAAAGTGAAACATTACTGTGTAAAGCTGGCCATAATTCCAGCTTATTCACTCTTAAAAAACAAAACTTACATAAAGTGCAGATGGCAATTTTGTTAAACTTGACTGCAGTATTTCTGACAGCCCACAAAAGCAAGTTAATACTAAACACCCATGCCAAGTAAAATCAGATCGTTCACAATTACAGCTGAAACAGATTTTTGCACACTATTTGCAATTGTACATTAAATTTTGGTTGTACAACTTTAGCATATAACTCTATGAACAATTTTTGAGTACAATGTTTGTAAATACATACTGTATGTATGTATATACACACACACACACACACACACACACACATATGTATATATATATATATATATATATATATATATATATATATATACACTGTCGCTCAAAAGTTTGGGATCATTAAGATTTTTAATGTTTTTTAAAGAAGTTTCTTCTGCTCATCAAGGCTGTATCTATTTGATCAAAAATACAGAAAAAAACTGTTATTTTGTGAAATATTATTGCAATTTAAAATAGCAGTTTTATATTTTAATATACTTTAAAATATAATTTATTCCTGTGATCAAAGCTGAATTTTCAGCATCATTACTCCAGTCTTCAGTGTCACATGAACCTTCAGAAATCATTCTAATATGCAGATTTATTATCAGTGTTGGAAACTGTTGTGCTGCTTCATATTTTTTGGGGACCTGTGATTTTATTTTATTATTTTTTTTTTTTTTAGGATTCTTTGATTAATAAAAAGTTAAAAAGAACAGCATTTCTTTAAAAAAGAAAATTTGTGTTACAATATATATGCTATTCAAAAGTTTGGGTTCAGTAATATTTTCTTTCTTTTTCTTTTTTTTTTTTTAAAGAAATTAATACTTTTATTCAGGACTGGAGGGATGTGTTAAATGAATAAATGTCATAGTAAAGACTTATATTGTTAGAAAAGATTTCTATTTTGAACAAATGCTGTTTTTTTAAACTTTGTATTAATCAAAGAATCAAAGAAAAAAGTATCACAGGTTCCAAAAAAACAATATGAAGCAGCACAACAGTTTCAACACTCATAATAAATCAGCATATTAGAATGATTTCTGAAGGATCATGTGACACTGAAGACTGGAGTAATGATGCTGAAAATTCAGTGCTGCATCACAGAAATAAATTCTATTTTAAAGTATATTAAAATAGGAAACCAATATTAGAAATTGCAATAAGATTTCACAATATTGCTGTTTCTTTCCCCTGTATTTTTGATTGAATAAATACAGCCTTGATGAGCAGAAGAGACTCCCTTAAAAAAAAACATTAAAAATCTTACTGATCCAAAACTTTTGAGTGTCAGTGTATATATATATATATATATATATATATATATAAATATAATATTTGCATACAATTGTATTTACAGATTTGAACATAATTGTACAATTTTTGTGCATTATTTGCATATAACTGTACATTAAATTTTGGCATGTATATGTATGTATAATTTTGAATACAATTGTACATATTTTTTGCATACATACACTTTCTGTGTACAATGGTTTGCATATTTTTACTGTATATACAATATTTGCGTACAACTGTATGTACGTTTTATGCATATACAAATGGTTCGGTGCATTTTGCATATAAATGTACAAAAAAATCTTAATCTAAAATTGTATATAATTTTGCGTACATTTTTACATACTATTTAAATGTCACTGTACATGCTACATTTGCGTGCAACTGTATTGTATGTGCATTTTTTGCATATACTTGTGCATGCAATTCTTGTGTAGAATTGTTTGCCATTTTTATATAAACGTACACAAAATTTTAGCGTTGTGTACAATCGCACATACAATTTTTGTAAACGATTATATGTGCAATTATTTTACTTGCTTGACATTTTTTACTTATATTATTCATTTAGAATCTATAAAGCATATAAACTTGAAAATACTATGTATATTTCAGACTGATCATAAATCATTTGTCAAAAGCCAAAGGCCCGAAAATCCACTTCACCCCTTGTTCACTCAGGATCAGATTTGGCCAACACTGAGCCGCCCCCCTCTCTATAAGAACACTTGCAGAAGTCCAAAATCATGTCTTCCCCCTTTCTACTACCTTCAGATGAGCTCCACAATGAATGAAAAGGCAGATCTATCCGTAACACTCCTCGTTTAAATATTCTCCCTTCTGCCTGTCCCCCCACTCCCCCTTCTCTCTCTGGTCTGCTTTATTTTATTCCTGGGTGCAAGCTGACTTTAATAAATATATGCAAATGTGTGCGGCGGAACATGACGAGTTTAAATCAGTCTGCGCTGCTCTTTGAGCGCTGGTGAGATTGAGGCTGAGAGCTGACCCCGGGTTAATCATTTTTCACTTCCCTATCGCATTCAATTCTGCTGCTGCTGCCAGTGTGTGTGTGTGCGTGTGCTCGGGCGTACGCGTGTGTCTAGGTGTGGGACTGAGTGAGTGCATCTCTGCGTGTGTTTGTGTGTGTATTATTAATACAGAGGGAGGTAAGTCATGTTCATGTTTTTTGAACAGATCAATGAAGATAAAGTCTTTCATTTATCTTATCACAGATGAATCTTAAACAGTAAATAAGGAATTTTAGAGGGAGAAAATATTCTTCCTCACATATATTTACTCAGCACTAAAACAATCACCTCATGACCTGTTTTTCTCACCTCTCTTTCTCTCTTCATCACTCTATTTTCCTCATTCTCCAGAAAGCACAAACTTAAAAATGCAAAGCTTCTGGTCTTAAGTACATCTTCAGCCTTCTTTTTTCATTTCAGTTTTATACCCTTCTAAGGTTCTCACCATTTCTTTTAAGAATTTGCAAGCATTTTTCAAATTTTCTCCCTTTTCTGCTCTCATGCTGTTATTCCATTACAATTTTAGCAAATATGCTACAAATATTTTTTTCTGCAACTTCTAAAAGAGCTCAACCTTGCATTATTCCATAACTTCAAATATTTATATATCCTATTCAGATATTTACTATTGGTACTCACAGATAAAACACACAATGGATTTCAAAAGTCTGAGACCGCATTGAAAATCTGGAATTCAATATGTAATAGGATTTTTAATAAAAAGGATTTTCACTAAGCAAATAAGCAAATTTATGACACTGATCATGTAAACCTTTGTTCAGATGTTCTTGCTTCTGTTGAAGCTCAGGATTAAAGATTTTTGAATCATCTCAAATCATGCTGGAGAACATAATTATCAGGTTTTATACAAATTTGTGGAGCTCATGCAAACCAAACCAAATACTCAGATGTAGCAAATTCACGTAAATTTATTTTTCAACTTAATTTTTCACTCAAATTGTTGCGCTAACAACACTGCAGTTCAAACCTTTAAGGTCAGTAATTTTTTTTCAAGGTTTCCATAAAAAATTTCAAGCAGCATAATCGTTTTCATAATAAGAAGAAATAATACGTTATTTGAGCACTAAATCAGCATATCAGAATGATTTCTGAAGGATCATGTGACTCTGAAAACTGGAGTAATGATGCTGAAAATTCACTGAAGTAAATTTTAAAAATATTAAAATTAATATTAATAATTACATTTTTAATCTGTAAAACATATTTCACAATAATACTGTTTTCAATAAATGCAGCATCAGTGAGCTTAAGAGTCTCTTTTAAAAACATAAAGAAACTTATCGATCCCATTAGTCTAATTTGTAAAGAAAAAAAGTTTACTAAATTAGAAAAATGCTTAATTAAAAAACATATTCACTGGTCGTCTCAGACTTTTGGACAACATACTGATCTCAAAACTCTATATAATCAGCTATACAAATGCAAAGAGTGGCCAACATCCATACTTCAAAAATGAGCTAAATGATGCCCATGCATGCTTATGAAGAGTTGATGGTGCACTGGAGAGGTCAAAGGTCAGATCTGTACTGCTATGTTTATTCCACTGCAGCTCCATCTACAGGAAGAGAAAGGTAGAAAATGAACTGACACAGGTGCAATAAGGTAAAACCAGGATCTCTCTGAAACCTAGATTCTCACAGAAGATCATTTTTCATTCTAATGTTGCAATGTACCATAATATATACAAGAAGTGAACCTTGAAAATGTGCATTTGCATGTTCACTCTCTCACAGTATGTTACACAGACCACTGGGATAGCACCCCCCCTCCTTCCTGTCGTCAGACATGTCTGTGCCCACCTAACTGATCTAAGTTCTAATCAAACATCATTTAGACTGCATCTCACCCCATTCCCGCGGGAACAACCACCCCAGTGACGGTCGCCAGGCAACCACCTTCTCATTTCTGAAGTGTCAGTTTGCATTATTGTCTTCACGCTCTCTAGTGATACCCAGAGTCTTGCATACTCACACACACTTCGACATGGACACACACATGCACCTACAGTCACGTACTCAAATGTGCTTCTTAACATTTTCGAAAAAGGACCTGCAAGCATTTTGATTAATTTTGTTGTCAAAATTCATATAGCTCACTTATGTATTATGTGTTTTTCATACGTATCTATAAGCATTCACTGTACTGCTGTCAGAAAGTGGTGCTAAAATGTGTGGCACAACAGACCCTCGAAAACCATTTGTGTTCACCTGCCAAAGTAAATATTTGGCACTGATCTGCTATAGATTGTACAGCATGAAGACCAAACAGAGAGAGGAGAATTCACAAACAGAGAATAATGTATATGAAACACACACGCATACAAATATGCTGAATATGTATATTTGAAATAATCACATGCCACTCTACACAATCCACACAAACTGTATTTGTAGATCTGAAAAGTGTAAAATGACAGATGAAGATAGTCATCTCACTGATGGCGACATCACTCATATACATATAGAAAGGGGGAGAAAAAGAGAGAGCGAGAGGGAGAGAGAGAGAGAGAGAGAGAGAGAGAGAGAGAGTGTCAGAAAGACAAATTTGTGAAACACCTGGAGCTGAGGTGAGTAATTTCCACACCTTTAGTGTTATTTAGTTTTGTTTATGTAATATTATACACTACTTATTAATATTTTTGAGTGACATTTTATTTTTATATTTTCAGGTTTTTTTATTTTTAATTCAATTTTTTTGTTTTTGAAAGAAGTCTTATGCACACCTGCATTTATTTGATCATAAATACAGTGAAACAATAATACTGAGAAATATTATTATAACTCAAAATAACTGATTTCTATTTTAATATATTTTAAAGTATAATTTATTTCTCGGATGGTAAAGCTGAATTTTCAACACACACATCACACAGTCCTTTAGAAATCATTCCATATGCTGATTTGGGACTCGAATAACCTTCTATTTACAAATAACTTTCAAATAATTATTTATTTTCACAGGTGAAAATGGTTGTGTTCATGATATATATATATATATATATATATATATATATATATATATATATATATATATATGTATATATATATAGATATATATATTTTTTTTTTTATGGAAACCAAGAAAACAATCTTTAAAACCAAACTTTTCAATGGGTAGTGTATATTATAAGTGAAAAATGAGTGGAAATGAAAGTAATGAATTTGTATGATTTTTTTTATTTCTATATTTTCTTTAGTTTTATGTACTATTATACTATTTATTAATATTTTGAATGAGATTTTTTGTTATATATTTACATTTGTCATGCTAATTTCAATTTAAGTTGTAGTAATTTTGTTATGCATGTTTGTTTTTACTATTATTATTATTATTATTATTATTAATAATAATAATAATAATAATAATAATAATAATAATAATAATTATTATTATTATTAAATATTAAATATATTAAATAAATATTTCTATCTAGCTTTAATTTAATTTAGTTTTCATCTAATATTTATATTTGATTTCAGCTTAAATTACTGAAAATTATTAAACTAGTTTTAAATTTAGTTGGTCACACTTTATTTTAAGGTCTAATTCAACAAACCATTAACTACAACATTTGCCTCAATAAACTCCTAATTTGCTGCTTGTCAGTAGTTAGTAAGGTAGTTGTTAAGTTTAGGTATTGGGTAAGATTAGTGATGTAGAATATGGTCATGCAGAATATCTGCTTTATAAGTACTAATAAACAGCCAATAAGTTATTAATTATTAATAGGCATGCTAATAAGCAACTAGTTAATAGTGAGAATTGGCCCCTATACTAAAGTGTTACCATTTACTTAACATAACAACACTGCACCTTCACAAAACAGAATTGCATAACCAATGGTTTAAACCAATAACTTAACAACTAACCAAGGATTTTTTCCACATTTTCCATCACCAAAAACCAGTCAAAAGCTAGTTTATTTTTAGTTCCCTCACATTTCTTTTTAAAGAATTTTGAATTTGAATACTGCATGCTGTTGAAATGCATTGCTCGTGGGAGGAGCAGAAGTAAGGATATCTATATAAAATGGGAGAAACATCTAATTTTTAGCACGTTTTCACAGCAACATTTCCCATCATCTCTCTCTCTGTCTTTGTGTGCCTCCACCCATGAAATATTGGCCCGTCTATTGCAAAAAGTTTATTTCAAAAGTGCATGTCATTTCGTAGCTGGATTCGTAGCTTCCTTTAGTTGTCACTCTTTCTCATTTGCTCTCCACCTACTCTCCACTGACTCTTTCTCTAGCAGCACGTTAACTAATACCAGACTGATGACAGCTTGTCCTTGTAATGCCTACTAGTTTATGCATTACAGAAAGAACAAACCTCAATTGCAGGAAAATACAGATCTACAATAAACCCAGATAAAACAATAAAACTACAAAATAATGCAAAAAAACAACACCCATCTTCTTCTAAGGTGTAATGTGAGAAGGCTACTGACAAATAAGATAAATCTACAATGGCACGTCGTCTCTGCTAGCTTTAACAGTTTATGGAGCAGCCGTCTCAATACCACAATGTGAGGAGACTCGCATCTGCAAGGGTGACAAAATTCGCTGTGAATTGTTCACTAGGTTTCGAGAGAACATTTCCACTTTGTAACACGTGGCCTCCACGCACCTCTAAAGTGTTGACAGATGATACAGTCTGTTTATTCTGTGTATGTTGCTCAATATACTTTGTGTATACTTTTCTATTCATGTAAGTGTATGCTTTTGTGGTTTCTGATTGTGTGTGTGCGTCTGTGTTTTTTGTGCGTGTTTGAATCCGGTGCCAGTTAGAAGAGAGGAGTGAGCTGAATGCATTAGCACCGAGCGAGCAAGGCTGCGAATATTGTCATAGTAAATATGATTCATAAAGAATGTGGTGGCTTAACAGCCCGGCGCTAGGTGGGAACACGTCAAAGAGGCTCACCCAATTACCGCGCTCTTAGAGTGAGGCAGCTGTTCATTTTTTAGGACTCTGGAAATGTGTTAGATGTACCACTTAATTTCCTGGCTGTCGAATTCAAACCCTGGGATATCATGTTCCTTTTCTCGCTTGTTTGTTGCATAATTTTCTTTTCTCATGGCAAGTCAAATATTCAGATGCGCACAATCTAAAATGACCCTGTTTGAGATGTAGAGATAATTTAAAGACGTCAGTGCAAAGGAGCTTCTCTGTTAAAAGGGAAAATGAACAAATAAAGGGCTGAAAGGTAACGTGTGATTCGTCAGTCAATACCAAGAATATATTCTCAGACACGATGGGCTGTTTTGTAGTTGAAACAAATTGAAGCTGTAACCTCTCCAGCCAGGTTTATTTCTAAGTGTGACCTAAGTGTCCTTTATGGGAACCACTGTTTTCAAAATAATTTTATGTGACGTTAATAGTTCAAGGCGAAACGCGACAGACTGAATAGCTAATTTGTTAACCACCAGTATGTGTGTTTTCATTAGTTATTTGCATTACCATGAGGATGCTACTCATAATTAAATACCACCTATTAGTCTAGCTGTCTACACACCTGTGTACATGTATATGAAAACAGTTTGTATAGAGTTGTGCTAAGATATATTAAGTTGCAAGCAAACGCACACACATACACACGTAGGCTGACACAAGGGGGACATGTGCAGATGGTATGCAGGGTGTATTGAGAGGGTACAGAAGGTGCAAACATATGGTGTGTGACAGAGAGCAAAGTCACCGAAACCTCCAGCTTCAAAAGAGGTTTGATGCCCAGCGCTGCACTTTGATGCCAGGTGAAGCTGCTCTTTTGTATTGGGCCAAGTTCACTTTGGCTGATTCGCAGGTAATGACAGTAGAGTGGAGTTTAGTTTGTGCTGGGATCAGTGGGAATCAAAGTTCTGTTTAGCGTCCGCTCAGCAACCAACTGGAGCAATTTACTAATTCCAGGCTGAAAATGCAATACCACATCTTATAATATGACTCTCTTGAATACATGATGATAGGTCAGTCATGGCATTCTGTGGTCAGTTGTGTTTGGGGTTATGCATATTCAGCCAGTTTTTATCGCAAAATGAACCTCAACTTTAAGCGCAGGCATCTTCTTTCACCCTTCTTTCTTCCTATTTCATCCATTGTCCACAACAATATTCAAAGACTCAACACTTTTCTGTAAATTTCAGATTTTTTAAAAATGTATTATTATTATTATTCCACAGTTCACAACTCTTTTTAACCTATGAATTTACATGACTTTCCCAGTTCACACAAAAAAAATCTAAAAAAAAAAAAAGTGCACTGTCTATTGACCAGTGTTAAGTATTCTAAAAAGCCATATAAAAACTATGTATAATCATTGCTAAACTGTATAATTAACCATTGTTGCAGGCAACTGAATCCCTGCTACTATAGTGCCAATATATAGTACATATGATATGACCCAATTTAATATTAATTGAGAATGATAGCACAAAATATAAACAAATTGACATATTATTCACTCAGAATTCACACAAAGATATCTGAAAACAAAACATGTGCATTGTCTATTGATCAGTGTTGTTTTAGTATCATTGATATACTGTTATATGTTTGGTAATATTTTGAATTATATTTTATATTTATATTTTCTGTTTTCATTTTAATTTTAGTTCAAGTTTTAATAATTTTGTTGAGTGTTTTTGTAATTTTTATACATTTTTATTATTATTATGTCTATATAGTTTTTATTAAGTATTAGTTTTGAGTTTTACTTCAGTTTTGGTTATTTTAGTACTTCAATTTAAAGAAAATAAAAATGAGAAATGCTGCCTTTGACAACTAGCTAAAATAAAATATGTTTTTTTGATATTTCGTTTTATTTCAGTTAATATTTATGTTAAGTAATGAAAATGTTTTTAATGGTTTTAGTTTTAGTTAATGAATAAACCTGTTATTCCCAAGGCAGTGTGTTGATGTTTTTAAACAAAGAAGCACAAACATTAAATTGGCAAAACGTTGTCAATAATTTTGTTTTCTTTTTTCAGTTTCTAATTTATTGGGTGCACGCTCTGTCAAAATATAACTATTTTAAACAGCTAAAGAGAATTCATAAACACATAAACTAAAAACAAACCAAAGCAACATATAATCGAGCCACAATAGTCCCTGGACAGCCATCTCAACACCCATTTACACACTAGTCTATAACAGAGCTGACAAAACATCCACATCTATTGTGAATAGGCAGTTAAAGGACCCCTCTGCAACCCCCCTTTCACTCGTCAGGACCTGTCCCGGCCCAAAAGGTTAATATTTGAAGGTGGATGGCCATAAATATGGAGAGAAGGACTTTTAATTAAATAAGCACTTCTTAAATGCTCTCTGGGGCAGCACCGCTTTTGTTTAAAGATGATTGATTGACTGCTATCTCTCCAGGCTAAGTCATTTGTTTCCCCTCTCCTTCCCTCCTCCCTCCTTTCCTTTTCTCTCTCTATCGCTCCATGCCCAATACCTCTCCATCCTATTCTCTCACTCTCATTCAGTCATTTACGAGGCCAATATTTCTCCTCACCCATGACACAGTAATGAGCTCATTCTGCGCCCGGTGGCCACGCCCTATCCCTTTTCCCAGGGGGCCGTGGGGCAGGGTGTCCCGTTAAACACGAACTCAATCTAACACCCCTGGCAGTGTCGAGTTATTTATTTTTCAGGAGGCCATAGAGCGGTCAAACGAAGCATTATGATGTTATTGCCCACCACAGACCTGATAAACAGGGTAAACAGACTCCAAGCCACTGTCGCATTCTCTCGCCTATCTCTCAAATACACATTGAACATTATGTAGGAAGGGCTTTATATATAACAATTTAATCAGAAATATTGGACACCATAATGGGTGACCCAGACCACAGCAATTCTTTATTCTATATTTGCTTGTTTATTTCTCCTCCCTTTTCCTTTGTCATTCTCCTGTTGCTCAAACTTAGGGATTAGAGTTTATTAAAACCAAACTAAGGAGAATATAAGCCACTTTGTCACTTCTGTTAAAAACGGTTACCATTCACACACAGTTCAGTAATTATAATGACAACCGAATTTGATAGAAATTTATATAACCGACACCCTTAAATTTTCAAGACTCAACGCCCGTTTTTCAGTAAAAGTGAAGTTGGGACCTAAAGTCGTTCCCAAATGCTGCACAAAAAGGAACGCTAATGCAGCTGTCTGTTAAGATATGATGTGTTTATTATAAGCGCCACTACAGGTTAGGCTATATTCAGGCTATATTTCCTAACCTGTATATATACAGGTTTGGAAATATTGATATCGGTGACTGCAGTTCGAAACCGTCTTGAATGGGAAAGCAATAGTCACATTTTCTCACAAAAATAATATATTTTTTCCCTCTGTTCCTTTTTCATCACTTCATATTTTCTTACACTGTATGTAACAAAAGTTTATTGAAATATTAAATTGCTATTCATTTAAATGTCTGATTAATAATACATCCATAAACTGTTACGAATAGATTCAATAGCACACATTGCAATAGAAAAACATTTGGTACACCACTTGCTGACATCACTGTCACACTTCCTGTCTGAATATAGGCCTGCTTCCCTCTATACAGTAGGTGAAAAACAGATTTTGAAAAAGACAGTATATCTGAATTCATATTGTGCTTCTGAAATCATATACTGATTGGAATTTGAACTTATTTCATGACATTAAAAAAGTATGTTCTATATGAATACAGTAGTATAAATAAAACCCGCCATGTTGTTACTGTCACGTGACCTACCAGCATCAGTTATGTCTCTTTACTGCTATCAAATCCTCTCCTGTGGCCTCATGGGATAGTAAGGTGTCCATTGAATGTGCACTTCAGAATTTCACCAGAAGTAGTAGGTTATCCAGGGTACTTTTCACCTTCTGTTTTTCGAATAATTAGAATTCAGACATACTTCTCTTTTGCCATACTGCTTTCATATAGTCTACTATAGGGACGTATTTGATTTCAGACACAGCGATCGTATTCATATGGTGTACTTTCAGCAACTTTGCAAAAAATAACCTCAGTTATTAGTGTTTCCAGATTTGAAAACAATTTCCTCAATGCATTTGCCAGTAAATTTTGGACAGTTTATCGCTAATATTCAACTCAGTTACTGTACCATGGGACCATTAATATGCATCGCAATTTTGTTTTCTTCCTGTTTGTTTCTTTCCTTTTTGCAAACCCTTCCCCTTTACTACCTACCAACCTCCTCACATTAATCTTTCTTTATGTTCGGTCTCTCGATCACTTTTCCTTTCCTGTCCTTTTTTCCCCTCCTCTGTCTCTTTCTCTCTCTCGCTCTCTCTCTAACATCAGGCCGATAAGGTCTGATGATTTCTAGCTACTCTAGTGCCAGCGACAGGGGACTTCCTGCCGGCTACAGCCCAGGCACCCAGTGACACACTGCCGGGGATTGTGGGAGCTCTGATTTTTTTCCTTGCTTTTTTTCCTTCCTGCTGGCTTCTCATACAGGGTCCTGGTTTCTGTGCTGTATGCTGAGCGTGGGTGTCTCTAGAGTGAAAAAAGGGATCTTGGGAAGTCCTGGGCCGAATCAGAGCACCACGCTTCATCTTCTTCATCTCACATCTCTGCCGCAGAACTACAGCCTCTCTGGGGCTGTAGATCACAGACGAGCTGCCTGCTGCTCCAGTAAGATACAGCTTACTGTTTCGGTTTGAATTTATTAGGCCTGTCTGATGCTGTAGCCTTTCTGATCTGATGCAATAGTATGCTTTTTGTGAGAGGACAAACTGTAAGATAGAAAGAACAATATATAGTGGATGGATAGATAGATAGATAGATAGATAGATAGATAGATAGATAGATAGATAGATAGATAGAAAGAACAACCGAGCAATAGATGTTAGAAAGCTAGATGGATAGAACAATAGACAGAGAATGGTAGAATTATAGATTAATAGATGGATAGGTAGACCGATAGAGAGAATGATAGATGGAACAGTACATGGATAGATAGAACAATAGATATATAGATAGACTGAGAGATGTATAGACAGATGGATAGATGGATGTACTGATGGATAGATAGATGATAGATAGAAGGATGGATGGACGGAAAGAACGCTAGAACGACAGAATGTTAGATAGATAGATAGATAGATAGATAGATAGATAGATAGATAGATAGATAGATAGATAGATAGATAGATAGATAGATAGATAAAATTAAATGATAGATGGATAGAACAACAGACATATAGAACAATAGATATACAGATAGAAAAATAGATTGATAGCTGGATGATAGATAGAACAATAGATAGACTGAGAGATGTATAGATAGATGGATAGATGGATGTATTGATGACAGATAGAAGGATGGATGGACAGATGGATGGACGGACAGGTTGAATGCTAGAAGGACAATATGGAGTTAGACTTCCAGATGGATGGATGGACAGAACAAGTCAGCACAGCTAAAAGTAGAGAGAGGAAACAGGAAGTTGGCAGATTTGTCAGGTGGGCGGCTCAGTCAGCGCTGAGAGGATGACCAGGGCTGAGAGAGGACACACCTTGATAACATGAAGAAAGACTGATAGAGGAGACTGAATGAGGACACACAAGAGACACACAGAGAGATAGAGAGAGGGAGAGAGAGAGAGAGAGAGAGAGAGAGAGCACTAGGCTGTCAGGTGGGGAGAGAGAAGGATGAAGAGGGAGGAGAGGAGAGAAGAGGAGAGGAGAGGAGGGGGTTAGGGGTGTTTGAGTTTGGGGAGTGGACAGCCAGGCTGGCAGGCAGGCAGGCAGGCCCATTAAAAATTCAGCAGCGGGGAACAGGCCGGGGATTCACAGTAATTAGATGACAAAACGGCAGGCTCGCTGGAGATGAGAGAGAGAAGGGTCACACACAATGCCTCCACCGCGGGGTAATTTGTAAGTGTCAATCACTACCAAGCCATGGAACGAGAGAGCAAAAAAGAGGGAGGGAAGACAAGGGAGGGAAAAAGATGCAGCGGAGGGAAAAGGGTGAAAGGAGAGGAGAGAGGAATACAGAGATGAGGAGAAAAAACAGGAAGCGGATCAGTTTGATTCATGAACAAACCATTCAAATCAGTTTTGCCAGGTGAGTATGGCAGCTTGTTTCCACCACAGTAGTAAATAAAGGTAATTGTAAATTCTTATCTCAAAATTCGGAAGAAAATTTCAGAACTGTGAGATGTAAACTCAGATGTTAAAAAAATCTGAATTGGGACATATCAAAATTCTGAGAAGAAAAGTTAAAGGTGCCATAGAATGCATTGATACAATATTTTAAATTGTTCTCTGATATCTACATAGAAGGTATGTGGCTTAGGTAAGGGCAAAAATTCTCCAGAAACGGTTTTACGTGTGCATTTACAACCCTAGGATTTCTCCCTAGAGTGAAATGGTCTGTTATTGGCTTATTTGGAAGGGTCATGAATAATAATGTTGAGCTCTGCTCTGATTGGCTGTTTCACAGTGCAGCTCTGCTCTGATTGGCTGTTTCACAGTGCGCTCATTTCAGTAGCTCACAGCAGGAATGATACAGAGGGAGGAGAATATACAGGTGCATCTCAATAAATTAGAATGTCGTGGAAAAGTTTGTTTATTTCAGTAATTCAACTCAAATTGTGAAACTTGTGTATTAAATAAATTCAATGCACACAGACTGAAGTAGTTTAAGTCTTTGGTTCTTTTAATTGTGATGATTTTGGCTCACATTTAACAAAAACCCACCAATTCACTATCTCAACAAATAAGAATATGGTGATATGCCAATCAGCTAATCAACTCAAAACACCTGCAAAGGTTTCCTGAGCCTTCAAAATGGTCTCTCAGTTTGGTTCACTAGGCTACACAATCATGGGGAAGACTGCTGATCTGACAGTTGTCCAGAAGACAATCATTGACACCCTTCACAAGGAGGGTAAGCCACAAACATTCATTGCCAAAGAAGCTGGCTGTTCACAGAGTGCTGTATCCAAGCATGTTAACAGAAAGTTGAGTGGAAGGAAAAAGTGTGGAAGAAAAAGATGCACAACCAACCGAGAGAACCGCAGCCTTATGAGGATTGTCAAGCAAAATCGATTCAAGAATTTGGGTGAACTTCACAAGGAATGGACTGAGGCTGGGGTCAAGGCATCAAGAGCCACCACACACAGACGTGTCAAGGAATTTGGCTACAGTTGTCGTATTCCTCTTGTTAAGCCACTCCTGAACCACAGACAACATCAAAGGCGTCTTACCTGGGCTAAGGAGAAGAAGAACTGGACTGTTGCCCAGTGGTCCAAAGTCCTCTTTTCAGATGAGAGAAAGTTTTGTATTTCATTTGGAAACCAAGGTCCTAGAGTCTGGAGGAAGGGTGGAGAAGCTCATAGCCCAAGTTGCTTGAAGTCCAGTGTTAAGTTTCCACAGTCTGTGATGATTTGGGGTGCAATGTCATCTGCTGGTGTTGGTCCATTGTGTTTTTTTTTTTGAAAACCAAAGTCACTGCACTCGTTCACCAATAAATTTCGGAGCACTTCATGCTTCCTTCTGCTGACCAGCTTTTTAAAGATGCTGATTACATTTTCCAGCAGGATTTGGCACCTGCCCACACTGCCAGAAGCACCAAAAGTTGGTTAAATGACCATGGTGTTGGTGTGCTTGACTGGCCAGCAAACTCACCAGACCTGAACCCCATAGAGAATCTATGGGGTATTGTCAAGAGGAAAATGAGAAACAAGAGACCAAAAAATGCAGATGAGCTGAAGGCCACTGTCAAAGAAACCTGGGCTTCCATACCACCTCAGCAGTGCCACAAACTGATCACCTCCATGCCACGCCGAATTGAGGCAGTAATTAAAGCAAAAGGAGCCCCTACCAAGTATTGAGTACATATACAGTAAATGAACATACTTTCCAGAAGGCCAACAATTCACTAAAAATGTTTATTTTTTTTTTTTATCGGTCTTAAGTATTCTAATTTGTTGAGATAGTGAATTGGTGGGTTTTTGTTAAATGTGAGCCAAAATCATCACAATTAAAAGAACCAAAGACTTAAACTACTTCAGTCTGTGTGCACTGAATTTATTTAATACACAAGTTTCACAATTTGAGTTGAATTACTGAAATAAATGAACTTTTCCACGACATTCTAATTTATTGAGATGCACCTGTATGCATTGGAAACTATTTAAAATAAATAAATTTAAAATTCTATTATTATTTATATGTTAATATGTAAATATTACAAATTTGTAGCATTGAAATGAAAGCAAACAGAAACATAAGCAGGGGAAATAAGGTAGGCTACTAAAAAGAGGATGACATATTTTGGTTCACAGAGCCTTCTGTAAATTATAAGCAAATTAGAAAACATGCCATCTTCTACGATCCACAAAAATAAGCACCAGGTCACCGATACAATAAACTTGGGGTGACAGTAATGAGGGCAGCCTTTAGAAATGCATTCACCAACCGCCAAGAGGAGGCCATCGCCCTGTGATCTACAGGAGTCTCAAGGCCACAGCAAGTGCATGCCGTGATTCAGGAGTGGCCTTCAGAATTTAGTTTATGTGTTGATTTCAGGTCAGTACGGGGGTCACGGATGGAAGCACCTCAAGCAAAACACTGCATGGTAAACCAACACTTTTATCTTTGGTAGACCCTGTGCTTTGCTGAGGTGGTTAAATCCGGACTGGAACATAGTCTGACTCCACTGCATATTCAGTTTGGAAGAAAGATTCGAGAAAACGTAGTGACTGGTTAGAAGGAGAGGTCACGGGATCAGTGCTTCCTTATTATTGGCTGGTTTTGTGTGTGAGAATGCGGAGAAGTGCGAGAGGTTTAGTGAGGGACGGTATAGGTCAGGGAGACAGGGCTGACTGGCATGTTTCTCGCCGCAAAGACACGAGCTCTATTCATTCAGACTCAAAGAACAGCAATACCAGCACAATGAAGCAGGCATGTTAGCATATCTCTCCTGACACAGTGTCTCTCGCCATCACACACACATTCTCAAACGTACACACACTGTAGGGTTCTTTTTTCCTTCGTATATCCACAGGGATTGACTGATTACACGAACACATGCATACACTACAGAACTGCGCAGGAAAACAAGGAGGATTGTGATATGATATGTGTTATTCTGTGCCGTTTGTGTTTCCACAATTATAATTGACAGGAAATACTGTTTTCGTACAGTATTTTATTTGATAATTTAGTGTAATTCAACATCGTTTTTTAAAAAATAAAACCATAATTTTATTTTTTAAATGTTTGTTTTTCATCAGAATATCAGCTTGCATGCACCAATTCATTTCCATGGCATTTCAATGGGTTACAGCCGAATATAAAATCTAATTATTTTATATATAAGCTTGTTTTGACTGTTTTTTTTTTTTTCCTGAGAAAATGTTTGTTTGTTTTTTTCTCGCTGAACTTTCTGTTCAACGCCGTTATGTTGTGACATTCCCTTTTTAAAAATAACGGTTTGATTATTCTGACAGTTTTTGACAGTGACATAATAATAAACATAATCAAAACACCACATGGATCAAAGAGTTCCTTAAAAAGTGCTTATCAGAATTTCATTATGTTTATACTTAACCTCTATATTTCAAATTTGTTATGAGGAAAAATATCATCTTGGAACAAAGAACAAAAATACTGATGTGATAACATTTTCTAGTTTTTAGCAATTTTGCACTGACCTTTGACCTCCATTAATTCAACCCCAAAAACATTTTGAGAGGATTGCCACAAAACATATTTTGAAAGCATATTTTGAATTCCGTTTGCCAATGACATTTATTTTTTAAATTTAGCATTTTATTAAGGAACACCAAAACCAAAACAACCAGCATTCACTCTGTTTTCTGTTCAAATTATATATGAATATGAAGAAGTGTGCAGATGGGTTTGAAATAATGTAGCACTTTAGGTTTAACAGCAATAAACTAGTGGTACTTTACCAAGCTGCAACCACATATTTGAGATTGTGGATATTATTTTAAGAATTGGATATGTGTTGGCCACTAATCTGAATACTGCTGTGGCAAGTACATCCCTCGTTTGAGGTAGCAAATATGACTTCTTGTTTAGCAGTAACCTTTTGAAATAATATGTTAAAGCAAGTCCTGAATTCTGTAAATGATCTCAACAGATATACAGTAAAAGATATTTTCAAAACCATGTACTTCCCTTTAAATTTATCCCATGCAATGCATTAGATTTGCACCTCAGTTTGGATAATTGTATTTTATTTTTTTTTTAATTTTTAATTTTTTAAAATTTTTATTTATCCTTAATTGGATAAATTAAAGTGCATACAGATTTAAAATCAGAAACATGGCCTAAAAATATAATCAGGACAAAGATAGACTTGCACTCTCACCTGGTTAATGAATGAAAGTCTTTAAACGCAGGGTCTCCAAACACCTTTGATTTATTTTAATTACCGAGTGATTAAATTCCCACTTTTCCACCTTGTTTATAAGTTACCTATAATTAACAGCTTGTGAACCCTCACACTGTACTATTTATTAAATTCTGTTATTTTAATTGTATATTGAATACAGAGTAACAGAATGTGTTCATTTTTAAAAATAAAACACACAGACAAGGTAGACAGGCACACAGAAAGGTCTGGAAATGCCAAGGTCATGGGTTTGAATCCTAGGAAATCCTCTTTTACCCACATTCTTTATAAAATATATGAAATGGGAACACAGACTTTGTGAAATTGAATAAAGACAATGACATCTTTGCTACATCAGTCACCACATCAAACAAAATTCATGCATTTATTTAAAAAGAAAATCTTTTCAACAAAGATAATCGCTGGGAAACATAGCACAAAGTTGCCTAGTCTTTCATGTCCTTGACGGATGGTTTTGAAAGCATTTGAATGCAACAAACCGGACTTGAATACAGACTGTTAGTTCTCTTTGTTCTGAGAAACACAGCTCAAATCAAACTCCCTCTTCCTTTAGACAGTTGTTAAACGAAGACAAAATAGCTTAACAGAAGAAGCCTTGATGAGCATTAAGGCTTCTAAGGACAAATACAGTGTCAGAGGAATTGTATTATTGCTGCCCACTTGGAGAACTTGCAAAATAGAGGGGTCTTGTATCACCCTGAAGAAGTATTTTGCAATAATGACCAGCTGACTGCTCATTATCCTGCTTATTACACGGCTAAAGAAATAAATGGACATGAAATAGCGATTTAATTCAAATTATTTTATCATTAAGAAAAAAGAGACAGCAAACTAGCACAACTATATATGAAAATCAGTCACATGGGCCAGCGGTCAGTTATACAGTTTATATATGATTAGAAAATACTGCTATTGACCAATAAGTATCATGTATTCCAGACAGCCGTATAATAAGAAATACATTTTTCAAGTGATACTCTTAAAGCCAAAGCATTAATTGAGCAAACATAAGCACATTTAGACTGTGAGTACATATATTAGATATTTGTCAACAGAGTCTTTTAAAAAAAAATGACAGCACATGAGTGTGGAAATAGAACTGAAATCTTTAAATCACTGTTTAATAAAACAGAGTCTAAATGCATTTTACTCAATCACAGCTTTGCGGTCGTAATGAAACTGCTGTCTTTTGTGACACTTCTCTAAAGGATGTTTCTCCAAAGACTTCGATGTGTCCTTTTAATTTGTGATGATTGTTATTCTGGAACTGTATATGTGGGTGGTTTACATGAATTACTTGAATACAACAACTTAAACTATTTTAAACAGCATTTTGATCATTATTTTATAACTTTTATGCATGCAGCTTATGACCTTCTATTAATTGAAAGACTACATATTCACTTTTTATCCATTTGTCACTCACAATGCAGGACTATTTAAAACGGGTAAAGATGATGAAAAACCTGGAAAAAAACATGAAGAGGCTTGAGAGGCACAGTTTTCTTTACTGTGCTTACACACATCATACTGAAACAAAGTTTGGACAGGACACATTTAGTCTGGATTTTTACACATTTTATTATCTTTTGAATAAAAATATATACAGTCTATAAATATACTAGATACTGAAGATTGGGGTAATGACTGCTAAAAATTCAGCTTTGCCAAAACCAGAATAAGTTACATTTTAAGATGTATTAAAATAGAAAACAGTTATTTTAAATTGTAATCATATTTCATAATATTACTGTTTTACTGTATTTTTGATCAAATAAAATACATCCTTGGTAAGTATAAAAAACTTCTCTCAAAACATTAAAAAAACATTCTGCGAATCTGCTAAAGTAAATTGACCTCACAACTAAGAATGGACTTAAAATGATATACATTTATATAAATTTAAACCTAAAGTCTATGGTTGATTAAAAAAAAAAAAAAACATGAAAAACACGATATTCATCAACCACCCACATATGTATGTGTGTAAGAGAGAGAGTTGTGTTAATTGAATGTAATTGTTTAATGTCAATGACTGTAAGATCGTGTCTGTCCACTCATTGACTTAAAGGACTAGAATTGAAAGCATATTGGATTTCACTAAGTGTGAAGTGATCTGCTAACCTCTGGAACTCCTCTACATGCAGACGATGGAAACACCGATTTACCCACTTCTCACCTCCATATTCCACTATTCAGCCATCATCACATCTTAAAAATGAAACTGGATCATATGATACCCATAATGTTAAACATCACGATCACAAATGAGACATTTCTGGAGTCTTTTAAAAAATAACTGCTGATTCAGTGTCAATCCTGAAAAATGGAAGAAGGGAGGACGTTGATGGAGAAAGGAGGAAAAGGGAGGATGAAATAAGAGGAGGGAAAGCGAGATGGAGGGAGACTGGCTACACTAACTGTCGAGGCAGTTAATATAAGGTTTTGGAGATAAGGCCTCGCAGACAAACATTGACAAAATCAGGCGTTCCGCCGCAAAGCCGGAGCTGTCAGTCAAACTGAGAGACAGGCCAACAATCAGCACTCGCATTCCGATAAGCACGCCAGAGAGCGTGTGCAGAAACTGCATCTACAGACGCACAGTAATGGAGAGGGGGAGTGGAAGGGCACATACAGCTAGAGAGAGAGAGAGAAAGCAAGCAGTAGTATGCTAAAGTCTACACCATGGAGGCTAGTAACAAAAAGAAAATGGAGAAAATGATGATTAAATGACAGGAAAAGGGTCTCAGACAAAAAAAAAAGTGAACAGTTGATAACAGATGTTGCTCACAGGAGCTGCGAGACACCTGAATACCTTCATAGGTTTGAATCAAAAGCTGACGGAGGGCTGAAAGCATATGTGTGTGCATGCAAACTTCAGGCCTCTCTCGTCAGACCCATCCGTGCCTCATATTCCTCACACCGAGGGGGAGGGTGAGGGAAGGGAGCGAGAGAGAGAGGTGTGAGATCAGACTAGTAAAAATAGCACTTCCTCTCTCGGCCTCAACACCTGTGGAAATGCCAGAAGGTGGATGAGGGTGAGATGGATGGAGCGGGAAAACACATCGAGAGACAAAACAGATCAGCATTAAGATTTAAAATCGGAGGTTGGTTTCTAATTGTTTGCTCTCAATGTTTCGTTCTGTTTAGGGATTTTTCAGTGAGCTTTTCTGAATCATTGAGTGAATCATTCACTGAATTGATTTGCTCAAAATCACTGACTCATTTACGAATTAAACTTATGAGTAGCTCATTGAATTATTCACTTAATCAGACCTATATATAGTACACTGGCATAAAATTCTTACTATTTCTACCATATATTTAAGTATGGTATGCTATTCCATCCGAAATCGCATACTCTCTGAATGTGTGTAGTATGAATGTAATCTGAACTTAGTACATTCATTGTGTTGTTGTTGTCATGTGACCACCCAGCATCAGCTGCATTGCTTTACTGCCATTTCCAAATCCTCTCCAGTGGCTTCAAGTGTCCTTAAAGTACTTTTTGCTTACTGTTTTATGCATACTGTGATTTCAGACATGCAGCTCTTTACACATACTTGTTTTCACCTACTGTACAGTGAAGTATGGATATTCGGATACAGCTGAATAACAGTGAATCATTAAATCATTCACTCAACCGAATCATTTTGCTAAAAACTGCTGATGCAACACTTAAATTCTTTAACACAGTTGTGATGTTGGTAGGAATATCATATATTATTATATGCGGTGTTCATGAGTTAAGTGATTTCGTCAACAAATGCAATGATGGGCTCAATCTATCGTTTTTTGCACACACTGACTTCTAAAATCTCGAATCATTATCAAACAAAACTATGATCTGCTGCAAATAGAGCTGGAAAGAGCATGTTTTCATGTACTGTGTAAATAACATGAGGAGATCTATTCACTAGTCATTATCTGGCAAACACATGGAGTATTTTTGATTAGTTTGTGTGCTCTGAGAAACAGCGAGCACAATATTGTTTCATAGTGTTCAGACTGAGAGAATGGAGTCTTGTACAGTAAATACATTTGTTTGATGGGGATGTCAGCTGGATATTGAAAAGGACGGCTAGTTTTTCATTTACTGTGAAAACAGACATACAGGCCTACGGTTCTTTGTTGCTTGTTCACGCTTGGATATCGACAAATGTGAGTATATGTTTATGCATGTATAAATATATGTTTTATGATTAGCTAATAGTGGTTTAACAGTTTTGTTCTATTGCTTTCTAGTATTATAAATGTTAACTTATAAGCCTTGACTTATGATATTATATATTTTAAGACATCTTGTCTCTGAATAAATTATCACTATCACCACTATGGAAGCATACAGGCCCATGAATAAACATGCAAATAAACAATGGAAATTACCATAAATCTGCCCTGCTAATGACTAAGGTTAAGTCAAACTCTCAGAAATAGAAACAAACAGTCAAGCAAACAAATATGTTCACAGCAGTGGGAGCGTGCTGGCTGACGGGCCCTTCCCTCTCCACGCTGCCAAAATGTTCACACATAGAAGCATGATGCCACAGGCAGGGCATATGTGGAGGGGGGGAATGAGGTACCAACAATCGCAGCATCCGAGCGCTAAAGTGCCAGTAGAGACACACTGCCCCCTATTGCTGACTTGGGAAGGCAGGTAACCACCCAAACAAGACTCACCTTGTGAGTGCTGTGGCAAGCTATGAAAGAAAAAAACAACAACAACAACAAAATAATAATAATAATAAAAACAAACACCTTTCAACTCATGTCACTTACTAAAAATAAAATCAAGCTAATGCGTTTCAGTCATCAAATATGTCTTAAAGAAATATTCCAGGTTAGAAAAAATAAAAAAAAAGGCACAAGAAAAGTACAAACCATCTAACTCATGAACAGTTAAAACGCCTTCTTCCCTGTGCAATTAAAAAAGAAAATGTGCAATACCCAAAATATAATTTTACTTATTATTTATATCTTTTTTTCTGTCTACTGGTAGCTTCACCAAGTCAAATTGTATAAAAAAAAATAAATATTTGATAAAAACTGAGATATATTATTTTATTTTACTGATTTAATTTAATTTTTGCAGGTGTAGAAGTTACAGTTCATTCATATTTAACCCAAAATATTTCTTTAGAGATGCACTCAGTAATTTCGTTCCAAAAGTTTTACCCCTCAAGAACTTTTGACAAAATGATATGCACACATTTCAAACGATTCATTTATCAGTAGCCTAATAAAAGTTGGTTGTCCCTTCATAGAGATCACACGACTGCCTGTTTTCACCAGTTCCACCAAGATAGGTTTGATTTCTATACCTTTCAAGTACTCGGATCACTTTAAAAGTACATCTGAACAAAACAGACAAGCAAACTAAACAATACAACCATATAAGCATTTTGTTTTATGGCAACAGAGGAAGGGAAGAACTGTGTCTTTTGTGTGCAACTTCAAAACTTGCACAATGCACAAGGTGTTTTGAATTGATAATTAATTCTTTAAAGCAAACGCGGGGTTACAAAATATGGAGAGGAGTTAATCTACCTGTAATAGAAATGTGGCACCCGTCGTCTTCCCTACAGACACACACACACACACATTTCAGGGTTTGAGTGTGTGAGAACGTAAAGGGTTAAAGAGGGTCCCTGCTGTGCTCTCTGCTTCTGTGTCTCGGCCCATTACACTTGCCGGAGTACAGCAATATGCTGCCATCAATTACAGCCTGGCTGCACTGCCATCAATACAGAGAGCAGGAGAGAGCAGTGCCACAGCCACATAAACACGACAAACGGCCACATTAAAACCTCCAGCTCACCTCTTTCACTCTCTCTCTCGAGGTTTGAACCTCTCTCTCTTCCTTCACCGCTCGCACACACACCTATTTTCTTTAGCTCAAGCCCCTCAAGCTCTTTTTCTTTCTCGTTTTCTCCACAAGTGTATGTCTTTGTCCTCATCCCTCTCAGTCTGGCAAACAAAAGCTTTTCTTTTCTATTCCCCTCATGAGCACTGCTCTGTTCTTTACTTATGGACCATACTCTTCAAAAAATCCGGCGATACCATCGTTGGATTGGTATACCATAAAACCCCTCGCAACCTTTCCAACCATCCTGTCATGGTCTGCTTGCTGCATATACATACAGAGAGAGATCAATACATACTGAGATCAATACACAACAACATCTGACTGACCAGTGGCAGACTGGTGTTTGAGAAGCCTTAAAAATATACACATTTTAAAACACACACACACACACACACACACACATGCTTTACCCAAAAATATGGTAACCATATAGACCTAGTCAACAAACCCAACTGTCTTTCATGAAAATGGCAAAGGAAAGCCCTACTACTGATCATTCAGGTGCAGAAAGTTTTTTCTCCCAAAATGACAAAAGAAAAATAAACTATTGAAAAACTTACATGTGCAATGAGACGTGTCTTTATGGCCATATTTGTGCAGGAATATCTGAAGGAATTCGCTTTAATCCACTGACCTTGAAAGAGAAAAGACTGTCCATCTGCCATTTAGCAATGAAAAGTAGACATAAGCCACTTTTGTTCATGCAAGTGAATTTGGGTAAAGTAAAACAGCAATACTGTGAAATATTACAGTGTAAATAAAAAAGGTTTCTATTTTAATACATTTTCAAATGTAATATATATACCTGAGATGGCAACATTCTATGCTAAGGGGGAAAATAAATAAACATAATTGGTGTGGATTTTCCTTTGTAATTATTTGTTAAATTTAGCAGTGGCACCTAACGCACTGAATTAAATATGAAATTTTGAACCATCAAGACTGAAACAGTATTTTCTTGTAAAATGTACTCCAATCTTTAACAAAAAAAAAAAAAAAAAAAAAGTTTTTCATTGTAATATGCTGATTTGGAGCTTTTAAGGGATAGTTCGCCTTCAGTTATTGGTCCCCACTGAATTCCATAGTATGGGAAAAAAAACACTATGCAAGTCAATGGGGACCAACTGAAGGTAAATATCCCTTTAAGAAATTTCTTATTAATATCAGTGTTGAAAACAGACTTTTTTTTTTCTAAATTCTTTAATGAATAGAATTTCAAAAGAAAATTATTTGAAATAATTTTTTGCAACGTTTATTTGTTTATTGTCACTTTTGATTATTTTAACAGTCCTTGCTGAATAAGTGTTAATTTAAAAAAAAAAAAAAAAAAAAAAAAACATGAGGAGCAGGGGTATGTGATATGGTTTAAGAAATGTTTGGATAGTTTGAACCTGTTTAACCAGTCAAACAAAATCCTAAATAAATAGAATCATCTAAATGCCTACAAGAAAACCTTAAAACCTTCACATTTTCTTTCTTCAATGAGTCTTTCTGTATATGATCCTTTAGGACCGGTTTTACATTATGACTAAAAACAAAAATTTGCTCTTAGAGGCCCAATCTAGACTGACATGATTTGAACTCTGGAGTGTTTACCATTCTTTAAAACATGGCATTCTCAAGTTGTTCACTTCGAAAAGTTATTTCATTATTTTTCCGAAACAACATTTTCATTTAGCTGAGCTCATTACTGAAGAGAAGTCTTTAACCATTGTGCACATCTCAATAGCAAGAGGTCTTACCTTGGCCCACACAGTCACCAAGTGTGACCATACAGTAAAGAAAGTGCAGTGTACAAACACTCAAGTGTTCCATTGACCCTGGCCCTGTCTTACACAGTACAGCTTCTATAGAGGAAGGCGGTGCAGCAAATTCCATCTCATTCAACATTAAATATGAAGTATGCTGATCAAGAGTTCATTCTGATCAAAATGAATGAAGAGAGCAGTCATAATTCCACAGTCACAGTAACCGCATAATTAAATGCTTATGTCTTAGCTCTCATCAACAAATCAAACCAGAAATATTGAGATTTTTCATAAAAACAAATACACTCTCATATTTTGCTTTATACATGATTTATGCATATTATACAAACTGTGCTTCATCATGTAAAGAATTAAACTGCAAAAAACAATAATTACTTTTAAAGAGGAATATTCTTTACTCAAAATTAGAGATGCACTTGAAAAAACAGGATAAAAGAAAAGGAAATAAAAAGAAATAAAAAAAAATAATAATAATGTCCATCTAGACATCGAAGCTTACAAAGACAATTTTGAGTCTTACACATAAACATTTTAAAACAGATGTGGTTCACAGCAGCCCGAAGTGGATGGTTTAAATATAGAAAAAGATTATGTTTTTCTCACATGGTTTTGGTGTGAACGTGTAAACTAAACCATGGAAAATATGGCATACTTCAGCTATAGTCTCTCTAGGCGAGATGCAAATTTGATACAAAGAGGTCTTCAGTGAAACACCGTAGATATCTCTGAGGAGTTCCCTAAAATTACTATTTTAAACCATTTTTGTTTACAGTGAAAAATTTTCTTCCAATCCTACAGGAACCTTCATCAACAGAAAAACAGAGTTTAATTTGAGCAAGTTTGGTATGTGTTGTTGAATTCATGAAGAACTTCAGTTGGAGGTGAGCTGAGAAGACGAGCTGCTGCTGCCTGAGCTCTTGGCACTCTTCTGCCCCCTGGTGGCGCTGACCTGCCGCGGCACTCGCTGGCTAGAACCATCTCTTGCCGATTTCTCCCCTTGCCCTGAACTTGTTTTACTGCGTACTAAATCACAAATACACACAGAAGAAACGCCCATAAACATAACGCATAAAACACATACATATGTGACAAGCTCTATCATTCTGAGTTAAAAGTTGCAACAAATTGTTTGTATAATTATTTTTTTATTGTGAAATTCAAAAATAAATGTCTGTCTGACATGTTTTAATGTGATGTGGCAAATCAATGATGATCAAATAGCAGCATACGTGCATGAACCGATCATCTATTCTGCTTTAACTACTAGTTAATTAGTGCAACGGTGCAGGACAACTTCTTCTGAGGTCTTGGTTCCCGAAGTATTTGTTTTTCACACAGGGATTTGAAAAAGTCTTCATTAAAGAGTTGAGAGCCATGAACCAAACCAACCAATCACATACACTTTGATTTGAAGCAAAAAGGTATTTGAAAATCAGACAAAAAGACAAAGGTACAAGACTGCTCACTTATCAGCTTTAATGAGGGAAAGTACTACAATCCCATGAAGCACTATAACGTAATTGAAATAAAAATGATTGATAAATATAAAACTATTGATTTAAAGATTGATTAAAATATGCATACATATTAGTATGAAGAAACCGAATAGGATTCTGACTATTGTGCTCTATAGCATGAAAAAAAAAATAATAATAAGTAAGCATCAGAGTGTATGTTCAAGGATTCAGAATATGATATGAACAAATTTACCAAAATGTTTTATATCTCATGTAATCTGTCAGTGTTTCAACAAAAAGAAAATGCTTGTTAGGTAGTAAAATGATTAAAGAGCATATCAATAAAATATAATATTAGAAAATCATTTATTTATTTGATGCATGAATAAAATTTCTAATTTTGTAATTGAAAATTATAACAGACAGACACCATTTAAATTATATTCTGACCAGACTGAAGTATAAATATAATTACACCAGTAGACTAAAACTGTAAAATGTGTTTCAAGGTCAAAACAACTCAAAATGATGGAGAAGGTCACATATGAGGGAAATTTTGTTGATTAGGTGACACCAAGATGATTTATAACAAATCAGTTGTCTTCAGTGTAAAAATCAGTGATGAAGTGGCAAACACCATCCATTTATGAAGTTGACAGTCACATGCATGCTTTTCAATGTTGGTGGCAGGCAATTTTGCAGGATACTGGTTTACTAGTGCATTACAGTGTCACACACCATTAACAGACATTCATTTACCATGAGAAGCAGAGGACTCTATAGCTGGATGAGAGTCACAGAGTCCATGAGACACATGAAGGAAGCAGATCTGGGGCATTTCACCCCCATATTCAGGGCACTGAGCCCGCAAATCGCAGGCACAATCAGCGAGGCATGAGAATGAGAACAGATATACGACACTATGAAGCTAAGGCAGGAATTAGTAATGTCAGTGTGAGAAATGTGCTGCAATAGTTCATGGGAGTGAAGAGAAGACCTTGAACTCGCAAGCATCGGGATTAAAAAAAGGATGAGAGAACCAAACTAAAAGAGAGAGAGAAGAAAAACCTTGAGAAACAGGAGCGCTCGTGTCACCCGCACTGTAGACCACTATCTTAGCCCCTCCCCTAGGTGGGCGAGACACAGATGCAGAGGGAGGGGCTGCAGTTTTAGCGCTCTTTCCTGAGACCACACTCTCCTCTTCTATAGGAAGTCACACACAGATTACCAAAAAGGACAGTCGGAGTTCAAAAGTACCATCAGTACAGCATAGATGTTGCTTTGTATTGGACATCACCTATTTTCCAACTCAAATCATGCAATTCTGTGGCATATTATGCTTTGGTCTTCATGACTTTTACATGTGTAGCACTCACCTCTAGACTCTGAAGGCGCAGTGGCGGTGTGGGACGCTGTGGATGTGTCACTGGTGGATGTTTCAGAGACCTTCTGCCCCGCACACATGGCCTTTAGGGTCTGAAAGACTGCCAGAGGAGCAACGTTCATCTTTAACAGGTCCAATATGATCCTGTAGCAGAGCGAGATGGGCCATTTAGAATCATGCAACATTAACAGATGAAAACTGCTAGCTCAGTGAGGGAGGTTGTGCTACAGTGATTTTACTGTGTTTTATTGCTTTTCTGAAAGTGGCAACAGTAATGGGATTAAAGTCAGCAGTGTTCAATAAAAAATTAATAAGAAAACAAACCACAGAAAGTCATATGATTTATTACTCTAATTGTAGGTAGTTCAGTACAGTTGTAGCTTTTATTAATATGTTGAATTATGTATTTTTATATTTTGTTTTCATTTTAATTTTAGTCAAAGTTTTAATTTGTTGTGCGTGTGTTTGTGTGTTTTTAATGTCTATTTAGTTTTGATGTGGAAAATGAGTAATGTTTCCTTTGTTTGTTTTTAAATATAACAAACCTGCTTTGTCCACACCTCACCAAATAAAAGTTTATAAGTACTAATGGAAAATTTAAATTATTTCTGCAAACTGGTCAAATAAGTCAGAAAGCTGTTAACCTGCCTCATTATGAGCCAGACCAAAGACTATACATATTAAAAGATGGTTCACTCCTATTACTTATGAATGAGAGAAACTGCAATGCACAATATGGCAGAATATGTCCCATCTTCTAAATGAAAGAGCCAATCGCTGATTGGTAAAGTCATTGTGTCACTGCGGCTGCCGTTGGAAGCTCCAGTTCCCATAGATTATAGGTGGGGTGTAGGACTTGAAGTGGCGCTGTGCAGAATGATCAGTGTATGACATCAAAGTACCGCGAGAGCAATTCGAAAGCATAATGGTCCGTCGGCTCTCTTATCGCTCTCACGGTACTTTGATGTCATACACTGATCATTCTGCACAGCGCTGCTTCAAGTCGAACACACCTTATGACTGCACATGCGCATTGGCTGGTCTAGCTTGAAAAATAAGCTTTTTTAACGCATTTGAGCATAAGGAACAACATTCATGGGGCAGTTCATTTCAAATTTTGTTGCTGATTTGAAATATGTAATTTAATTGTGAGTTCAGCAGGCAGTTTTTGAGATTTCAAGACTCCCTCATTCATTTAGATGGGACTTGGTCTTGGAAGCCCAAAATAGCTGCCCAGAGGTGTTGCAAATGTGGCTGACGAATGAACAGACTTTCCTTGAAAGGGACTTTGGCCAGACATGATTAAAAAAAAAAAAAAAAAACGATGGTTCTCGGTTCAACTAGTCAGTGACTGGAGAACGGCTTTGACTGTTTCGGTCAAACTGATAGTTCAGTTGATTAATTTAAAGGGATACTTCCCAAAAAATGAAAATTCTGTTATTAATTACTCACCCTCATGTCGTTCCAAACCTGTAAGAGCTACATTTATCTTCGGAACACAAATGAAGATATTTTTGATGAAATCAGAGAGCTGTCTAACCCTGCATAGACAGACACACAACTACTACATTCAAGGGCCAGAAAGGTAGTAAGGACATCATTAAAATAGTCCATTTGACATCAGTGGTTCAACTGTAATTTTATGAGGCTATGAGAATACTTTTTGTGCACAACGAAAACTAAAATAATGACTTTATTCAATAATTGACTGATGCAGGAGCCGGCGTTCTGATGTAGAACCTGGATGCACTGTGCCTTGTTTGCAAGAGGAATACACACGGAAAAGAAGAAATTGTTGAATAAAGTCGTATTTGTTTTCTTTGTGCACAAAAAGTATTCTTGTAGCTTCATAAAATTAAGGTTGAACCACTGATGTCACATGGACTATTTTAATGATGTCCTTACTACCTTTCTGGGCCTTGAACGTAGTAGCTGCGTTGCTGTCTATGCAGGGTCAGAAAGCTCTCAAATTTCATCAAAAAAATCGTAATTTGTGTTCTGAAGATAAACAAAGGCCTTATGGGTTTGGAACAACAAGAGGGTAAGGAATTAATGACAGAATTTTCATTTTTGGGTGAATTATCCCTTTAAAAGATCTGACTCAAAGTTTCCTTCAACACAAATCAATTCATGAACTGGTCAATTTTAAGATTTTGAGCTATTGTGCTTCCAGTCTTCTTTCATCCAAAATACACATTCAGGTGTTTATCTTATTACACTTTATCTATTTGCATTTGTAGATTTTAATTACAAGATGTTTACTCAGAATAAGCTTTTTTTTTTCTTTTTCTTTCCATGCACTGAGCCAGAAATCTCCACTTCAGCAGTACTTATATACACCAACCCTTTCAGTTTTATTCCTAACAATATCCTGAAGGTTTGAAAATGTATGGATATTTAATCATATAATGACTCATTTGCATATTTCAGCAAATAAAATGTCTGAGCTGTTTCAACTGAAAGAAATTTGCTCTGACTGATCTTAAAATATAACAGTGCCTTTGTTTTGCCTCAAGATGCACACCATGAAAATTATGAAAATTACTTAAATGTTCTAATTGAACTATGGCCTAATCCTGGCTTAGTTTAAGCCCTGTCTGTGAAACCGGGCCTATATGTTTTAAATGTGATTTTGTGGGACTCACTTGAAAACCTCTTGATCAATGACTATCCCAGCAGCCTGAGTGAGCTCGAACAGCTCAGTCTCCTCCGCATTTAGGACCTTTTTCTTCTTGATGCTGTATTTCTGCACATTCCCGCTGACTGTCACGCTCAGAGACGGGGAATCCGGGGCTGAGGGCATCGCGCCGGGCTGCGCTGACTGTGACATATGCATAAACACTACAAAACACATGAAATCATACAGACAACAATCACGCATTTCTGTCAGAGCTTACCGACCCTGTAAGGTCCACGGAAACACTAGTGTCCTCTCGTGAAATGTATTTAAAGACAAGTGATACGTGGTGGGGTGTACTACACTGGTGAACTGCCTCTTTTATGGTAAAATATTATTAGAAACAACCAAGCTTGACGCATACAAGTGATTGTGCATATATAACTGCATAGCTACCATATAAATCACATACTGAATTCGATAATGACACTTCCTGCTCCGTTCCTGTTTATATTTTACACAGACACGTTGTTTAGACTTTAAATAAAACGCTAAAATTTAACATTATACTCACATTAGTGCACTAGTGAATTGCCCGCGTCCTTCTTCTCTAGCTTTGTTGTATTGCTTAATAAACACAAAGTAGCATTACTTACTGCCACCATCTGGTCTGGAGAAGGTGTTGGCGGGTGTGTTCCTCTAGAAGGCGCTAGCCAACAGACTCTCTTTGCACGTTCAAAACTTTAATTGCAACGTCTAGTATGTGCAACGATTAACACTTTGACCATAACCATAATATAAAAGCTAAGATTAGAAAAAAAAGTCAACAGCGAGGAAAAAATGAACAGCTAGCATGTGAAACGCGGCTGTGTTTGTGGTGCTTCAGCGGCGGTCTGAGAAATAGTTTACAACTGAACAATGACACTGAAAATATTTTATTCCTATTGAAATGAAAATACAAATATGAGAATTATTTTCAGTTACACTGTGTCATACATACCCGGTGGTCACACGCTGAATGCGGAGATTCAGTAAACTGAAGTGAATCCCACATAAATCACTTTCTAATTCCAGAAACTATTATGTTCATCTCAGTGGATGAATTCGTAAAATAAACAGAATATCAGATTAACACCTGACATACAAATGACACACACACACACACATATACCGTATATATTTTAAAAATATTTACATGAATTTATTTTTATTAATATAATTTATATCATATATAAATATATTTAATTTATAAACATATTTTTCTTACATATATATGTGCAGGTGTGTGTATTTACATATACATAATAAATATACACAGTACACGAACATATATTGTGTAAACAAAAACTTTTATTTTGGATGCGATTAATCGTGATTAATTGTTTGACAGCACTACTATATATATATATATATATATATATATATATATTAGTGCTGTCAATCGATTAAAAAATAACTAATTAATCACACATTTTTTTTCTGAAATTAATCGTGATTAATCACTTTCTTGAGAGAGTAGATTTTGAGAGTAGAGAGGTTGAGACCACAGATGCAATCAAATCTTGATACTGATGAGACACCATGGAGCCTTGCTATTTGGCCTTCTTTTGACCCTGTTACTCTTTCTACTTGTAAAAATATAATTGAACATTTAAGACCCACTGGGTGCTTTCATGATGTTATGCCTGCCCGTTTTTTAAAGCAAGTTATACATTGTTGGTTGGTGTTGATATTTTTCCTTCATAAATCTGAGTTTGAGCACTGGTATGGTTCCAGATAGCTTAAAACACGCAACTATTACTCCAGTTCTAAAGACACTAAATTCAGAGACATCTATTTTATCTAATTTTAGACCTATTTCAAATCTTTCTTTTATGTCAAGAATTTTGGAGAAAGTGTTGTTAATTCAGTTACAAACTTTCTTGTGTTCCAATCACATCTATGAAACTTTTCAGTCTGGTTTCAGGAAGTTGCATAGTACAGAATCTGCCCTCATAAAAGTTTTAAATTACATTTTATTAGCCACAGATTCTGGAAATGCTGTTGCTTTGATTTTATTAGATCTCAGCTCAGCTTTTGACTTGGTTAATCATAACATACTTATCTCTTGTCTAAAAAAAATGTATTGGCCTGCGAGGCACTACGTTAGAATGATTCCGGTCCTTTTTAACGAACCGAAAGATTTCTGTATGTATTGGGCAAAACACTTCTTCCACTGCCCCTATGTCTTGTGGTGTTCCTCAGGGCTCCGTTTTGGCTCCGACTCTTTTTATGTTATATATATTACCTTTGGGGTAGATTTTCAAGAAATATGGCATCTCTTTCCATGTATATGCTGATGATATACAGTTGTATCTTTCTTTCAAACCAAATGGAGTAAATACACTAGGAGATCTGTATGCATGTATCTAGGAACTAAAAATATGGCTTACTGAAAATTTTCTGATGTTAAATGAAGGTAAAACCGAAGTCATTTTGTTTGGACCCATTGATGCTTTTAATGCTAGTAATTATAACCTTTGTCATTTGCATCAGTGGGTTACTCCTTGTTCAAAAAACTTTGGTTTGACTCTGCCTAAAGTTTGACAAACAGATAAATGGTGTAGTGAAGTCGTGTTTTTTCCATCTTCGTCGCCTGGCTAAAGTGAAATTATTCTTATCAACAAAGAATTTTGAAAAAGTAATTCATGCATTTGTTATTACTCGCTTGGACTATTGTAATTCTCTTTATTATGGGATTAATTGTTCATCTATGGAGCGGTTACAACTGATCCAAAATGCAGCAGCCAGGCTTCTGACTGGAACTCGTAAATATCAGCATATTTCTCCTATTTTGATCTCATTGCAGTGGTTGCCGATAAAATTGAGAGTTGAATTTAAAATACTAATTCTGGTTTTTAAATCACTAAATAGTCTTGCACCGGTTTATCTCACTGAGTTGTTGCTTTCACACAAACCAGTGAGATCACTAAGGTCAGAGCATTTTAAAATACTATCCGTTCCTAGGTCCAGACTGAAACATCGTGGTGATTGAGCTTTTGCTGCTGCCGGGCCAACTCTTTGCAACGATCTCCCTGTAGCTATCCGAACAGCACCTTCTCTATATACTTTTAAATCTATGCTTAAATCTTATTTATTTGAAAAAATTATGATGGGTTAAAAATGATTTTTTATTGTGCGGTGTTTTTTGTATATTGTCTATATTTTGATTGCTTTTTTGTTTCAGTTTCCTGTACAGCACTTTGGTCAACCTTTTGGTTGTTTTAAAATATGCTTTATAAAGAAAGAAAGAAAGAAAGAAAGAAAGAAAGAAAGAAAGAAAGACATAATTGATACAGGCCCGCCAGTTTCCGCGCTTGTTTGACTTTCTATAATATATATATATATATATATATATATATATATATATATATATATATATATATATATATATATATACAGTATATAAATAGATATTAAACAAAAAAGCCCAAACAGGACAATTATTATGTCAATAAACCTTCAAAACTTGACAACCCAACATAAAAACATTTTTCCATAATCTCATAATAGTTCATCACAAAATTTTTACTTAATGAATTTACATGGTTCTGTTTATGCTCAAAAGAACATCAGAAATAAATCATATGCTTTAATCCTGCACATTGTTTGAGTGACAAGAGCATGAGTACATCAGAAAGCATTGACAAAACCAGCAATTAAACATATAAATAAGCATGGAAAAGGTTAAAAATATTTTAACATGGAAATTTTTATGTGTATTTTGCCAAATTACAGAATAAAGATCATTCTGTTTTTTGTTTTTTTTTTACCAGGAAATGTGTAGCAAAGGTAACAGCAATTTGTTAAGAACGAGGAATGGAGACAAGTATGTTTTTAATGTCAAGTCATTTTCAGCTGACTCTCTGTACTTTGCTTTCAGTCATCTCTTCTGAGTCATCCGCTGATCTGCGCTTCTTAGATGACACAAGGGACAACGACACTTCCCGTTTATCCTCTAAAATATTACATGTAGTCAAGCCAGTGTTTGGCAAATCTAAGTCCAAGCCGGGACTCTCCAAACAGGGAATTGTATCGGTTGGTACTAGTTCAAGCTCTGTGGATTTTAGTGCCTCATGCTGCTCAGTCTGTATTTGCACATCCATATCCTCCAGTCCTGTTAAAGTGCCACTGATGGCTTCAGTTTGTGACTCCTCTGAATCTACAATGAGCTCCAGAGCCCCCTTATGGCCATTGATGGGCATGTTATCTGCCCCTGACAGGATCTCCCTTCTGAGTGAGGCCATCTGGGCCTGCAGGAGCTCTTTGTGCTGAGCTTCAAGGTTTTCCAGCTAACAATATAAAAAAAACAATAAAAAATATACAGTTTCACTCTGGAATAATGTACATTTTTATTAACCCAAGCCTGTACTTTCAGAACACTTACAAGCTTGGCCACCTTCTGCTGGCTGTGATCTGGACATTGATAAGCTTGCAGTTCCTCAAACATTCTTACGTTAGACTGAACCAGGCTTGCAACCTAATAATAAAATAGAAGGGATGCAAAGGAAAATTGAATTCTAGCAATTGTACACATGAATGTGTATGGTCTACAGTTAAAACTCACCGGAAAATATTAATTAAAAGAATACACACACACACACACACACACACACACACACACATACATACATATATATATATATATATATATATATATATATATATATATATATATATATATATATATATATATATACACATACATACAGGTGCATCTCAATAAATTAGAATGTCATGGAAAAGTTCATTTATTTCAGTAATTCAACTCAAATTGTGAAACTCATGTATTAAATAAATTCAATGCACACTGACTGAAGTAGTTTAAGTCTTTGGCTCACATTAAACAAAAACCCACCAATTCACTATCTCAACAAATTAGAATACTTCATAAGACCAATAAAAAAAAACATTTTTAGTGAATTGTTGGCCTTCTGGAAGCAGATGACATTGCACCCCAAATCATCACAGACTGTGGAAACTTAACACTGGACTTCAAGCAACTTGGGCTATGAGCTTCTCCACCCTTCCTCCAGACTCTAGGACCTTGGTTTCCAAATGAAATACAAAACTTGCTCTCATCTGAAAAGAGGACTTTGGACCACTGGGCAACACTCCAGTTCTTCTTCTCCTTAGCCCAGGTAAGACGCCTCTGACGTTGTCTGTGGTTCAGGAGTGGCTTAACAAGAGGAATACGACAACTGTAGCCAAATTCCTTGACACGTCTGTGTGTGGTGGCTCTTGATGCCTTGACCCCAGCCTTAGTCCATTCCTTGTGAAGTTCACCCAAATTCTTGAATCGATTTTGCTTGACAATCCTCATAAGGCTGCGGTTCTCTCGTGCATCTTTTTCTTCCACACTTTTCCTTCCACTCAACTTTCTGTTAATATGCTTGGATACAGCACTCTGTGAACAGCCAGCTTCTTTGGCAATGAATGTTTGTGGCTTACCCTCCTTGTGAAGGGTGTCAATGATTGTCTTCTGGACAACTGTCAGATCAGCAGTCTTCCCCGTCATTGTGTAGCCTAGTGAACCAAACTGAGAGACCATTTTGAAGGCTCAGGAAACCTTTGCAGGTGTTTTGAGTTGATTAGCTGATTGGCATGTCACCATATTATAATTTGTTGAGACAGTGAATTGGTGGGTTTTTGTTAAATGTGAGCCAAAATCATCACAATTAAAAGAACCAAAGACTTAAACTACTTCAGTCAGTGTGCACTGAATTTATTTAATACACAAGTTTCACAATCTGAGTTGAATTACTGAAATAAATGAACTTTTCCATGACATTCTAATTTATTGAGACGCACCTGTATATATATATATATATATATATATATATATATATATATATATATATATATATATATATATGTTGTCCACATTGTCATTTGGAGGTGAAACTACTTTCTAGATACATACATTTCAACATACACTACCATTAAAAAGATGGTAAGACTGTTTTGAAGGAAGTCTCTCATCAAGGCTGTATTCATTTGATTAACATATACAGTAATAATGGTAATATTGTAAAATATTATTACAATTTAAAACAACTGCTTTCTATTTGAATATATTTTCAAATGTAATTTAATTTATTCCTGTGATAGACGAAGTTGAATTTTCAGCATAATTACTCTAGTCTTCAGTATCACATGATCCTTCAGAAATCATTCTATTATGCTGATTGGCTGCTTAACATTTCTTATTATTATCAATGTTTAAAACAGGTAATATTTTTGAGGAAACCAAAATACAACTTTTGTTTGATGAACATGAAACTTTTGAACTGTCACTCCAGTATGATAGATGAAATATGTGTGGTATTGCTTGCTTGGCTAACCATCCATTGTAAGTGTATTTACTGTCAACATGTGTCCCATGTGTTTATACAACAGGGCAATTTAAAATTATTGCGTGGTAAATGACAACATACCGCAAATGAGCTACATAAAAAAATGAAACAAAACATTGTATTTTACATCAATGAAAGTTAAAAATGACTTAATTTAGAAATAAAATAAGTAAGGAACATCTGACGATGGACTGTTGAATTATTAGAAAATAATGTACACCCGAGGTGGCGTTACACCTTGGGTGTGCATTATTTTCTAATAATTCAACAGACAAGGGTCAAATTTAGTCATTTTAGAGTGAATAATGGAAGTTTGAGCCATAGATAGCAGACTATGCAGTTATTAGAGAGAGGGAGATTAAGCAGGTAAACCTGTTCTTTGAGCTGTTTAATCTCAGCTCGTAGTGTCCTCTCCATGCTCTCCTTCTCCTGACGTAGTGTGTCGATCTGCTGGTGGAGCTCCAGGAGTCGTTTCTGTAGCAGGGTCTGTTCCAAACTTTCTGCCTCCTGAAATTAAAGCAACAATTTTTCTTGACAGCTCTTACAGGAGAGCTACAAAACCAGATGATTAAAGTACATGAATAATGTACACTACTGTTAAAAATTTGGGGGTTGCTAATCATTTTTTATGTTGTCTTTTACTTTTAACAGTACTGAATGTAAGGAATACTAATAGCAGAGCTGCATTAATAATAAGGCACCTTCTATATTGTTTGTAATTTTGAAGTTTCACAAAACTTTATTCATGAAGTGCCATTAAAAAGTGATATGTTCAATGATTCGTGTTAATAATGTTCACCTGTTCAGTGAGGATACCAGTAGCTGTGTCATAGATCACACTGTTTCCCTGTCCATCAGGATCCATAAGAACAAGAGTCTGAGTCCCATCAGATGAATTCTGGGAAGACCCCACCTCTTCCTCAGCACCCAGTGGGATTCCATTTCTCTCACCGTCTTCCTTCAAACACAGAAAGGAGAGGTCAACAACAATACTTCAAGGGAAACACCAAAATGGTTCATACCCAAAATAAAGCTTTGTGATTTTGTCTACCTTTGGCTCCACAGTCAGTAGGGTTTCAGTGCCAGTGGTCAAGATGGGCTGAGTTAAGATGGATCCAATGCTAGTGCCATCTCCACCCGGTCCAAGACTAACTGCCAGCCCTTCATAGGCTTTAGCATGAGCCTCTGAGCTCTCACCATAATACTGTCGGCAGTTCACATTCTAGGACAGCACACGTGAAAACATGATCAAAAAATGACACATCCAAAGTGGAAAACAGATTTAACCCAGGGTTATCCACTTTTACCTGAGTGACTTGGATCTGGAATGTGGTGTGGGGATTTCGGAAGTGTGTTTTATAGTGTTTGATGGCCTCGTCCCTCCTGTTGAAACCATTTCTACAGCGGTAACAGTGCCAGTGTGCGCCTTTAAACCGTTTTTCTCCTTTAATAGTGCCCACAATCTCACAATGGATACAGCAGCGCAGCACCTTCAAGCCTGTCCATAAAAAATGAGAGAATGACCAAAAGTCTCAAAAGGACATGAATGACATGCGAGTCTTTAGTCTCATTGTGCCTCACCTGCAAAGTCAATGCCTTTGTCCACGTGTTTGATGCGGAAGTGAGCTCGCAGGATGACGGGATCTTGGTAAGCCTCGGCCACAGAACAGAGCGGGCAGTGCATGTGCACTCCTTTTTCCTGCCCTGAGCACTTCTCATCCTGACACAGCACAGGTGTGTATGTGTGTTCTGTTCCTCTGACACGAACCGAGGGATGGGCCTAGAAAAATAAATGCAGACATCTAGTGAATGAGATTATAATGAATAAGTAGCCCTATTTCAATATGTATCACTTCCATGCAAACAGCTGTTTAGGACTGGTGCTGACTTGACTTGAAATACTCAAATAATTTTTTTTGTTTCTGAATACATAAAGCATTTTATTTTGTTTTAACTGGGACAAATCTGTGACTAGAGGTTGCTGTTCATTAAATGTTCTTGTGTGGCGCTCATGCACATTACTGTCAGAGTGAAGGGGGAATCTGTTGAGGCTGCAGAAAAACAGATGCATCGAGTGAGTGGTGAGGTAAAACAGGTTCAATTACTTCAAAAAATATTCCTTTCAGACAAGTTGCCCAAGAGTTATTGCTTGCTCTGTCATTATTTATTTATTTATTTTTTACCATTCTGCTGCAGATGTACAGCAGGGTCACCAAATCTAAAAAGGCAGTATTAAAGTTCATTGAAATATGTTACCCAAATTCACTCTGGTGATGTCTAACCCCCTCTATTTTAAATCCTAGAATGAATTATGCTCTGAGGTGAACAGATGCAGATGCACAGCAGGGTCACCAAATATGACAAGGCAGGGTTACTCGTTACCCGCCTTTATTTCACACAGAATGGCTTTAACGTTGCCCAGATTCGCTCTGCTGATTTCTAACACCCTCTAATTGATATCTTAGCATGCATTTTGGTCTGATGTGAACAGCTGCATATACACATCAGGGTCACCCAGTCTGACAAGGCAGCATTAAAGGTTATCGAAATCTGTTACTCCTCTTATTAGAAATGCTATGGTTTTAATGTAACCCAGAAACAATCTGGTAATATCTAAACTCCTCTATTTTATATCCTAGAAAGCATTTTGGTCTGATGAACAGATGAAGTTTAAATACATCAGGGTCACCAAATCTGACAAGGCAGCATGAGATGTTACCAACATGTGTTACTCCCTCTATTTCACACACAAACTTTATAAATAGCCCTGATTATGTAGTTTATTTAGTTCAAATCAACATGCAAAACGTGTTTACACATTATAATTTGAATTGCAGATGCTTCACACATTTACATTTTGTTTTAAGATACATTTCTTCAATCTTTAAGAGCCCCTTGTGGTAAACATAAGCATTGCCGCTGAAAACCAATGAAACTTGGCCCATAGCGTTACGTTTAACATTATAAGAAATTATTACCACCGTTATTATCTCAAGTTCTCGTTTGCGAAATTATTTATGTACACGTTGAAGATGAATTACATTTGCTTAAATGGGCCTAAAGCATCACTAACAATTGTATTTACATGTATTTCACAAGGCCTGCAACTAGCTCAATTAATAAAATAATGGGTCGTTATAAAATCATATTAATAATATTACGTTAATTATACAAATCTTGACTACTGCCCTGAATCACGTTGGTCCAAAAACTTTAAAGCTGCAAGCAGCTTTTGCACACTTAATCAAGCTAACAACTTTAGCAAGCTAACACAAAACTCACAGCATTTCACGTTTAACCTTTCACTCACCACAAAAGCGGACATGCTTTTGATATTATATAGAAATCCGATTTAAACTCCGCTATCCGCCGGCGTTTGTCGTAATCTTTAGCCTATGAAACATCCCATTTCTGAGCGCTTGTGTGTGGTTCGTCATCTGTGTGTACACACATTCACCTGCGAGTTTCCAGTCACATAACACCGATGAATGCAACGACGAGTTGTCAGTCTTAGAGCTCAACGTAAATGGATTTCATTGGCCTCCATTAGTTTCGGTGGAATTTTAAACCAATCAGCACCGTAAGCGATGAATAAGGGATGTCGGTGCCACCACAACGATGGCTGCACATAACATAATGTTACACTCGTATAAAATGAAAAAATCCAATATATTAACTATACACAATTTTTTAAAGCAGCCTTAAGGGTCAGACACGTTAAAGTTTTATTTAAATTACTAATAGTTCCTATAGGCCTACTATATATATATATATATATATATATATATATATATATAAATAAGTATAGTATAAATATAAATATATAAATATATATAAATGTGTGTGTGTATACATATATATATATATATATATATATTTTTTTTTTTTTTCGAATTATTACAGTTATGAAAAAATAGGTCCTACGTACCGTATTCTACAATGCTCTTATAGCCACCCAAACTCGCAACAACCACAAGGGGATGTAGCTCAGTGGTAGAGCGCATGCTTTGCATGTATGAGGCCCCGGGTTCAATCCCCGGCATCTCCACTTTTCTTCACAACTAAATTACTCGATTATATGCAACACCATCACAATGTAAAATCTAAAACAGATAAACCAAAAAAAATGAATGTGGACGGTAATACATAGTAAATTTGAGATAAATTGATTTTTTTTTTATTGCAATTTTCTTACTACACAATTTGCATTGTTAAAAGTGCTATACAAATAATAGTGACTTTAACCACAAGAGGCATGTCTCTCACATTGATAAGGTTCTATTGCATGTCAATCAACTGGGCACTCAATTTGTTTTGGATGTGTAAATGAAGCAAGCATAAAACCAGTCAGCTGCCACAGAGTACTCAAAAAGTGATTTGTATAATTGTGATATACACGTTTCTTCTTGTTTACTCCAGTCTTCATCTGGCATCTGTCAGCAAAGGCTACAAATCACATTAAAAGAAAACATAAATTCAGCCATTGCCTCTCTATTCAGCACTTAATGTTCATTTTTAATGTTACAAAAGCAAGCTTACAAAATTAAAAATAAAAATGTAGACAACAAATATACACTACCATGCAAATGTTTTTTTTAGAAAGTATCTTATGCTCACTAAGCCTGCATTTATTTGACCAAAAAATACATTAAAAACAGTAATATTGTAAAATATTGTTACAATTTGAAATAACTGTTTCCATTTTAATATATTTTAAAATGCCCTTTATTCGTGTGATTGCAAAGCTGAAGTGATCTTTCACATGATCCTTCAGAAATTATTCTAAAATGCTGATTTGGTTCTGATTTTAATAAAAAATTCAAAAGAACAGCATTTATTTGAAATAGAAACCTTTTGAAAACTCTTTAAATAATAAATGTATCTATACTGTCAATTTTGATCAATTTAATGCATACTTGCTGAATAAAAGTATTAAGTAAAAAATAAATAAATAAATAAATAAATAAATAAACAACTTCCTGACCTCAAACTTTTAAACAGTAGTGTTTATTCTTACAATTCATTTCTGGCATCTTAAAGTGGATGTCATCATACTTACTCTGTCAGTTTCATTCTCAGACTCTGGATGCTTCCATTTCTGACTGGACAGAAGTTTCAGCACTGACAATCCAAAAATAACAACTGCAATGCCTAATGAGTTTGCAAACAGAGCTTCAGCAGGCAGTGCTGTATATGGGTTGGTATTGCTTCCATTTCTCCCATTTCTGCTGAGACACAATCGGTTGGAAACACTGAAACAGCTACAAACATCTCAGCCATTATAAAAAACAGACCATTAGAGGATGGTTTCACCATAATAAGAGCCCCCTACACAACTAATTGAAAGAGAAAACATATTATTATGTATCTGAATAAGATAAATCACAGCCATTTCTTGCAGCTACAGGGTTGTGATAATAGGATTGTCACTCACAGTGTCAGCAGTAGTTTTTCATTGATCCCAGACAGGCTGGTGATGAGACTCAGGATGAAGATGGCAATGCCCATCCAGATGTGAAGAGGTTTCAGACGGGCTCTAAAAGCCAAAGGAGTCCAGGGCAACAAGAAAGCACAAAGACCCACAAACCACTATTCAATCAGAGGAGAAATGCCCAGGAGACCGTCAAGCATCATTTCTTTAAAATTTGATGGAGTAAAATATACTCATGGAGCTTTATCAAGCATGAAGCAATGAAAATACTGTGACGTCAATCAGGCTTGACCATATATACTGTACCTGCAAAGTGAATAGGGCCACTGTGGAGATCCCAGTCCAGCTGTGTAATGAATACAGATGAGGGATGTTGTTGGCAGTGTGAAAATCAAAGGCTGCACACAATCCTAGCACAGACAGCACCATGGCCACAAACAACAGCCCTGCATGGGTCCGCTTACACCACCAGCGGCTCCAGGTGAGAGGAACACGGTATAGGACTATGGCTGAGAAAGAGAAACGGACACATTGAGAGAAGGACTGAGAAAAAAAAAAATAGAAAACTGTAAAAATATATTCATAGAAAATGTTTTTGGACATGGTTTAAACACTGACTGTACCATGTTTCTTTTTTTATCTTTTTTTTTTAATTTTTTTTTTTTACATGTATTAAGGTAATATGCCTGGAGTTACTTTTTTTCTGGATTTTTTTCTTTTCAAAGTAAATAAAATTTCAGGTCAGTAAGATTTTTTTTTTTTTAATTTACTTTTGACTTTATTTTTGATTTTTTTTTTTTTTAAATAAAAATAAAGCAAAGGCACATTAAATTGGTCAAAAGTGACAGTAAAAATTTATAATGTTAAAAAAATTCTAAAAATTCTATTTCAAATAAATGCTGTTCTTTTAATCTTTCTATTCATATATACAGTAGTGTATAAAGTACCTGAAAGTCATACTTAAGTAAAAGTACAGATATCTTACCTTGATATCTTGAAGTTAAAGTCAAGGTTTAGAATATTACTTGAGTAAAAGTCTTAAAGTATGTGATATTTATTGTACTTAAGTACGAAAAGTTTTTTTTTTAATCTCAAACATACTTAAGTATTGAAAGTAAAAGTACAGGTAAATGCAAAATGGAAAAGATGCAAATAAATAAATTATATATATATATATATATATATATTTATACAGGTGCATCTTAATAAATTAGAATGTCGTGGAAAAGTTCATTTATTTCAGTAATTCAACTCAAATTGTGAAACTCATGTATTAAATAAATTCAATCCACACAGACTGAATAAGTTTAAGTCTTTGGTTCTTTTAATTGTGCACGTCGAATTGAGGCAGTAATTAAAGCAAAAGGAGCCCCTACCAAGTATTGAGTACATATACAGTAAATGAACATACTTTCCAGAAGGCCAACAATTCACTAAAAATGTTTTTTTATTTATTTATTTATTTTTTTTATTGGTCTTATGAAGTATTCTAATTTGTTGAGATAGTGAATTGGTGGGTTTTTGTTAAATGTGAGCCAAAATCATCACAATTAAAAGAACCAAAGACTTAAACTACTTCAGTCTGTGTGCATTGAATTTATTTAATACACAAGTTTCACAATTTGAATTGAATTACTGAAATAAATGAACTTTTCCATGACATTCTAATTTATTGAGATGCACCTGTATATATAATGTTCATACACAGCTTGAGTAGCAAGATTTTGTTCAGTTTTAACTCTTTTTTTCCATTTTGTATTTTTGGGTAAGAATAAGAAGCACTTCATCCGGTACTTAGTGTCTTTCATTCCATCATAAGAAAACATTTCTGGAATCTGCATCTGAAATAGCATTTAGATGTATTTACACAGTTTATGTATCTCAGGGGGGACATGGATGCATTTAAGCTGCAGTTACAGATGCATAAATAGGCCTAATGTTTTGTTTTTAACATAAAACGTTGAATACTGATATATGAAATGATTTAAAACATGAAAAACTAGTCGAAATGTGAAATTAAAACCGCCAGTAGGTGGCAGCATGTGACTGCTAATGAGTGAGTCATTGAGATTCAACAGATTCATTCAAATGGCTGATTCATTCAGAAACAAAGCATTTGACTGTGTTAATGAATGAATCACTGAATCATTTTTGTCAACCGATTCGTTCAAATAGCTGATTCATTCAATAAGTAAACGCCGTCCATTGCTCAGAGATGCAAAACAGTGCTGTAATCTTTGTTTGGAACTATTTTCGTTGGCAAAATTGAGCAAAAACAAGCAATATTATGTCTAAAATGTAAGTCACTTATTGCTTTACTGATATTGTATAAAATTATTATTAAATGTGTTATCATGCTGATATCTGCAGAAAAACTGTACTCTTTGTGTGATATAGATTAAGTTAACTATATTAAATGATATAAATATAAAAAGTAATTCCGTCTTAAAAGTAAACAAATGTGATATTAACAGAAATAATTTCTGATTCTTTCCTATAGGAATATTTGTAATGGAGCAAGACCGTAAACATGAGAAGGAAAGAGAAGAGGTCCGCTAGTTAAAAACAAGAAAGGAGAAAAAGTGTTTATACATGCGAGACAGAAACAGAAGTGTCTCCTCTCACCATTTCCATACAGCACCACGAGACTTGTCACCATGAGGACCGGGTGCCAGTTAAACTGCAAAAAAGATCTATCCCAGGCAAATCCTCCTCTCCAGATCCCACTCCACAGACACACGAACATCACACACAAAAACCCGAGCCACACGCTCAGCACGTAGAAGAACACAGGGAAACGCATCTAAAACAAGAGACAAAGAAAATGACTGGATAAAATGTATCTTTAATATTTAAATAGTTCTTTATATTTAAGGTTTTCATCTTAGCTTTCAATTCTTCAACCAAATGGGATGTCTAATAAAGCCGTAATGGTAAATGCTTATTATTTCAATTCTTTAATTACAAAATTCTTACCTTTCTTTTTATGTTCAAGTCATTCAATGTGCATAATATCTCCTCTGCTTCTCTCTGTGACTTTCTTTTAAGTCCAACCCCAGATTTTTGAGAGATGTTATGCAAGTCATGGTCATGCTGTTAACTCATTCTCTTTGAAAGTTTAAAAGACGTTTTGTTGGGCTTAAGTGTCTACATAATTATAGTGGTGTCTCAAGGAATATATAGTGATATTATACATGTGAAAAAAAGTTCTATAAACTGTTTTATACAGACTCCTCCAATTTCTGGCTTATACGCATAATATAGGCTTTTTTGCATCCACAATGATTTTGATATTTACAAAAGGTGAAAATAACTTTTTTTTTTTTTATTCAAAACTTAAAATATTACAGTAATTTCTCTGACTTGAGTACTGCTGTTCTTTAGGCTTCTTTAATAAATGGCAAATACCACTGAAGTTCTAAATACAGAATACATTGCACATTTTTCTTTTTTGCTGTGTCATACAGACATTAGAGCACCACAAAGGCGTTAGTGTCACTCTGTGATGAAGCGTGTCTTCAGAAATTTTATGATGCCACGCTTGATGTTCTTTCACATAAGCTGTCGTGAGAGCAGATACAATGCAAATACAACATGATACGTATTTTAAAATGCCAGTAAGAGCTGACTATCTTACTCAACCTTTATCTAAATGGCACATTTCTCCACACTGGACAGGAGACGTGAACTAAATGGTTGGCATTATCCAGAAATTGACCTAAAGAATTTAAGATGGAGATGACTGTAATTTATAGGTCACAATAAAAGTACAGTGTCTGTAAAAGTACTGGGTGGCCTTCATCTGCCAGTTTTCTAATAGTGTGCCATTTTCTCACTTTTTGAATTAGAGAAATTGTTGAAGTCATGCGGTGTATTTTCATGGTCATGTAATGTTCTAGCTGCTTTTAAAAACACAAGATGTACAAAGATCTACATTGTTCAGCTATATTTATTCACTCGTTCTGAAAAGCAACTGCTACGGATGCATTTACCAAAGAGATATTAAACTTAATGGTGAAATACAACAAAAGAGGATGACTGTCATATAGTGAAGCAAACAAACAGCAGTGTGTCTAACTAATCATATATCATATATTAAAATTGAAGCTACATAAGGTAAAGGCATGCAGAGACAGACGTGCTTAATACAGATTTCCTTATCGTCCTCATCTTCAATGAACAGTGAAATATACTGGTTCTTTTCCCAAGGAAGCTCACCGTTTTCAGAAATTAGAATACGGTAGCTTGGGACATCGGGTCGAAAGCAGAACTTCTTTATTGCAGAATGTGGCAGCAGGGTGTCCATGCTTTGGCCATTGTATTTTGTAATGAAGGCTTCAATGTCCAGCTTCTCTTGGCTTATAAAGGCTCGCACATTCCTGCTGCTCCTGTTTATCACATTCATTTTAGCGTTGTCATTGCCCATTGTCTGCAATATTCCTAATGATATAGAATACAAAATGTGTATTGCAAACATCAAATATAACAGCATCAGTTGTACAGCAAAAGTAACCAGGGTTTTAGAACTGAACTGAGAACGCCTTTTAAATTTCAATTAAATTCCTGGATTTGAATTGAGGTGGTATACAGGATTGCAATTCAAATTTAAATGTAAGGAAGTAGAACAAAATGAACTGAAATTCAAAAAATACTGTCATTTTTAAATAGAAAAGTCTAAGACAACTTTGAATGTCAACTTGATAAAGCATTTTGTACTGAAACAAGCTTAAAAACCTTGAAACCTGAAGTTATAAACATCCAACAAAGAAAACAAACAAACAAAAAAACAACAACAACAGATAGAGCAACAGCTATGTAGACAAAATGAAGCTAGATAGAACAACAGATAGAAAAATTTAATGAATGAATTGTAAAATATAGTTAAATAGATAGATTTAGAAGTTAAGGTTCTAAAAACATGATATAATAACCGTTATATAAGACCTAAAAGTCAGTGCTGACTCAGCAGTGGCTTTGGCCTTCATGTTACGCAACCATCACTGTAAGGAGCGAAAACAAGTATGTCATAGGATGGACCCCATCTGTGACCACTGCTGATGAAGGTCTGACCTCCATCTGTGAGATAGATTGGCTTCCATTCTTTGACATCCTCCTGGCTATAACCCAAGTGTATGCTTTGATTATTTCCATCGGTTTCTCTTTGTTATTTGTCCTCACACTGCCCACTTTTCTCTCTGATCTTCTTATAAGTGATATTTAACTTTGATTGCAAAGCAAAGGGTACCTCTAAAACGAAAGGGTGTTCTTTCTTTTGTGCTGTCGTCGCTTTTGGTCACAAACTGAAAGACAACAATACCCCTCTGATCAATTAGGGTGTTCGTATAGTCAAGCTGTAGCTCTGAATCAAATTTTAATTAAATTTTTGTTCTGCTCAGGGTCACTAACACTTCAAATATTTGCATGGTTCTATCAGCACAAGTGTGAAGAACATTAAAAAACTATACATTTGTTTGGTCTATACATGTGTGTGCCAAATCTAGCAAAATAACATCATTCCTACCTCCACGGGTGCAGAGTTTCAGGTGCGCTTTCTGTGCTAGTTTCGGGTCAGATACCAAGTGCATTAGAGACCTGGGAGACTTTGAATACAGAACGTCCGCACACATTCATAATCACATGCAAATGTCAATGCACACTTTATACTGTCACAATTCTTGGAAGGACCTTTCATTTCTGAAAGAAAAAAGACATAGTGTCGCTAGACTCACAGCACATTTTTTACCTTGATCCTAAGTGACCTACAGTTCATTCAATGTATGCAGTTTATCCATCAATGCATTCTGTCAGAATCTAACCTATGACCTTATCATTATTAGCACTGTGCTCAACTAGTTGAGACGGAGCACTAATGTAGAGTAATAATATGACCCCTTTAAAACCACTGCAGAAGACACTGTAAGTCCTGCAAGTTGCATTCTAGGGAATTTGGGGGCCAAGGCAACACCTCGAACTCTTTGTAATGGACCTAATGTTTCCCAGCAGAACATTGCCCAGAGCATAGTACTTCCTCCACTGGCCTGCCTTCTACCAATAGTGCATCCTGCTGCCATAAGAAACACCACCCACGCACATGGTCATCTACCTGATCTAAAAGAAAACATGATTCATCGGACCAGGCAACCTTCTTCCATTGCTCCATGGTTCAGTTCGGATGGTCACCTGGCCATTGTAGGCACTTTCAGACAACTTTTTTTTACTACAAAAAACAAAAACAAAACTGAAAACAAAAAATGATTCACTTTGAATTGTTAAGCTTTGGTCATTAATGAGTTTTAAGATGACTAGCTTCCTATGGCAGAACACAGCGAGTCATGTGTGCATGAAGAAAGCAAACAAAGATAAGAGCTTGTCGCATAAGCTCAACTGCCTCCACACAGCTGTTGAAAAAGAGCCACGATGATGCTACAATGGCACCTCAGCTTCGCCTCAATGTGCTTGTATGTGTGGGGTGGGAAATTTCCGCCAGATCACCACAACGAAAAGTGGAACCATTGCGAAGGACACTTTTACAAGGGATGGACCCATCTTCAACTGCTTCTTAAAAAAGCTTCCGTGGACTTCTGTTGTAGATGTAATGAAGAGAAATGTATTTACATCACTATTTTTCCAACTTTAAAACATGTGCCAGTTTTTTTGGCATATAAAATAAGACATACTGGAGTCCCTGATTTGTCAGAGCATGATATCTTGAAGAATATCACTACTTGGTATATATCACCATCGGTAAGATCTTGCGTTTTATCCTTTGATTATGTCTCTTGAATAATAAAAAAATAGCATAAAGTCTTTTCTGACTACACCTTTCTGGAGTTATGAATATCTGTGAACATACGATTAAAATCAATTATTCACTTTCATGACTTTACAACTCCATTTGTGTTCCACGTGAGCGAGATTTGGGTGAACAATACTTTTAAGCATAACATTTTTTCGTAACAAATGGTTTTCCCAGGTCTGCGCACGCAACAAGTGGGTGGGCAGTATGCTAATGTTTCATGTTGACGTCAGCATGAAACGGCTTGGGATTCGTTTTAAAAAACGACTCGTTTCAATGATTCAGAGTCGACTCTTTCTTTTGAGAGACAATAACTTTATACATGGTGCACTTTCAGATTTCAAACTTTGCAGGATGTTTTCATTCACTTAGAGCTGTGTTACACACTGCATGAAAGGTAATTTTCAAAAATCCATAATAGGGGCACTTTAATTCACACTTATTATTTTTGCCATTGTTTTTTTTTTTTTTTTTTTTTTGTTCCTGACAGGATATTGAGGATATGCTCAGAGGAAAGTTGCATTCACTCCCTCCTCAAGTGACCTCAAGACCGTCCCCATCAACAACACATATTTTAAGTGGAGTGTTTCATCTCGATGCGAAATACATTCACGAAGAGGGAAACTGGCACAACACAGGCTACATTCGCTGGATCACGTATCACCACACAAATGCGAAGGGGCTGAGTTTTGAAGGAGCTCTTGTTCAAAACAGTCAGGAGAAATGTAAGTGGAAATGGCTGACGGTGAAGCAACTTGTTGGGATTCTTTCTAAAGTCTTTTTGGCTAACCCCATGCAAAACTTCTTCAATCATCAAATCACAGGACCTTTAAACCTGAATGGCTTAGATGAAATTCCAGACAGCTTTTCCGTAGGGGAAAAGATGGAGGACTACTTAGACACTGCAATGCCATGTGTGATGACAACAACAATGCAAGTCAAAGAAGCAGAACGTGACTTTACCAAAGTCACAACAAGCAGCAAACCCCCACTAACTTCAGACATGATTGCAGGTATGTGCTCTGTGCTCATTCACCGTACTAGCACCGGTTTGAAGAGATGCCTTGAGAGGATGATATTAGAAAAAGAAAACTACACCACCTCTTCAACGCTCTCGTATTTTTCTGCTAGCAACAAACCACATAATGCCAGATCAGAACTCCAAAAACAGAGCCCTCTTCAACTAAATGAAATCATTAATCACAGTAAATATACTACACAAAAGCCACGCAACAGTGAACTCAGTGCCGAGGAAAATTATCGTTTTTACTACTTTAATGGCAAAATAAAACGTACAATGAACCACTTTGGACATGGAGTATGAAACATCAAAGAACAATGGATAAAAATACATCACATATTAGAGGCAAAAAATGTGAAGGACAGTTTTACCAAAAGAAACTTGATGAATTCAGATGAAATTCTGAAAATATACTTTCTCTGTTCAATTCTGTATTTATTTACAGTATATTATTTATTTGACCAAACAGTTATATGAAAGCCATTTTGGTCATTTAAAAAAAAAAAAAAATCTTACATTGTTTATAAGTCAATGTTATAAATCAGTGTTTATTGTCTTGTAAATAAATATATTTAAACATCCTTAAAACACAATCAATTTTCTTAACAAGCAAAGTTGTGTAAGATTGTTTTCTTGTTCTCTTTAAATCATTCCTTCTTCAATCACAAATAGTTTTAATAAAAAAAAACTATTTACATTATAAAATTAAAATGGGTTGCATCATTTATACAGCATTATACAGCAGTTATATTGATAATGACACTCCTTTTAATTAATTAGAATTAATTATGGGTGAGTGTTTCATTGGGTTCTAATTCTATGCTTAGTTTGCATGATCTAAAATAAATTTCCACATTAAAATAAGCTGGAACTGTAATTCTGATGTATGTGTTGATATGGGTAACATTATAGCCACCAGCTGCATCGAGGTGAATGTCTTATGTCTTATCATATGTATATAGTAAAACCCAGAGACTCAGATAAAACAAAGATAAGGGCACAGTGTGACATTCCTGTCTAACGTCCTGAAGCAGCAAAAGAAATGTTGCTGGAGCCTATGATGTGATGAGGTTATGGTGGTTGTCTCTCCTTACTGCAGTTCCTATGCATTTACAACTGCAGAAAATATTAAGGACTCCAGATAGTACTCCATGTCAAGAAACACTGTGCCAGGATTGGGCTCTACTTCAGTCTGTTCTTAGAAAACATGGCTACATGTGCAGATGATTTAAAGTAAAGTGTGTCTATATTGGAGTGCGCAGGATCAGTTATATGCCATGCTCTTGTCTTTACAGAGGACATCATAAAGACAAAATACAGACTGCAGTATTACCACCAAAGGTATGATGGTTTGCAAGATTTAAAATAGCAATTTAGTATAATATTTATTTGATGTAACGAGAAGATTAAACATTTTCAATTTTGGATACATTTAGAAAGATTTATTATTATCATCATTATTTTATTTTATTTTTTTGCTGTCTGCAAGAAAACAGTAATTACAACAGTGTTGACTGAAATAGAAAAGGGTCCTGTCCAAACTATTGGTATAAAATTAGAAGCACACAATTCCCTAGAATATCATTATATGCTTAAACATTAAGATTTGCACTCATGGAAATTACTATAGTAGTCAAACCTGTTCATTAGCAGGGGTGTCCCAATACTTTGGGCAATATTGTGTATGTTTGGTGCGGTAGGGGGCCCAACCTCATATTCTTTCATAGGGCCCAAAATTGCTAGCGGCGCCCCTGGAAAGCACTAAAGATCTTCTGTTGAGTACAGAACATACAAGTGAATTAGAAAATCCAGCCACCTCCAGAAAATATGCAAATACTGTCACATTTACAAAACAACAGATGGGAATTACAACAGTGCTGACTGAAACAGGTTGTGCAACAGAACTGGAAAGACCATCAGCAGAAAATGAAGGAAGTGAGAAGAAAATATCTTCAGGGGGCAAAGAAATCAGGCCAACAGTGGAAGCAGTTCAGGAAACTACAAAATTTGGTCAAAAACACCAGACAAGCTTCAGTGGAATTAGATTAACGATGGCAAAAGCAACATCTAGAAAAAGGAAACAGTGTATCTGATATAAAACAGAAGGATGAGAAAGAATACGCTTAGCAAAGAGAGGACTGGACAGCAACGGAGAAGTTGATCTTGGTTACAAGTCAACCTGACATTTTAATGACAAAAGAACCCCGAACAAATAAACTAGTGACACCAAGCACATCCAGAGGAAATAAACATATGGCCTTGCGGACAGAAAAAGAGACTGGAATGACAACAGAGCTTCCTGAAACAGAATGTACAACAGAAATTGAGTTACAAACACCTGAAGATAAAACACCTGTGGAGATAACACACACCACATATGGAGAAAGACAGTCAAAATAAGATGGATTAAGTTCAGAACATTTAAAAACAAAAAGTATAAATGAATTAGTTACATCAGCTCCCACTAGAGGACATGAAAATACTGACATAGACACTGAACATGAGGAGGAAACAACAACAGAGCTTCCTGAAACAGAATGTACAACAGAAATTGAGACACTAACACCAGAAGATAAAAAACCTGTGGTGAGAACAAATACCACATACAAAGAAATTCAGAGCCTGTTGATTTAAATACACAACATCTTGAAACAGAAGGAACAAATGAACCAGTGACACCAAACACACTCAAAAAGTATGCAGATTTACTGGAGACTGAACAAGACAGAAGAATGACAACAGATCTTCCTGAAACAGAATGTATAGAAATCAACTTATCATCTGCAGAAGAAAGAACATCATTGGAGAGAGCATTTACGACAACTGAAGAAAGACAGTCAGAACCTGTTAATTTCAATGATATTGAGACAAAAGTCACTAATGAACCAGTGATACCAACCACATCCACAAAATCTGCAGAAGATTTCACAGCGACCAGACAAGAGACATTAATGACAACAGAGGCTCTTGAAACAGAATGTACAACAGAAATTGAGCTACAAATAAGGAGATAAAACACCTGTGATGTCAGCAGCTACCACATACGAAGAAATAGAGACAGATAATGAAGTTTTAAGATCAGAACATATTGCAACTAAAGGCACAAATGAACCATCAACCCCTTCCAGAGGACTTGAACATACTGTCATAGTCACTGAACAACAAGTAAAAATGACAACAGAGCTTCATGAAACAGAATGTACAACAGAAATCAACTTATCAAGACCAGGAGACAAAACACCTGTGGAGAGAAAAGATACCACACTTGAAGAAAAACAGTCAGAATATAATGGTTTACTTTCAGAACATCTAACAAAAAGTATAAATGAACTAGTTACACCAACCATGTCCACAAAATATGCAGAAGATTTCACAATGAACAGAGAAGAAACATTAATGACGACAGAGGCTCTTGAAACTGAATATATAACAGAAATTGAGCTACAAACACCAGAAGATAAAACACCTGTGATGACAACAGCTAAAACATATGAAGAAAAACAGTCAGAGCCCCCTGATTTCATTTCAGAAAATACTGAGTCAAAAGGTACAATTGAATCAGCAACACCAACCATGTCCACAAAATATGCAGAAGATTTCATTTCAAACAGACAAGAGACATTAATGACAAAAGAGACTCTTGAAACTGAATGTACAACAGAAATAAACTTATCAACACCAGGAGACAAAACACCTGTGATGACAACTGTTACCTCATATGAAGAAAGACAGTCAGAGCCTGTTGACTTCATTTCAGAAAATACTGAGTCAAAAGGTACAAATGAACCAGTGACACTAACCACTTCCAGAGAACATGAACATATGGATACATTGAAAAAACACGAGATAAAAATGACAACAGAGCTTTCGGAAATGGAATGTACAACACAAATCAAATTACAAACACCAGAAAATAAAACACCTGTGGAGAGATCAGATACCACAGAAAGACACTCAGAACTTGATGACTTAAGGTCAGAAGGTCGAGCAACAAAAAGTACAAATGAACCAGTGACACCAACCATTTCAGAGAACATGATGTCACACCAACAGAACATGAAATGGCATATAGGATGTACAACAGACTCAAAGAGCTCAACAGAAAAAACTAAAGATGTCCTGGAAAAACAATCAGCGGAAAAGAAAGAAATGAAGCCAGCAATGGCAGTGCCAGGGGTGGAAACTCAAACACCACCAAGCATAGAAACAGAAGTGTCATGGCATACAGATGAAGATGGTTGCTTTGGACTAATTCATCGCACTAGTTCTGGGTTGAAAAGATGCCAGGAAAAGATGAGTAAAATTAGTGATTTAAAGTCAGAACACCTTGCAACTGAAGGTATAAATGAATTAGTTACAGCAGGAAAAATATGCAGAAGATTTAATTAGGACTGAACATGAGAAAAGAATGACAACACAGAGTCTTGAAACTGAATGTACAACTGAGTTACAAATACCAGAAGATAAAACACCAGTGAAGAGAACAGATACCACGCATGAAGAAAGACATATGATGGTTTAAGTTCAGAACATCTTGCAACAGAAGGTACTAATGAATTAGTTACATCCACCCCTTTAAGAAGACATGAACATACTGTCATAGTGACCAAACATGAGATAGAAATTACAACAGAACTTCCTGAAAGAGAATGTACAAAAGAAAATGAGATACTAACACCAGAAGATAAAACACCACCAAGCAAAGAAACAGAAGGATCACAGCCAACGGATGAAGATGGTTGCTTTGAATTAATTCATCACACCACCTCTGGGATGAAGAGATGCCAGGAGAAGATGATAATGAATAAAAATCATGTCACACAAATTACTACATCAAATCCACAAGAGGCTTCAACTGTGAAACATAAGCAAGAGACAACAGAGCTATCTTTCATATTGCAGAACGCACTGCAATCATCACCTCTTACTAAATATCAGAGTTCTAAACAAATTATCCAAAATAATATGGATGAAGCTAATGCTGATGATGAAAATAACCACTTCTACTATTTCAATGGCAAGTTAAAAAGAGTTGAAAATCATGCATTGAGGTTCAAGTATGATAACAACACTTACACTAACCAGATCATAGGCCAATCATAGTATTTTTGAAATAAAATTGTACATAAATGGAATTAATGATCAACGACCTACAGCTGGTCGCATTTTCTCTTATGTTACATTTACATAGAGATCAAATCGACGTATACTGTTTTGGGTTTCCTATCAGAGGTGTCACTAAATATTAAACATTTAATGTTATAATTGTAAACATAATTCTAAAGTAAGTTTGTGGAGGCTTTTTGATGTATGTTTCTTGTAACTGAAGCTATGTAGCAACATAATTACATAAATGTAATAATTGCAAATGACAGTACAATTGTTTCTCTTATGTTGTCCATCTAAGATAGATAGATAGATAGATAGATAGATATAGAAAAATGAAGGAAAAGTATTACCAGATGAAGCATCACAGCTCAGGGGAGTGTTTCTGCTGCTCTGTCACCTGATTATCCCTACAGTAGGCTAGTTGAATGTTGGACTGTCAGTTTTGTTGCTGTCTTGCAAGAGGAAAGCATGACTGACTAAAGGTAAGAAAATAAATATACAGATAAAACGCGCTAGATGTGCTGATGAGCAGAAGATGGTTTCCAAAGTGTATCAGAGAGTCATTCAATAAGAAGATGAAGGGAGAAGTTCAAACGAGCGTCGGAGAAACTTTGAAGGAATAACGAGCCACCGGATCAGATCACAGCGCGGTGTTTTTGCTATTTGTGTGAAACATCTCTCTTTAAACAGAGAATGGGAACAGTTGCCATTATTTGTATGATTTGTTGAAAGAAAATGTATGGACTATTTATTAGTTTACTTCATAAAATAATCTCGAGTCGCCTGTCTAGATGCGAGAATGATTTGATTATTTTTTTAAATTATTATTATTATTATTATTATTATTATTATTATTAATGTTCGATGAAGGTATTGCTGTCGAATCTGTTGGTTTAGTGTTTTACCTGCAGTCGTAACCTTTGACAATATCACATTTAAGTTAACATTAGATTAATATTTTATTTATTTTTGTTTTTAATTTACGATTATATGGCAGTAAAAAAAATATGCAAACAATAATTTTCTCTGATGAAAATCCAATTTACTGTTTACTGTTAGGCTATATAATTATAGTATAATTTTAAGAGAATATATTAATATGGGGGAACGGTGCAAGACGAGGGGACATCTCAAGAACAGTCCCTTGGTAAACAAAGATCTGTTGTTAATAGAGTCTATAAGTTACACAAATATGCATTTTTCTCAATTTTTTAAACTATATATTGACAGATTTTACCCAAAAGTTTGGACTGTGTTCTCAGAACAAGGATATTCAAATCATCTGAACAGAGCCATGTTTCTTCATTTGTCAGCATATTGCAAGATTACAAGGCAAAGATGGACTGAACTCAATCCAGAATACATATATACAATTACAGACACCTGGACTGTGAAGATAACTAAGGATTTTGCAATCAGACAATGTGATATCATGTATTAGCAAGAAGGAGCTGGAACAGCTAAAGGACATTCTGCTGACATACTGAGATTGGACAGTGGGGGACCATAATGCTGGTATCACACAATTTATGACTGAAGAGGTTTTTGTCAAGCTGAGCAGCCTGTCAATGAACACTACATACAGTCCCAACTGGCTTAAAATCAATGCTTACAAAGCATGTCCTTAATAGGAATGAGAAAAAGGCATGAATGTTTTCATCAACAACAAGGAACAACCATGTAAAATGCCTGTAAGCCATCATTTACAAAGAGAGACAGATCAATACAGCACACATAACCACTCATTAATATAAAATCAAAGAAATCGTGAAGATCAGACTCCACAGACTGTTAAAACAAGTTGCTAGACCACAATCGCTGCTAAAACTAAATCATCAAGCATGTACTGGTGTTGTTCAAACAGATAAAACCCTAGAAGCCGATCAGTATGAACCTGACTGCCCATCTTCTGGACCTCATGCTGAAGGCTTCCAACCTCTCTCGCTGGCAGTTCATCCAGGAATTCTCCATTCCTCCTCTGGTAGCTGTGCCCAGACTCCCTAGCACCCTGCTTCCAGTTTTTGGTCTGCTCTACGTGCTCATCTTTGGGCTTGCAGTGGTGGGAAACGGGGCGGTGCTGGTTCTTTTATGTCGCAGGAAGGCTCTACAGTCTCCCAGCACCTTTTTCATTTGCTCTCTGGCACTTAGTGACCTCTTGATATCCATAGTATGTGTTCCTGCCACACTGCTGCAGCACTTCTTCACCAACTGGCTGGCAGGTAGGCTTAATTATGTTCACGCTTGACAGAAATTTTACTTTCTGTTATTTTTATGTGTCATAAGTGTCTATATCCATTTGGACACCCAATTCTTTCCAAGCTCTCCTGTTGCATATAGCTCAACTTCAACTCTATTATGTGACAGCTTTGGGAAAGAAAAGCTTTAAGGATATATAGTTCATGCATGATCAAAGACACTGACGAATGAAACACTTGAGCTCCAGTGCATTCATCTTACAATTCAGTGCTCATAGATGGTATACTGTTGTTCAAAAGGTGAAGGTTTTCTGTGCTTTCTACACCTTTTTTCCCATCTTTCACAAAACTACAATTCAACAGCAGTTTGTGCCACACTTCAGTAAATGTGCACAGATTAAAAGATGCACTTGTAACATGAATTCATGCCAGTGAATAAATCATGTGCAAAACTGCACTTAGGCCTGAAACTGGATTTGTGAAGTCTATCCATAATAATGCAGTTTCTTGGTCCCTTGTTACTGATTCGAAATGTAAGGGTTTTGTAGCATCCTTGAAGCACAGAAATAAGCACTGAGGTTTTTAAAAAGATATAAACTGTGTTTAAAACTGTCTGGCATCTTAAAAGAACGCCAGAATTCATTTCTTTTCCGTCCGTAAGAATCTATTTGATGTTAATAATAATAATACACCCCAAAATGAAAGTCCTGTCATCATTTACTCATGTTCTCCCAAACCTGTTTGAATTTTTTATTAATATTTTTTTTCTGTGAAAAATGCCTGTTTTTTTTTTTGTTTTTTTTACATTATACAATGGATGCGGAATTGTCCAGTGTTGTTTTGGACCCCATTGTCTTTCATTGACAGTTGGAATACAGGTTTGAGGGTGAATAAATAATTTTTTGCATGAACTGCCACTTTAATTGGACAAATTTTGTCATCATAATAACAGACATAACAGACATGCAGTTCTATCATTGCTAAAAACATTAAAAAAAATTTTAAAAAAAAAATGGTGCATTTAACATACATGCATTACTTATTATCCTGCTATCAAACATTTCTCTGGACCTGTACATAAGTTTTGTTTGGCCTTGGGTGTTTTTTCTTCAGCTGAAATTTTACTCAGGCTGATTAATATTCACGGCCATCTTACAAGTAGACTTCTATGTTTACAATGGAGCTGTCATTCTGATGCAATAAATATACAAGGTGCAAGTACATAAATAAACAGGCTGTCGTGACCAGACACAGACTCGCTGAGACCAGAAGGACACTGTTGTGCTTAAACATCTGCAAGTAGCGTTTCATTATTGTATTTTTTTTGTGTGGTATTGTTTTTCGTTACATGCAACACTTAAATTAGAGCTCCAAGTACCTTCTGATTAGATGGAAGGTCACCATTAATTAAAAGAAATCTTGTCTCCAGTGGAGCCTGCAGTTGAATTGTAAATGAGCACTTTACATGACCAGAAGTTCTTGGAATCCTATTAGTCGCAGCAGCCCATATTTCTACAATAACAATGTTTGTGTAAATAACATGCTTGTCTTTGTGTGCTTGGGTTGCTGTAGAAGCAATGTTTAATTATTCTTTTCATGTTTTTTGAAAGTAGTCTTTCATGCTCACCAAAGCTGCATTTATTTGATCAAAATATAGTAAAAAAAAAAAAAAGTAATATTGTGAAATATTATTACAATTAAAATAACTGTTTTCTGTCATTTATTAATTTGTAATGTAATCTGTTACATTACTGTAATCTGCATTGTTATTTTTTTCCTGGGATGGCAAAGTTGAATTTGCAGCAGCCATTATTCTAGTCTTCAGTGTCAAACAATCCTTCAGAAATAATTCCAATGTGCTTATTTGGTACTGAGGAAACATTTCTTTTTATTATCAGTATTGAAAACAGTTTAATATTTTTGCAGAAACTGTGAAATCCTTTTTTTCTAGGAATCTTTGATGAATAGAAAATTAATAAGAAGAGCATTTGTTTGAAGAGAAATTTGTAACAGTGTAACATATTTATTGACATTTTTGACAAATTTAAAGCTGAATGAAAATATTTATTAAAAGAAATACTGATCCCAAGCTTGTATAGTGTAGGGTAATGGGATATAATGCAAAGATTGTGTAAAATATATTTGTGACATTTTGATATGTGACATATTTCTAGTGTTTGATGCATCATGAAGCATACCATGGGCACTCAGTTCTGGTTATTTTATTTCATCAGAATATATGACTACTGTTGAATGGCTGTCAATGTAAAAAAGATGCATTTGCAGCCAGATTGTGTAGTTATGACTTTTACCAGGATCTAACTGGACCATGTTAACCAGCCAAAATTGAATGCTTGACAAAAAAAATAAAAAAAATCAAATATTACCTCAATTATCAGTAATACATCAAGCTATGTCTGCCTTTTTTTCTTTTCCCTTTTTTTTTTTTTTTTTTGACTTTACAAATCAGGCATAGTTTGCATTGCCTGTTCCATTAGTATGCATCATGTTGTGTTATAGATTCTGTCGTTTCCAAGAATCAATGCTGTTTCATCTGATGACACTGTATAATGAAGGACAGTCATGTCCAGCATGCAGCAGGTGGATTATGCCAGTGTGCTTTTGGAATTATGTAGGATCAGTGAGCTGGAAAATAAGAATTAGTGAGTTAAAGAAGACTCCTCAGAACTGCTGGGAGAAGATTGCTCCTTAAATCCATGGCAACGCAAACCCAATCTTATCTCCTGTATTGTTATTATGTGGAACATTGTGTCAGAAAATGAAGCCTGTGGTCCTACTCCACCCCTCTGTCTTCATCATTGTTCATAAAGACCATACATTCACTGCCCACACATTTCCTTCTATTAGTTGGAAATTGCCCTGCAAGCCTCGTCAGTATACATCTTCTAATATTGTTACGTGTCAACACTTAAACCTATGTACTGTGTATACATGAAAACAGGTTAGCCAGTTTGTTATTCAATATTTTACACAGTCTTTCATCATTTGCCTGTTCTGTAATTCACTCACTGTGTCTCATTCATTTTTTGACCTACAGGTGATTTCCTGTGCAAGTTAATGCCATTCCTACAAGTGACAGCCATCGCGACCAGCATGCTCACCATGACATGTATTGCTGTAGAGCGTTTCCAGGGAATCCTTTATCCTCTGCATGTCCGGAACAGCTACTTTCTTTGTCATGCCTTCAAGATGCTGGGTGAGTTATGGAAAGAGAGATTATTAAATAACTGAATTTGTTAATTCACTTCTATGATGTTACTGTACAGTAAGGAAATTAAAATATAATTTAAAATATTATTTCAATTTTATAGTAAACTAAAAATATTTATTATATTTTTTTCCCCACAAAAATATATGCAGGTTTGCAGATTTTCATACTGTTAAAAATGAGTCATCAAAATAATAATTACAAAAATCAATCAATCAAATAGTAATAATAATAATAAAAATACACAATTAATTTCATGATTTCTGATCAGTTTTTAGAAAGCAGAATGAAAATTAATGTCATCAAATATAGTGAATTTAGTTTGTTGACTCCTGAAAAAACTGAGCTAGACAATAGCGACACTGTAGAAAACAACAAATATCCTGTTTTTGCCTTATTTTACAGTGCCAATGTGGTTGGTTGCCCTGACAATCTTTCACAAAGATATTTTAAAGAATGTTTTGTCTATATAATGAAAGTGCCAACCAAATTTGAACCCCATTGAATTTCAAAATACCTTCTTTTGTGTTCTTTTGAAATTCTACAAAACTACAAATATTATGTCTTGTCCCTCATTTTACAGTGGCCGTGTGGTTGGTTGCCCTGGCAATCGCGGCTCCCATGTGGTTTGTTCAGAAAGTGGAGGTAAACATGCAACCTTAAGAAAAAAATACTACATTCACATTCTGACATTTCCAGAACAATCCCTATCCATTATACAGACCACTATTTTTTAGATTTAACAAGCAATTTAGAGATTGCTCACACTGGTGCAGGGACATATTATTTAACAGACAAAACTCAAGTTATTAACAGTCAAAGATAAGGAACACAATGAAATAGGTCGCAAACATCAGTATTCAGCTCAGATACTAATATCAGCTAAATCTATCTGAGGAAAGAAAGAAATGCCCTAGTTTTCATTAAGTTTATGAAATGCTTTGTAATTATTAAACCAAAAGATTACATGAAAGAAATGTAAAAAAAGCAGCTGATGGTTTAAATATAAGCAGAACATGTCTTGACTCTTTGACATGTAATTTTCATTCACTGCAGCTACCACCAGAGATAACAGATGCATCAACACTATTAGAATCAAATTAGATGTTGCTTTGCTAGAGGAGACCATTGAGGGCTTCAAATGCAATGTCCATTATGTATTCATTGAGATAATAATGCCTTCCACTTATCATGTTTGTGCTTTTGCTTTATGTTTATTGTCCTTGCATGTGCAGCTTTCACACATTTTTTTCCTCAAAGACATTTTGAATGCATTGCTCCAATCAAATGATCATTGATATCATGCTGTTTCAGGCATTCAGCAGATAAACTTCATAAGAAGGACAAAAAGCTGCCTTTAACCATTAGCTATGCCTGTCAGTCAGTAAACCAGACCGTTATAATTCATTTGTGAATTAAAAAGCATCATCATGAACAGCATTATACAATATTATTTGCTAAACAAATTCATTAGATTGAATATTTGAATATTTAACTGCTTCTAGCATTCCCTCCATCTGTCTTTTTTTCGAAATAGAAAAGAATGAAGGATTCACATAATAAGTTGCCTCTTCTTTAACTACCCAGGTGAAATATGACTTTCTGTTTGATGTCCACCATACCTGTTGTTTGGAAGTATGGCCAAGCCAGAAGCAGAGGAGAGCTTACACTACCTGTTTGTCCGTCCTGGTGTTTCTGGCCCCCTTGACAACCATGGCCATCCTCTACTGGAAGATTATGCGGGAACTCTGGGGCAAGCACAAAGTACACGACGTCATGTTTCAAACGCTCCCAGGATCTGAAATCAACAAGATTACCAGGTTAGTCTAATTTTTTATATCATTTTATAGTCTCAAAAATGAAATTATACATTAAACAAAACATTAATATTAACTTAACGTCAACCAAAGTTACAATTACAGTAAGAGGCAAAATATATTAAAGGGACAATTCACCCAAAAATCCACCTGACTTTAAGGAGCTTGAGCATTTAAAGGGGTCATGAACTGCATTTGTTTTTTATTTTGTACTGTTCTCTGGGGTCCACTTATAATGTTATAAAGACTGCCTTCAATATAAGCTTACAGGATGTTTTTATTGTACAATGACAAGATCAAGGGAATTTTGGTTTCTCAGTTCATGACCCCTTTAAAGCAGCAGACAGCAAAACTGCGGCACACACTTATAATAAACAAGATGTTATCGTGCACTGGCGCATTAATATAGTTATCAGTTTTGGTGTTAAACAATAAAATTGTGTCAAAAATAAGTTCTCAATACTAACTTCTTATTTATTGGACTGTAGTATAAAAGCAATTACTTTTTTACTTTTTCTTTTGAATATATTAAAGAATGTTTCATTCTTTTTGTCCACATAATGCACAAAACAACATTGGACCCCACTGACTTTCATTGTGTGGACAAAATACTTTTTTTTTTTTTTTTTTTTTAAATATTGTCTTTTGTGTTCCACAGAAGAAAAAGTCAGGTTTGGATCAACATAAGGGTGAGAAACTAATGAAGAATTTTAATTTTTTTTATCGGTGCCGATAGCCTTGCGGGCAGCTTTGCGCTTCGGGCGTCTCGTGTTCGAGTCTTGGCTCGCGGACCTTTCTCGATCCTGCCCCCCCCCCTCTCTCTCCAACTTCGTTTTCTGTCTACCTACTGTCCAATCAAATAAAAGGCAAAAACTCCAAAAAAGAATTTTAATTTTTAGGTGCACTATTCTATTAAGTAAAATTATGTAGTATACAAATAATGTTGTATACAAGTAGGCTATATGACTCAATGTTGCGGTGGCTCAGTAGTGCACAACACAATGAAATCTCCACAACACAATGCATGACTAATTTTGTTGTGTTGTGCTAATTTCGCTGTGTTGTGGCTTGTTTCCATTGTGTTGTGCTAATTTCATTGTATTATAGCTTGTTTCCTTTTTGTTGTGCTAATTTCGTTGTGCTTGTTTCCATTGTGTTGTGCATTACTGGGCCACTGTAATCTGTACATCATTAAACAGATAGTTCATACAAAAATAAAAATCCTGTCATCATTTACGCACCCTCATGACATTCCAAACCTGGACGACTCCTGTGCAACACCAAAGACAAAATTTTGGTGACCATTGGCTTCCATTTTGTAAAGAGAACAACTGAGACATTTCTCAAAATATTTTCATTTATGTTCCACAGAATAAAGCCATAAACATTTATTATGATATACGGGTGAATTAATGATTACAGAAAATTCATTTTTGGGCAAATTATCCCTTTAAGGATTATTTTTAAAGATTTTGCAATGTAAGCATCATTGCAAACCCTTATGAAAGTTAACCATGGTTTTACTACAAATAAAACCTAAAAAACATGGTTACTATAGTATAGTTCAATCATGGTAACCATGGTTTTGCTACACTAACCGTAGTTTAACCATGGTATTTGTAGTAAAACTGTGGTTATACAAATGGTAATCAATACACCAAAAAAAACATGGTTACTACACTTTTCCTAAAACCATGGTTAATTTCCATAAGGGAAGTATGTAAATAATATGGCACAAAATTCTAGGCCGAGCTTAAAATGCAACATTCACAGGGCTATAAAGTTATAGCAAAAGTTTGGAGTGAGATTTCTGTTAGGGGAAGGGTCACTCAAAGGAGAGGATCCACTCAAAGGGGAGGAGCAAGTCAAATATTTTCAGCACCTAATTCTCTCAAGTTTTTACCAGCGGTTCAATTGTACCAATTAATAAAAGACAGACAAATTCAAATTATGTATTTCAAAAATACAAATATATCAAAAATAAAAAGAATTTTGCCCCAAACGAGCCAACTGAACAGCAGTACTCAATGTACATACTGTACACATACAGTAGGATTGCAGAACTTGCCCTGGAGATGTATGTCAAGCTGTGTGTGTGTGAGAGAGAGAGATAGAGAGAGAGAAAGTACATATTTCAGCTTATGTTGTTTTTTTTTCTCTTCTGTTGTAAGTGTTTGTTGCACATTTTGATGCCTGATGACAGGGGTAGAGGGCTCCCCCATAAACCACCATCATGATAGGTAATAGGGTTCCATCCAGAGCCAAACTGTTCCTAGTTTTGGATTTGTTTAAAACCCACCATGGAGAACACTCTCTCTCAGTTCAAGTAGGGAAGCCACAGTGCTTTTAATGGGAGCCCCTACCTTTCACCATTTTTAAATATATTTACATTTACATTTAGTCATTTAGCTTTTATCCAAAGCGACTTACAAATGAGGACAATGGAAGCAATCAAAACCAACAAAAGAGCAATGATCTGCAAGTGCTATAACAAGTCTCAGTAAGCTTAACGCAGTACACATAGCAAGGGTTTTTTTTTTTTTTTTGTAATTCTATAATAAATAAAAAGAAAACAGATGGAATAGAAAAGGAATAGAGCAAGCTAGAGTTAGATGCCTTTTTTGCTTTTGTTAACTTTATAATAAATAAAAAGAAAACAGATAGAATACAAAAAGATTAGAGAAGCTAGTGTTAGTTTTTTTTTTTTTAAGAAAACAAGCAGTTAGTAAATGAATAGAGTGCAAGTCTAAAAGGGACAGGTTTATTTTTTTATTTTATTTTTTTTAAAGAATAGAATTAGAATAGAGAGTGCTAGAGTTAGAGGAAAAAAAGGTGGAAAAGATGTGTTTTTAGCCGATTCTTGAAGATGGCTAAGGACTCAGCTGCTCGGATTGAGTTGGGCAAGACATTCTACCAGGAGGGAACATTTAATTTAAAAATATATATAACAATTGATTTTATTTGGATAAATTTGTCTGCCTTTTATCAGATTTTCCAACTGTTATAACATCTCTAGTACTTTCCTTAGTTTCTGGTAGCAAAAGCTAAGTTAAAGCTTCTGGTTGCAAAGCAGTTGGAGAGTTTTTGACTGCATCAGTAATCATTTAGCACAAATTTGGCTATATTCCATAACATCAGCTCTCACTATCTTTTAATAGGCAAGTGATTTTGTCCAGGAATCATAAAATCAAAAATAAAAAAATGGGGTTAAACAGCATTCATCGGATCTTGCTCTTCCTTTACACTCCGTGTGTGTGCGCATCCATGTTGCTTAGTAACGAACGTGCTTGCAGCAGGATCGCGTAATTTACACGGAAACAACATTCTCACTTCTGATTGGCTGGTAGGATTCATTTAACTCTATATAACTCGAGACAACTATGAGACTCAGCAGAGAGCTTCCCTCCGTATGCCTGTGTCTCGTCTATTACTTGTATATAGCGGGGCAAGTTATCCCTTCTCAGCGTGAGAAATACAAGGTGTGGCGTGAGAGCGTGTGAACTGGTTGAAATGCGTGTGTCTCACGGTGAATGCGTGAGACTTCAGAGCCCTGCATTCAGTTTTATACAATATCTAACAGGGTCTCCTTGCTCCATCTCTATTCACCAAGGAGCCAGAAAAAGGTTGATGACCCCTGGGCTAATAGCACCGCATGGATAGCCATGTGATGAGAATCCTTATGATTTTGACAAAAAACACTTTTTTGTTTGTCTATATAATGCAGTGAATCACACTATGCTTTTGAAAGGTCTATTTAGCAGATGCTTTGAATGCCGGTATTGCATAACGTCTGCATTGTTGCTCTCGGATCACATGGTGTTGGTAGACTGGTACAAATGAAATGGTGTTTGATTGACACACCTGTATTGTGCTGTTATTGACATGCCAGTAACAATACAAATGCCTTCCATTCTCAGGAGGAAGAAGCGTGCGGTAAGAATGATGGCCACCGTGGTGCTGCTCTTTGCCGCCTGCTGGGCGCCTTTCCATCTGATCTCCCTCCTGCTTGACTATGGTACCACAAAACTCCTTGTGCTCTTCCCTCTTGCACACTGTTGTCCCTTTTTTTTTTTCTTCCCCTCACAAGAAATGAAAAAATAAAAAAACCTTTTACATGTCTGTCAGCCAACTCCTGTCATTCCTGTTAGAGTATAGTAAACACATTCTCACTTCAGATTCTCACCTTCTTTTCCACTTTCCTCCTCAACCTTTCATAGAGGTCAACACCTCGTTCCTGTGAACCTTCGACATGCAATCGTTTGTTCTATTATTCCTCTCACAGTTATCACTATGGCAACTATTGTGAGTTTGGTGTAGTACTATAGTCTCTATACACATATTGTGTGATATTATCAAAAAAGCATTAATACAGGTGTAGCATTTATGTGCATGAAATGCATAATTATTTATAATTAAAAATGTATAATTCATGAACATCCTTAATTAATAGCATTTATGCAAAAAAACAAACAAAAAAAACAAATATACTTCATAAGCAAGTGCAGAATATCAGAACTATATGAAATGCTTATGATTAGGAAAATTCACAGCGAATCAAAAAAGTCATCTTATTTATTTATATATCTCTGACCCGACCTCTCTGACCTATAGGAGCTATTTAGTTCCACTTAAGAGCAAGACTGTTTCCCTTTCTATTTTTCAGCACATTTTTTCATCTGCACTTACTCAAGGTTTCAGTCTTTTAATACACATTTTAATACGCTGATTTATAATAATATTTATTTATCTCTGCCCAGTATTCTGTCCACTTCATTGCCGTGTGCACAACACGCAGTACGTTTCTTCTGTTTTTTCCGTGGTTCACATGCTTCTCAGCTGCAACAAAAGCCTTTCAGAAGACAGCATAACCAATTCTTCTATTTCCAGTGAAATGACATCCATAAGCAGACACACTGGAGCCTCTCTGGTTTGGAAATGAAGGTTTAATGGAAACAATGAAAAAGCACATGTGACACTAACATGCTTGCATCCCAGAGACTCACTTTCTACAGTGTATACTGTTCAGCTAGTCTTGACATTGACAGATAAGTCCATTCCTTTTTAGTTTTCTTCTTTTTCTTTTAAAAGGGTCATTCTTCAGTTGGGGTGGCAAATGAGAGGCAGAATTTGTAAAAATGCTTGTTTGATTTTTACTAATAAAATGTATTGCTATGCTTTTAAAATTAGTTTAATATGCTATATCCATTAAAATAGAAGCTTAATAACATTTTGATTTTTAAATAATTTCAATTAAACACTGGTGACACAGCCACTTATGTCTATGGTGTTACCAATATTTGAAGTAAAATTTTGGTTTGTTCTAAAATGAGCAGGGATATGCAACTTTAGGTAATAATAAATAAATAAATAAATTACTTTAAGGATCAGTTTCATTGATCATTTAAATTTCAGTTTTTAAAATAAATGTTTAATTGTTCATCCTGGCCCCTATTTCTGCCAAAGGAGAATAGTTTCTTTTCTTTTTTTTTTTTTTTAATTTGGATATACATCAAAAAAGACAGCAAAAATGTGGTACCTTTATAGTCTTTATTCTAAAAGATTAAAACACTTTATAGTCTAAAAACATGATATTATTAGATTAAATGGCTCTGAAGGAAAGAAATTTCAGATACATTTTGAAGTAACACCACAAATGTAATATAACACCACAGACTTCATATTGCATGTTACTATAGAGTTTGTGGTGTTACCAGGAAAGACAGTAACACCACAGACAAATCAGCCTAAACCAGACTTTTCTAAAATAGAGGCTGCCATCATGATGATTTCAAGATCAGGGGACATTTTGGAAATATTAATAAGTATGTATTTATCAAAATTTTGATTAAAATATGTCAGATCTGCAAGTTATCAACATAACACCACAGACACTAATAAAGTGTGACACATGAAATTGTCACAAATCTAGCTAACTTTAAGAAAATTAATAAGAAAGATTGTACTCCCCATGCACCTCTCAGATCAACCACCTGCAATGACCTTTACACACAGGAGGTAGCCCAAATAGAATTCCCCCTTTTCTTAAAGAGGTGACATCCATTGTTGTAACACCACAGACATGAATTTGGGGGACACAACTTTTTTCTTAAATATAAGAAAATATGTACAATTTAATAAAATTGTACATGTTAAATAAACTATTTCACAATATAACCACTTTATTTGTGTTAAAAATGTTATATTGTTGCAATTACATTCCATGATACCTCTCTAAGGTATGGCGGGAACATGCATATTTTGTTACAAATGCAATCTTTTTAAAATTTATTTATTTAAACTCAAATAAATATGTATTTTAAAAATCTAACTATTAACAGTGCACAAATTGTGTTTACCCTACATAATACAAACATGCAAACATTTTATGATTTATTGGTATTTAAATTTATTTCAACTGTGGTAAAGTAGAGGGACACCACTTGCCACCAAAAATGAAGAATGACCCAAAAAGCTGTTTAGTGATAAATGAAAGCACATAGGAAGTAAACAAGTGACTTATTTGTGAGTGAGTGATTGAATCACTGACTCATATGAAACTGATTTGTTCAAAATCACAGATGAAGCAAGTCACTGAATGAGTCGTTCAACCGATTTGTTCAAAACATTCAAGAACAAAACACTAGTAATTTTTTTAAAGACACATTGGTTCTGCTGTGGCTTCATTTGGAACTGTTTGCATTGATGGAGCAAAAATATAAAACATAAAATGCTGTTTACATCAAGGACAATAACTATACCTATAAAGTTTTAATAATTGTTATAACTCTATAAGAATAGGAAAGTTCACAATATGGAAGGATATTGTTGGAATGACTTTAGAATGATTCTCTTCCAGCTGATGAATGATAAAAAATTGCCAGCCAATCAGAATTCAGCTTGACCAGTTAAAGTGGCAGAGGACGTAACTGTAGCATGTTGTTGTAATAAACAGAATGATATTTTGCATTAGTATGGATTCTAATATAGCTTATATATACACTGAAAAAAATTATACTAATTTTTTTTAAGGTAAGTGGTTGTAAACAATTTATTTTAACTACATTTAAATAAACAAATTTAGTTGAAAGTTAGTAGCTAAAATAAATTGATTGCAACCACTACCTTAAAAGTTTTTAGTAAATTCAGTGAATAATTTTTTCAGTGTACTCTAGACCTGGCATTTTTTAGTCCATTACCATACATCTTGTGTTTTTAACACAAAAACTAGCCCTTAAAAGTCAATCCTGAAGCATTTTATGAAAGTTTTTTTTCTTGATTTGTAGAGAAATTTCCTTTTATAACTTGCATATCCGTTCTCTGAACACAGGTCAGCTGGACCTTGATCTTGACTCCGAGTTTCTCCTAGTCAGCGTGGTTCAGATCCTGGGATTCAGCAACTCTGTGTGTAACCCGCTGGTTTATGCTGCCCTCAACACCACTTTCAAAAGGGACCTGCTGGCTCTGCTCACTCGAGGATGCTCTGGTGCAAGAGGTTGCTGCTGTAGCTCGTGCTCCTGTTGGTCCTGGAGGAGTCACAAACGAGTGGGCATCTCAGCAGTGGAATCAGTGGAACCCAGACGAGGCCTGGAGACAACATGCAGACAGGGAGGGATCAGATCATGGAGCAAACCAGCATGGGAGGCTGAACCAGAAAGGCCTACATCTAACATGTTCCCCCCCATAAACCTTCTCAGTGCCATCAGACCCAAAAAGACCTCCAGTACCATGATACTAAGTGTTATCGACCCTCCACATACAGATAGCACGTCTGGATCTGACCGGCCTCTCACAGGCATACTGGGCGAGTGAATGTCAACAGAATGAGATTGTAGTGATAGCTTAAACTCATCGACTTAATGATTTAGAAGACAAGAATCCTTCAGGAGCTTTAAACAATCTCAGATATAGCCACGGTTTTTAGTTTTTGCTAATGATGTGGATTCAACAACCTGCAGGAAGCAGTTTTGAAGGATGTTTTTGTTTTTGGAGCTCAGTTAATATCTCCACGATAAGGATGGGAGCAAGTCACCAATGAAAGAAACTGAGATGGTTTTGAGGTGCTTTCAGTCTTTGAGCTTCTAAAAAAACACATATGAACAAGACCAGCTACAGTACATCATAAGTTTTAGTTTGGCTCTGAGAAAGACCAAAGACCATGTGTGCACCCTTCCTAGACTGTGGTAAATATTTTCTAGCTGTATTAGATTATTTGAAGAATAATGTGTCTCGTTCATTATTTAATTAGAATTTCTGCGTGAAATCTGCCTTTACAAGAAAAATCATGATTCACCAATAAATTTTGTATTGAAATTTAGTATAAATTTACAAAAAAATGTAGGAACAACTGAAACCACACATACGCAAAAATTACGTACTCTGGGTAAGCAATATAAACAAGTTTAGATTACTCAGATAATTTATCTTAAATGTATAAAAAGGGTAAGAAAAGGTGAGTTATAGCTCGAGCTGCGATGTTCCTCTGCATAAAAACACATATATGTGCCTGGCTAATGAGAGGTCTGTATAATACCTGATTGTTGTGTTTGTGGATTTAAAGATGGCACACTTGCTCGGCGTTGCTCGAGGGTCTTGCTTGCTGTGCGTGCTCTCAAAGCGAGAACGTGGCTTTAGATAGCATCACGTGACGAGAGTTGTGCGGAAAGTCCTTATATGGAGCTGATTTGGGTGTGTTTTGTGTAGATTATTAACTTAAGGCATATCACTAATTTAGAGCACTCCAAATGTATTAAAATAGAACGAAGTACAAATTCATATATGTACACACGTTCTCCTGTACGTATACGCAATTAATCCACGCAATAATTAGTGAATGAGACCCAGTTTCTTTTAATACCAGTTTGTGGAGAGCAGCATTAAAGGATTACTCCACCCCAAAATGAAAATTTTGTCATTAATCACTTACCCCCATGTCGTTTTGTTTGTCTTCGGAACACAATTTAAGATATTTTGGATGAAAACCAGGAGGCTTGTGACTGTCCCATTGACTGCCAAACAATAAACACTGTCAAGGCCCAGAAAAGTATGAAAGACATCAACAAAATAGTCCATCTGCCATCAGTGGTTCAACCATAATTTTACGAAGCTACGAGAATACTTTTTGTATGCAAAGAAAACAAAAATAATGACTTTATTCAACAATTCGTCTCCTCTGCATCAGCGTAGCACCATTTTGGAGAGTATCCGCTGGACGCAATCGGCAGCTTACGCTCTTCTGTGTCAGCTGCACCTCACGGATACGCTGTTTTCGTTCAAATCAAAATGTAAACAAATGTAGAAAGTGTATCCGTGTGGTGCGGCTGACACAGAACAGCGTACGCAGTTTGCGTCCAGAGGATACTCTCCAAAATGGCGCTACGCTGAAGCAGAGGAGACGAATTGTTGAATAAAGTCGTTATTTTTTTTTCTTTGCGTACAAAAAGTAGTCTCGTAGCTTCGTAAAATTACGGTTGAACCACTGATGGCAGATGGACTATTTTGACGATGTCTTTCATACTTTTCCTGGCCTTGAAAGTGTTAATTGTTTGGCAGTCGATGGGACAGTCACAAGCCTCCTGGTTCTCATCCAAAATATCTTCAATTGTGGTTTCCGAAGACGAACGAAGCTTTTACAGGTTTGGAACGACATGGGGGTTAGTGATTAATGACAAAATTTTCATTTTGGGGTGGAGTAACCCTTAGATTATTTGATGATTGTTTGACTGTGCTTTTATGTCTCATATTCAGGAGTGTGTGCAGCCTCTTGCCTCAGGGAATGTGGATTCTGTCTCCATGGATGGGCCCAAAGTCTACTGGAAGTTCTTAAGAGTCAGCAGGAGCCTGCAGAGACATTTGGAGATGCCCAGCTGAGTGCGGACGACACACTCTCCATAAAGCCTGACAACTCGGATTTATATCATGACAACTGTAGAGTTTGCTACAGGCAAGATTTCACTATTCAAACAACCTGGAGATAGAGATTACATACGGATTGGTTGGCAGAACACACACATTTGGCACCTTGATACCTCAGCTCATCATACTATCAGCATCTTTACAATGGTTGCTATTGTTTAATTGAAAGATCTTATTTTAAATGATTGTTTGCATATTTTTCTATTGCAATGCACATAAAAATAACTAAGTAGTCTAGATGCTTTCATCACTGTATATCTTTTGATGCTTCATATTAAAAGTCTTAATATGTCGCTGCATACCATTCTCTTTTATGAAACACTAAAGTTTTCTTTATCTCAGTATGTGGCACTGAGTTTCATGTTGTCAGTTAGTCTTTAGTATTAGGCTATAAAATAAAATAAAATAAATGAATAATAATGTTATTTAAAAAAAGATTTAAAGATTCAAGTTGATTGCAAAATTGTTTAGAAATTAAGGAATTAAGGTTAAATAGTGGTTGTAAGCACCACTATTTATAAAAAGGAAAAAAATGCATATATACTGTTAAATATATAATAAAGTATTAAAAATACAATAATAATTACATTATCAATAAATAATAACAAATCAATACACTCTAGAAATAGCACTAATAGTGGTTCTTTGGCTCGTAATCATAGGGGAACCACTACATAGCACCTATATCTTTAAAGATGGTGATATATAGCACCTTAACCACCCCCAAGAACCGCTGAAGAACCAATTTTATAACAGTATTAATAATAATAATAATTATTATTGTTATTATATAATTGATATTTAAAACACAATACACCATATCTTAAAACATAAATTAAAAATGTATTTATATATATATATATATATATACATACACACACCCACACATACATATGTATGAGTGTGTATGTATGTATGTATATATATATATATATATATATATATATATATATATATATATATATATATATATGTGTATGTATGTATGTATGTATGTATGTATGTATGTATATATATATATATATATATATATATATATATATATATATATATATATATATATATATATATATATATATATATATATATATATATATATATATATATGTATGTATGTATGTATGTGTATGTGTATGTGTATGTATATATATATATATATATATATATATATATATATTTATTATTTTATACACATACATACTTTTCTTGGTAACAATTTACAATAAGGTTCATTAGTTAACAGTAGTAAACATGAAGTAAGAATGAACAATACTTCTACAGCATTTATTAATTTTAGTTAATTTCAGCATTTACTGATGCATTATTAAAATCACAAGTTCTGTTTGTTAACGTTAGTTAATGCTCTGTGAACTAACATGAATAAACAATGAACAACTGTATTTTCATTAACTAAGATTAACAAAGATTAATAAATAGTGAAATAAATGCATTATTCATTGTTTGTTCATGTTAGTTAATACATTAAATAATGTTAATAAATGACACCTTATTGTAAAGTGTTACCCTTTTCTTTCTTGGACTTCTGAAGGATGAAACTGCAAGGAAAGGTTTTTTTTTTATTATTATTTTAAAACAAAAACATTCTACAAACAACTTTGCAACAGCAAACATTTTACATTCATAAACGAGCAAACAATTGTCTAAGGGGAAAAAAAGAGATACAAAACTTCTACTCATAGAGAGATATTGAGAAAATGAAGCAAGAGCGAGCACCGAGGCATGCGTCTTTGTTAGGCGTCAAGGCAGGAACAACGTGGAGTCGATATAAAACTAGAAAAAAATGATAAAAACCTCTGAAAACAGTGAAACAGATGGCACTGAACTGCTCAGAGGTAAAAACTCCTGCACCTACATCTGAAGAGACACTCAATGTTAAATTCAGTGCAAAAAGATGGAAGATGTGTAGAAAAGCCTGTGAAGATGTGGAAAAAGGTCCCTTGAAATTGATGCAGGTTTTTTCTCTTGCTATTAAACTCTATGTCAATAGGTGGCAGTGCCTGCACTGTACGACAACTCTACAATTTCATAATTACATGGGGAAGGGAGGGGGCATTTTGTTCTCATCTAATTTCAGCTTTAACTCAAACAAGTCTGTTAAAAGGCAAAGCTGATCCGAGATCTGTTCTGAAAATATCATATTTCATACACCAATACAGCTACATAGCTATACAGCCGAGTCAGATGTCACAGCTCATTTACTGCTACGTAAATGAATTAAGAAGCCCTTTAGATAATATATATTCCACTTGTTCATTTTAATTTCAATTTGTTCCTTCGGTTTGGTTTTCAGGCAGTACTTCATTACGTTGTGCTCTTAGGGCTTCCATAAATATATATCTATTAGTTTCGTTTAATAGAATTCTTGACAACTATTTACAAACTAGACAAAAGGCAATTAAACTAAGTAGTTTGTGGATGAACATAAATTTCCTTCATCTTTTAACTATCTAAAACACGTACCTGTGCACTACCGCATATAAAACAAGAACAGCGAGCAGAAGTTTGAAATGCCTCCTTATCCTCGATATTAATTCAACCTGTGGAAGCAGATACAAGCGTCCAAGAGATACTGACCGTGGTACTCTTTCAAGCTTTTCTTTATCTTTTCAGAACATAAACGTCAACACCATTAGCTGGGAACATAAAATCCACAGCGAAAGACACGTCTTTGATTCATATAACAAGAAATGATGTGTCTGTAGTAAGTGACACATTCGGGGTAAATGCAAAAAATGCCTTAGCTACAGAAAACTATATGAAGATGGCACTAAATCTGCTTGTGAAAGGACCAGAAGGATTTGTCTGGTGAACATCTCAGTCACGCCGCCTGAAAGGCGCGATAAATGCTTCAGAAACACTTACTGTAGGTGAATATTGGTAACAGGTATAAATAATACGTAATTACATAAAACAAATAAATACATCACTTATTTCAATATAAATAAGGAAAACGGAACAGGCAAGAAAGGTCGAGAAGGTTGAAAAACATCTCGTCCTCGCACCAAACAGACGAAGAAGGGTCATTTGTGGGGAACAAAAAAAAAAAAAAAAAAAAAATTTAGAAATCACTTTTCACAGACTGGCAAAAGAAAAAATCATGTTCTGACCTTCAAATGAAACCCTAAACTGCTGACATGCGTCTGAAATCCAAAACTCAACCTGAACCAAGTTCTAAACTCATCTTGAAGCATATTTGTTCATTTGTAACCGAGTTTAACAAGGTTTGTAGCTAAGTGATTCACTGCAGAAATATGACTACATGTAGTGTGAAGCTTGTGAACATCTTCAGTTTGTGCCTGTCAATACTAAATACACTTGTTTTAGTTTGAACATTTGGCGTAACCAAAGGTTTAATGACATCTATACGTAGGCTTTGGACCAACCTGTAGTTTAAAAGCCTGAGGCCAGTGCATCGAATAACACTACAATGCACTGTTGAGAGGGAACACATCGCCCTCTGCTGCTAGCCAGTGTAAATCCTCAAAAAAGGTCCAGTGTTGGCTTCTAAACCCAACGTGGGCGCTACAGAGGTGATTCTCCAATGTCTCCATAACAGGACATCAAGTTCATGCCATGGGACCCACAAGACCCACTGGGGAGAAATCAAACCGAACGTACACCTGTCCATTATTTAGTTCTTGTACTCAACAAATATCTTGCAGTCTTGAAGAGACATCACTCATATTTGTAGTAACCTCGTTCAACAGCCTTGGAGGCGATGTGTTCTGCTGAATACCGCTGGTCCAGGTCTAGCAGAGCCTGTAGTAACGTGTTGATGTTTGCCCGCAGGCCCTCTTTTTGCATCCAAACCCGCAGCAGGTCGTAGACTTTGTCCACAGGGTGCTGCGTTTCGGCCACCTTGATGGCGTTGTCGCTCACGCCGATGCTACGGAAAAACTTGTTGTGGTACCGCACATCCAGGGTGTCAAACAGGTCGAAACTCTTGCTTAGAGACTCCTCCTCACCTATTAAATCAGAGCAATAAGACTTCAGAACATGTCTAATGGCCCTTTTGGAATATGAACTTGAAAAGAACCAATTATATTAATGAAAAGGGTGCGTTCTATACTTGTAATTAGGGTTAGGATTAATTCAAATACAGAATTAGCTTGATATTTATGGTATTTATTTTAAACACTACCATTCAAAAGTTTGGGGTCAGTATTTTTATTAAGTAATTAATATTTTATTTAACAAGGATGCATAAATTCATCAAAAGTCACACTGACATTTATTTAAAGTTTTCTATTTTAATTAAATGCTGTTCTTTTGAACCTTCTATTTAAAGAATTAAGCAGCACAACTGTTTTCAACACTGATATTATTGTTTCTTGAGCCACAAAACAGCATGTTAGACAGATCATGTGACCCTGAAGACTGGAGTAATGGCTGCTGAAAATTCAGCTTTAACATTGCAGGAATAAATTACGTTTTAAAACAGAAACCTGTTATTTGAAGTTGTAATAATATTTCACAATATCACTGTTTTTACTGTATTTTTGATCAAATAAATGCAGCCCTGGTGAGCATAAGAGACTTATTTCATTTAAAAAAAATAAATAAATAAAAAAATTCTGACCAACCGAAAACATTTGAATGGTAGCATGTGTTATTTTTATTTGTATCTTTTTTTAAATTTTCTTTTGGTTCTATTTTTATTTTTTGTTGAACATTTGCACTCTTAAGAAAAACAGAAAGAAAATAAATAAATAGACAACACATCTTTTTCTATTGCACTCTGCTAATTCATCTTTTTACAAATGAGTCTAAACTCACAGACCGAAACACTGTGATGTCTGGTGATTTACCATCTGACCCAGTTATTGAACCTTTAAAGTCACATTTACTCAATAAACCAAGAAATGTTGTCATGTTGTAGTTATGTATTCTCCAAATACTGTGTCTGAGAGAATAATATCTTACCAAGTAAAGGAACAAGTCTTCTGGGAGGACCATCATCCTATAAAATAACAATAATAAAATAATCAGGTTTAGCAATGTTGTGAATCTACTTAATTTTTAGTAAATAAAGATTTCTGCTTGGGAACTAGGATCTTTCCACACATTTGTAGGCACTATCTTGTCATTTCACTGCATTTTGATGGTTAATGACTGTGTGATTGATCCCAATTTTTACTAACCCGTGCCCATGGCTCTGTAACTGTCTCCGTCTGTCTCGGGGCTGGGGGACTCGATCGTGGCGATTCCTCATTGTAGACTGCAGGAGGGAGGGCAGATAGACTGGTTTGGGAAGAGCTGGTAGTGTTTGGCAAGCTATCACCCAATCCCCGGTCCTCATCCTCCACTGGTATGCTCTTGGTGCCTGTTTCCTGCGTTTCTTGCGTCAACAAGGGGCGGGACTCTGGGCGCTGCCCCACTTCAATCTCTAATCCAGCATTGCGGCTGTTTTCTTGTTCCTCTTCTGATCTTGGATGCTCATCCTAAGTGACGTCAAGAACAACAACAATTGATTAAAAATTTAAGTTGAAGTAAATTTAATAAAAATGTATTTTTTATTATATAATTAAATTAATATATTTTTTTTTATTATTTTTAATTATTTAGAAAAAATTATAAAAATTTATATTTATATTTATATATATATATATATATATATATATATATATATATATATATATATATACACACACACACACATACATACAGGTGCATCTCAATGAATTAGAATGTCGTGGAAAAGTTCATTTATTTCAGTAATTCAACTCAAATTGTGAAACTCGTGTATTAAATAAATTCAGTGCACACAGACTGAAGTAGTTTAAGTCTTTGGTTCTTTTAATTGTGATGATTTTGGCTCACATTTAACAAAAACCCACCAATTCACTATCTCAACAAATTAGAATACTTCATAAGACCAATAAAAAAAAACATTTTTAATGAATTGTTGGCCTTCTGGAAAGTATGTTCATTTACTGTATATGTACTCAATACTTGATAGGGGCTCCTTTTGCTTTAATTACTGCCTCAATTCGGCGTGGCATGGAGGTGATCAGTTTGTGGCACTGCTGAGGTGGTATGGAAGCCCAGGTTTCTTTGACAGTGGCCTTCAGCTCATCTGCGTTGTTGGGTCTGGTGTCTCTCATCTTCCTCGACAATACCCCGCAGATTCTCTATGAGGTTCAGGTCTGGTGAGTTTGCTGGCCAGTCAAGCACACCAACACCATGGTCATTTAACCAACTTTTGGTGTTTTTGGCAGTGTGGGCAGGTGCCAAGTCCTGCTGGAAAATGAAATCAGCATCTCCATAAAGCTTGTCAGCAGAAGGAAGCATGAAGTGCTCTAAAATGTCCTGGTAGATGGCTGCGTTGACTGTGGACTTCAGAAAACACAATGGACCAACACCAGCAGATGAAATGGCAGCCCAATTCATCACTGATTGTGGAAACTTCACACTGGGCTTCAAGCAGCTTGGATTCTGTGCCTCTCCAGTCTTCCTCCAGACTCTGGGACCTTGATTTCCAAATGAAATGCAAAATTTACTTTTATCTGAAAAGAGGACTTTGGACCACTGAGCAACAGTCCAGTTTTTTTTCCTCCTTAGCCCAGGTAAGATGCTTCTGACATTGTTTCTGTTTCAGAAGTGGCTTGGTAGCCCTTTTCCTGAAGACGTCTGAGCGTGGTGACTCTTGATCACTGACTCCAGCTTCAGTCCACTCCTTGTGAAGCTCTCCCAAGTGTTTGAATCAGCTTTGTTTGACAGTATTCTCAAGCTTGTGGTCATCCCTGTTGCTCGTGCACCTTTTCCTACTCCATTTCTTCCTTTGTCAACTTTTCACTTAATATGCTTTGATACAGCACTCTGTGAACAGCCAACCATTCAGTAATGACCTTCTGTGACTTACCCTCTTTGTGGAGGGTGTCAATGATTGTCTTCTGGACAACTGTCAGATCAGCAGTCTTCCCCATTATTGTATAGGCTATTGTGTAACCATTTTGAAGGTTCAGGAAACCTTTGCAGGTGTTTTGAGTTGATTAGCTGACTGGCATGTTACCATATTCTAATTTGTTGAGATAGTGAATTTGTGGGTTTTGTTAAATGTGAGCCAAAATCATCACAATTAAAAGAACCAAAGACTTAAACTACTTCAGTCTGTGTGCATTGATAATAATAATAATAATAATAATATATAAAAAAATATTTTAAAAATAAAAATTTAAAAAAAATAAATAAATAAAATAAAAAAAATAAAAAATAAAAAAAAATTTACCAAAACTTACAATAGGAATCTTCACATCATTCAAATCACCAGGAGTGTCTGAAATAAAGTTGATAGCAAATATGTCCATAAAAATATGTATTTAAAGTAATTTCAATAGAAGTACATTTGATTTTCCACTCTACAGATCTATGCCATAATAATGTGAATGCATCAATTGTTATACAATGTACTATTCAGACTTCATATACACATAACAACTGACACTGCAGTGTTATTCAATACAAGGATTAAAAAAGGATTTTTAACATACCGCTTAGTTGACGTTGATGTCTCTTATAGAAGAAAATTATTCCAACCGCAACTGATATGATCAGCAGAAATAAAACTGATATAACAACCGCTGAAAAAGAAAAGAATATTAAATTAAATATTTCCTTCTGTTCATGATTACATGATGCAGTGTAATTAACATCAAGGTTGAGTCACTTTCATTTCAAGTTAATTTTGGATTTTTGTATGCATATGCTTGCCTTACCTGTAGTAACAGTGTCATCTGATGCCGAAGGCTTGTCCGTTGGACCTTCTGTCGGAGGAGAGTTTCGCTTCCTGCACTTCGTATTGGATGTCGCAGTGCAACGGCTCACTTCTTCCTCATCAGCTTTGCACCTGCAAAACCACAGTCAAAAATATGCCTTTTAGAAAAGTTGTGAAGCCAAAGGCCTAAAATAGGAGTCTTTAAATGATTGTCATTATGAATAGCACAGTAATAGCCTCAGGGGTTAAAGGTGGAGAGAGTGAATCAGTGGGAAAGGGATCTGACTCATTGGATGTGGTGATCTAAAGCAGAGGCTGGGGCTGAAAGGTTAAGAGAATAGAAGTTGGGAGTGTCAGAGCTGTCTGCTTTCATCTGGGTGTTGTGCTGCAGATCAGAGGTCAAATGGGAAGAGCACGTTCCAGAGGAAAGGAGGAACTCACTTGGCGCATTTCTTGCACACTTCACAGGGCTCGTCCGGCAGGCAGAAGGTACCAGGTTTGCATTCACACTTGGTGTTGCTTGTTTTGGTGCATTCTGCAACCACGATCTGATCTGTAAAAGAAGGAAGAGAAGCAAAAAGGTGAGGGAAGGATGAAGAAATCAGAACAAGCGGGAGAGAAGCAATGGACCTAATGGTTTTTACCTCAGCAAACAGTTCAAATGCAATGAATGTTGGATCAAACCAGATTTGATTCAGAGAGAATGATTTAGAGTCTCTGTTACTACTAACATCTGCCTCTGAGAACAGCTGGAATAGAAAGAAAGTCTTAACACACATCAGAAGGGTGAACTGTATGATTGCATCAATCCATATTCAATCCACATGCTACAGTAAGAGAATAATCCAGAGCTAGATTTAATCCAGACCTAGATAAAAATAAAATGAAAAATTCTATATATTATCGTTACAACTAGCTCCTGTCTAAGACAAAATACAAATGCACCTTTGAAGGGTTAAATGTCAGATAAATCCTGATCCAATTGCAGATTTAATCCAAATTTAGATTAAATAATACAATGTATGCATTTTAAAACTAATATCTGTCTCAGAAGATAGTAAAAGTGCACCTCTACAAGGTAAAATGAATTATATACACATTTCAGATAAATCCACATCCTGATCCAATCCAAATTTAGATTAAAAACAAGATTCACAGTATTATTGTTAAAACTAATCTCTAAGCCAGCTAAAATGCACCTCTCCAGGGTAAAATAAGATGATGTTTACATTTTGGATAAATCCAGATCCTGATCCAGATTTAATGCAAATTTAGATTAAATAATGCAATGTATGTATTTTAAAACTAATATCTGCCTCAGATCAGAAGACAGTAGAAATGCGCCTCTTCAAGGTAAAATTAATTGTATATATTTCAGATAAATCCATATCCTGATCAAGATTCAATCCAAATTTAGATTAAAAAAAAAAAGATTCATAGCATTATTATTAAAACTAATCTCTAAGACGACAGCTGAAATGCACCTCTGCAGGGTAAAATAAGATATTTACATTTTTTATAAGATATTTACATAAATCCAGATCCTGATCCAGATTCAGTCCAAAATTAGATTAAGAAATAATTTTGTGTTTAAATTAATGATTGGTCAATGTTCAGTCAATACAGATCCAGTTTAAGTCCAAAATCAGATTCACTTGACATTCAGTACAAAAAAAAAAAAAAAAAAAAGTCTACCTCAGAGAATGGCTAAACTGCATGGAAAGTCTTAATCAACACACCCTCGTGACTCAGCAAGCAGAAGGGCTAACCTGGGAGTGATTAATTGTGTAAAATTGATACCAAACAAGACGCCACATGATACAGGCATGCCCAGCATCATCCTAAAACATACGCATGCACATAAACCTGGACAAGAGACACAAAGGTGCGCATAAACTAGAGGATAGATCATTCATTCATACACACACAAATGGCTCGTGAAAGAACACAGGAGTGGGGCCACACCCAGGACGTGTAACATTAGGAGATCAGATTCCCAGGAGCGAGGTGTCCAGCACAGGAAACACTAGACTCAGCTCTATTCATGGGGCCTGCTTATGTCCCTGTCCTCTTGAGAATCCTATGGGAGGCTCATTGTCTAAACAGGCGAGCGAGCTTTTTTTTATACGAATATGTAGTGTTTACAACAGAGTTTGGATCTGAACAAGCAGTAGGGTGTTGTGGGAAAGAGTGTTTAGGTAAATCAAATGATTTAATAAACTGTAAATGTGGCTGTCCAATCAAAATAAACAGCACTTTAATGGATGGCTTTGACTTCATAGGAACCAGAGACAGACTAAATAGCTTTGCAGAAGTATGGGCTGTCACAGCGGAGCTTTCTGAGATGGGTTCAATGTGCTTTAGATGTTCCGTCTCACTTGGAGATCACAGTATGCCGCACATTTTTCCATCCTGTACAAAAGGCAATTCTGAATTTCCAAAAGCAAATAATTCTGATGCCAGTACAGCTATGTCATCTCTGAGATTTTTTTGTTTTTTCTAATTTATGTTTTCCGACAGCAGATTCAGAAGTTAATTGTTTGTCCAGTAGTCACCAGCGATGGGTTGTGTTGCTGCCTCCCCAGCATGCCAAGGACCATGTGTGTTCCATTATTCATTCGAGATGTATAAATGTTACATTCCTGAGTGCTCTGCTTCTCTAGAGAGTCAGTGCAGACTACAGATGGCTGTCTACTGGAAAACTCAACAATCAATTACAAAAGCAGAAGGTTGAGATTTCTGTACCTCCAAGTGCCAGTCACAGGCCTGACTCATAAACTTGTACTTTAAACAACTATAAGAGAAAGATCTGGCCTTGCCTTTTACATACATCTAATTGTGATATTGACTCAAACTCGGGGGTGAATGGCTGGTTTGGAGAGGAAAGTGGAGATTGTTACCTCTGTGGCACTGGCTGCACTGCAGACACTGATCCATGCCTGTGGGGTGTTCGGCATACGTGCCTCCCTCACATGGAGCGCAAATGCCCTTCTCCTGGTCACTGCTACACTTTTGTTTCACATAAGTGCCTGAGAAATGGGAAAAAAAAAACAATGTGACAGACATTAGATCTCAAGATATTGTATTTGGAGAAAGAAAGAAAAAAAAAAAAAAGCAGAACAGGAACAAGTTCTTATTTAGAAACAAACTCATTTAAAATAACTATAATTAAGACCACAGAATGCAACATTTGGCCAAAAATTTTTCTTAGTATATATGCTGACACCAATGATGTAGTATTAAAATATTAATTAGCATTACTAAAAAAAATGCATTAAGTAACTTAAGTAAAGTACATTTTAGAGTAACCCTTTTTCCCCCGAATAAGACCACAGCTTACAACATTTAGATGTTCTATACAATTCTGAGTCCTGTTTAACCTACATGCCACCTTTTTGTCACAATTTTAAAATGTTTTTTTTTTTTCTTGGTATATATTCTGACACCAATTATCTAGTATTAAATTATTAATAATAAAGCATTTCTCATATGGAAAAAAAAAACATTAAGTAACCAATTAAACTTTCCTTTCAAGAATATATTTTTTAATTTTAGTTATGCCATTATTTTTCATACAAAAATGCTTTTTATAGTATATATTCTCTCATTATATCTTTTATTTTATATGGTTTTAACCATGGTAATGAGAAACCATCCTGTGATTATCATGGACTTATTAGAAAAACTATACAAAAATTAACAGTTTTATTACATTCCACATATTCTCACTGTAATTCCCAATACTATATTTCCAAATTGTATATTTTGTGTTTAATTCCCATCAGGCGGTTTGGTGATTTAAGTTGCTCTTCATGTTCTTCATGTTTGCAGAGAGCGAAACACAGGCCTCCATTCCTGTTATTCTGGATCTCCAAACACCTCCTTCAACAGAAACCTTACAATACCTCTCAACAGACACAACTCTATGGTGAACAAGAGTTTTACAAATAAGAATGCTGAGTTTTAAGCTAATGAATATTGTTCTATAAAATAACCATTTTGTTTCTGTTCAAATTTTCATCAGAGAATAATCCTCTTAATAGCAACACTGACAGATGTTTGTCAGTGCCTAATCAACATAGCCTGGAAAGCAATTTTAAACATCTTGAAAACAGTGTATGCTTTAATTTACTTTAAAATCTTTGCTTTGAGTGAGTTGAGTCATTTGTGTTTACAATACTGGCCTTTACAAGGGAAGTTCTCACGGTTTGACAGGGACGTCAGAGATGGATCTTCACTGCTACTTACCAGCTTCACAGTTCTTGCAGCAGAAGCCGATGTGAGGGTATTCCTGGTTCTCCACGCAGTTCAGCTGTCTTGCTGTGCGGTTCTGGAGGTCTCCTGCAAACCCAAGCTCTGCCGCTCCATGACCCACATGAATCAAAGCAACGATAATAGGAACCTAGAAAATGAGAGAGAGAGATTTTTCAATATGCATTCTTGATGACCTGCATTCATGTATCCCAGTGTGTACTTGAAAATATTTCGGTTTTGCTTTGTTAAATCTGAAAAACAGAAATTATAACTTAAATATTCAAAATAAAAATATAATATTTTAGAAAATATTAGGATTAGGTTTGTTAGTAGAGTAATATATGTATCATATTGAATGCATTTTGTAAACACATTGATGCATTCAGTTACTCAAAAAATTAACAAAATAAATAATAAAACTAAATAATTAGAAATACAGTTGGAATTAATCTACTACAGTCGTAAGCACTTCAGACAGCAGACGCCTTCTTCTTGTTAACATTATTTCAAATATCACAGGAATAAAGACTGCAAATGACTTGTTAAACGTTTCATCTGAATTTCATTCATAAATTAATTTATTGCCATTGTTGCTAATGAATAGGTATTTGAGCTTTACTTATGGGGCTGTGAAGGCACACAAGACAAAAAAAAAAAAAAAAGTCTGGGAAGAACAGCAGATCAGAGGTTTCTTCAAGAGAAATACCACTTTTATACTTTCACACGGCTGCAGTCATGCTCTTTCACACACATTTAGCCTTTCTTTCTCAGTTCCAGAGGCAAACAGAGAGGTATTCTGAGTTCTCATAGCTGACCTTGTGTGAGCAATCTAGCATTTAATTCAAACCATCTGATGTGCACATCTGCAGAGCAAAGCAAATTAACAGAGCAGGAGAGAGTCTTTTCCTGGACCAGAACAAAACAACCTACCCTGACAAAACGCACATACACAGAACTCTAAATGTGCTGTGGGATCCATGGAAATGGCAGTAAACGTCTAAAAAACAATTTAAATGGTGGGAAGAAAGTAAGTTTTGACAAGGTCACCAACAACAGTGCGAAACAATGCTAAATGCAAATAAAAAGCAACGAATCATATAATTATACATATTTAGGCATGTCAACTTATAAAGGAGAAAACAAAAGTCCAATAAAATTTGTAATTGACAACAAAGGCATGCAAATAAACAACAGTAATTCATCTGTCATTTGGACATAATTCTTATGATTTATTAGTTTAATTAACCATTAAAAAAAAAAAAACTCAAGTTTGAGTCAGTTTGTTGAATCCTTCATGGAATAAACTCCATCAGTGGTGGTTACTGAATCAATTTGACTCACTTTATTCTACTTTTTTGTACTTTGAGTTTCATTTCAATCAGTTTGATTGCTACCATTAAAGGCTTACTGTCCATATGACAATGTATATTTAAAACTGCACATGTACAACAGATATTTTTATGAACGTATTATATATGCTGCCCTGTAGCAAAACTGCATGGTAATTTTAAACTCTTAAAGGTACAGTAAAAAAACAGCCTGTTGAATTGTAACATGGTCTGTGGAAAATGGTCATGTAAAACTAAATAATGTCTGTTTTGGTGCAAGAAACATAAGTGGACTTTAAGGGGGAGATGCTACAAAAGCGCTTCTTTTTAACATCAAATACGGCACTATAAACAAATGTTCTCAATGCTGGTCAATGGCCAGTCAGTTCGGTATCTCTGTCTTTTTGTCTAAGAGGATAATGGGAAATGTAGGCCGTTAGATGGAGCCGGTGGTGTTGAGTTGCCGCTGAGGTGTATGGCGGTGGTGTTGTGTGTCTGGGAGAATGTGGGTCATTTGAAGTGGTGGCTCTAAAGTGTGTTGTTTAGCCGTAAATGAGGCCTTCTCATTGTGACATGCTGAAAAGAGGGAGAAGAAAGAAGGGGTGCCTCAGGGACCGAGTAAAGTGCTCGTCTGAAGTAGAAGACCCCTGCTCCGCATGCACAGTCCATACAGAGCTGCTGTTGACTCCCTCACACACACATCTCTGTCTGCGCACAACGACCCCTAAATATCTCTTCTTTTCTCTCATTTGACTTACTCACACACACATACACATACAAAGAAAGAATGAAAAGCAACCACCCTATCACACTCCTTTTCCTCTTAAAGAACAACCCTGGCCTTTACTTCTCCCACACACATTGGCCTTCTTTGAACATGTCTGTTAGACACTCATTCACCATATGCATGTGCTCTGATATACACACACGCATTCCCACACATCTCTTTTATCTTGAACACTTTGCATTTAACTGAAACCTCACGGATCTTTCTGGAGAGTAGGATTGTGCTGCTTTTCTCAATAGTAAATATAATATAACACGTCATGTAAAATTGCTAAATTTTAATCAGAGAGTAATTAAAGATGGCAAACTTGTAAAACCCCAGCTTGATGTACACATTTTTTTTAGGACAGTGTTTTTGCTTTATGATGCTGGTTGGACATTCTCACAAAAGTAAACTAATGCCCATGAAACCAAACACTGAAATATTTTAATATGCAAACTGTTATGATTGGCCAACCATTGTTTACAAATATAATGAATGAGCACTGTTGTTTCTCAGGGCAGGCCAAGTTGATGAATTCTGAATGGTTGTTGATATATAAATATGGGAGTTTGCATGTTAATATGCTCATAAAAATGCAGGATGTGACATAATCATGCTGAATTCTGAATGACCTATTTTTGTAGCCGTTTGCACAAAAAAAAAAAAAAAAAATGCACTATATTATTTGTGAAAATTGTAAATGAAACAGCACAGATTTTAACAATAGCATGCTTCATTGTTGTCTCAAATGATTACACTGAACATTTAAAAATAGCATTTTTAAAAGCCTTTTTGAATTAAAACATTAATTTAAGACCATTCGAGAAAATAAAAATGATAGGCTACATTTTTAAAGACGTTACTTATGATCATTAAGGCTGTATTTATTTGATAAAAAGTAGTAAAAACAGTAAAGTTGTGTAATATTATAACAATTTAAAATATATTTCAATACGTTTTAGAATGTAATTTATTCTTGTGATTGCAAAGCTATATTACAAATTTGCCATTACTCCACATGATCCTTCAGAAATTATTCTAATATGCTTATTTGGTGCTCAAGAAACATTTCTTATCAATATCAATGTTGAAAACAGCTTTCTTTCTTTCTGAAACCATCATACTTTTTTCAGGATTCTTGAATGAATATAAAGTTCAAGAGCATTTATTTGAAACAGAAATCTTTTATAATATTTCTAAATGTATTTGTGGTTACTTTTGATCAATTGAATACGTGTTCATATTGTATTAAAAAAAAATTAATGGTAGTATATCAATTTGAGTGCATTGCACTGTGGGACTATCCCATGTAGTTCTTATACTACACATTTTTTTTGCAAATCTTCTGAGCATTCTATGCATGCAAAAAAATTGCATGCTGCACACTACATAGCAAAAGTAGCATGCTATTCAGTAGCCTCTGATTCCATGTGCCTTTCACTGTTTAGTCAATAAGTTAAGCTACATTGCTGGTGACAAACTGCAACAGCAAAACTTCAACTGTTGACAGTGTAATATTATGTACTAATATTTGTAGAATAGCAACAGGGTTTCCAAAACAGAACAGCAATCAGAGAAGACATACCGCAGAGGAGAACAGCAGAATGCTACTTGTAAACTAGTATCAAATAGAGCCGAACAGCTGCGCTAAGACATCACAGAGGACCAGGGGTATTAGGGAATATGGCGATACGTGCTACAGTGTGCAACACAACCAGTAAAACGAGGTTCTCAACAAATACCGCATTGTTAAATCGCAGATTTGAATGCTAATCCATCTTTAATAGCTGAAATATCACAACGGCCACAGTAAATCAACTCAAAAACAGAGCAGAGACTCAATTCGGGGTTGGATATGCAATGTTTGGAACTCGGAGGAGGGTACAATGGTCTTCTTGTTGGAAGACGGACCGAGACTATCAGCCTCCAGGGGAATAGAGATGCCATCGAGTGTCCACACAGACAGTAAAACCACTCTAGACGATGAAATGAGTGCGGGCGAACCGAACGCATGTGTGAGAGTTTCTTGAGCGAGTATGTGTGTGTGTGTGTTGGAGGGAATTCTGAGACAAACTTTGGCTCCAGTGGAGCTCTCTGGATGTCAGCCATGCCTTGTTGTTCTAAGGGAGTTTCCTGGATTGAGCAGCGCTGTCGAGCCACACTCTCTCCGCGCTCACGTCAGACTTTCCACAGACGTTCACATGCACAATCGCACCATTTAGACGCAGCCGTCAGGAGGTGGGGTCAGAGAGCGACGGCTATGGAGTGCTGGAGGAATTTGAAAAGAAAAGGAGAAGGGGGACAGATACAATAGACGGAGTGTGAGAAGCCCAGAACTGGCGTAAAATGTAGGGCAGGCGCATAGGAAGGCATGGCAGAGAGGAACGACGAGTGAAAGAAGAGAGATTCCTGACTCTGAACGGACACACTGAAACCATTCAGACGAGTGGAACATTAAAAGTCACACTAATGAGCTACAGTACTCACTCTTTTACACCCAAACACACACAACGCAAAGACTGAATTTTCCCAGACGGCATGAAAAGCACACATATCAGTTGCTGCAGCCTGAAAAATTAGTAGCTGCATTAATGTCTGACACCTGTTCCGGACCCCCTTGGCACATGCAAACCCATCTGGGTCAAAGTTCGCTGATTTACCAATGACATCACCCACCAATGACAGTGGAGCCTGTCTGACAGACGTCTATGCCAAGCGCTCGTTAAAAAGCAGTCAAACTTTTTCCTGACTGCGCTTGTGTGTGTGAATGCTATGGAAACTCCACGTCTCCATGGCAACATGTCTGATCCCGGGACAGGTGGTGTTTTTTTTTTTTTCTTTGGAGAGGCACGGATGGGGAGGCTGTGGAGGCAGTGACATCACTTCCTGTGTCTGCACATTCCAGATCTGGTGAATCACTGGATGCCAAAGCAGCACTAGAACTAACTTGTCAGCTTTCTTGCTGACAGCTCATAGTGAAACTATTAACAAACAAGGAATATTAAACATTAGACGTCATGACATGACTTGCTGGAATGAAAAAAAAAAGTTTTGATGTGCTTCTGCAATTATAGCCATACCTTCAGAAGATTTTAGTAGAAAAAATAAAATACAGTGACTTCCTTGTTGCTTATACCTCAATACAATCTAATTTTCAAGGAGGTCTAAACAATTCTTTTTTTTTTTTTTTAACTGCTTGTCTGTCTTCATTTTCACTGACCTTGACACAAATTATAAATGTAATTGTTTTATGAATATTAAATGTATATATTTTAGTGAATTGGTGGGATACAGTCATAAGTTAAATAATAATAATAATAATAATAATAATAATAATAATAAAATAAAACAGTGCTTACCCTATTGTGCAAGCCACAGTTTCATAAACCAAGCAGAACTCACTTACATTGGCCTTATTTTTGAGCCCTAACAAAAGTTTCCTTGGTAAAAAGAATCCAAAATTAATAAAAGCTGTTAGATCATGTACTTACAAAATATATAAACTTTACATACATAAAGTCATGCTTACTTCATTGGATTTTGTGATGCAAACATCCAGAAGACATTAGCACCCAAATATATACTTAGTAAAACTACAATCTAATCCCAATTGTAACTCAATCATTGTTTAGAAAACTAATTTCATCTGAAAAATGCTTTGTGGACCCGTGGTCTGGCTTTTATTAGCTAGCGCTGCTAAAAGTGAACTATTGTCTCTATTATCAGTGCTTCAAGACTATCCCGATAAACCATGACAAAAGCATCTCAGTAGCAGAGGGACGAGGGTCACCCGGTAGGCATGACCGGTTAGAACTAAGATAAGACCAGAACAAACTCAATGCAAACTGGCTTCCTGCTTTCCCAGGCAATTCATTTTTACAGGAGGAAACAGCAGCGAAATCTGGTTCAGACTTCGAGGTCTGTGTTCGGTTCAAATCGAACTTGTGCATTTCAGTTATCTTACAGAACATCCTCCACAAAAAAATGAGAAGGAAACGCTCACACACACAAACATTCACAGCGTCCAGACAGCCTGCGGTAGGGTTTGGCCTGTAATAGGTGGTCAGGACGTAGACCAGCATGGTAACCTTAACCTCCAAGATGAGAGTCCTCCAAACCCACAATCACTTTGCTCTGGCAGCTCACCAGCGTGGCGCGTTCGGAACGGAAGGGACACCCTTTCCCTTCTGTCTGAGTGAATAATTGTTGAATATGCAAGGAATGACTGGTGAAGATGATATGGAAGCAAGCTGCAGTTTAACAAAATAGCAGTATCCCAGATATCAGAAAGAAAGTTTTAAATTATAGAGCTGGAAAATATACATAATCCAGAAGTCTTACCCATAATTAAAAGCAAAACAAGCTGACCCTAAAACATGGGGGCTCCACTCTATATATATGTGTGTGTGTGTGTGTGTGTGTGTGTGTGTGTGTGTGTGTATGTATGTATGTATGCATGTATGTATGTTTGATTACTGAATGAACGGTAGAGAAAGAATGAATGAGTTTTGTTTGACTGGCTGACCACCAAAGTAGACGTAACCGAGAGCGGTAGTCACACAAGAGCTCATGAATGACCCGGTTAATGCCAGTGGCGGCATACAATAAACAACCAAAGCACACAACAGTTCAAAGAAACCTTTGGCCTGAAAGCAAGCGCTAAGTGTGCTGGCTTCCTTTGCTACAGTTAAACAATCGAGTTTACAATGCTTACTGCCAGCTCTAAACTATTAGCAGAGAACATGAAATCTTCATTGTTTAAAAGTGCCTGTTTTCATATGTGGACGGGCAGCTATACGTCTATCTCTGTCATGCACACACACACTGGCACAATCTTGGCTAGTTGACAATAGGGTCTCACAGGTTTTATTGTTTGGGGTTACAGTACGATAAGGCTGTCAGTTATTGGCGTTTGCCGCGTGTGTGTACGTGTTCAATTAGGGCTACATCCGTACTACATGCTGTACAGTGCGTTTCATTATGTATGATTATTGGAATTGACGGACGGGCAGGAATTTTTTCCCCCTGTACTTAACAAATGGTTTCTATCAGAGCTGTCGGTTAAGGGACAACACACCGTTCTTCATTATTTCCAGCGGTCCGGAACAGGAACCTTATGGAATCATGTGCCTCAAATTATCCACAGATTCCAGTCTTTTATGCATTTTACTGAGAGGATGCACATGATGAACATGCTGCACAAGGATACAGACTCATCGAAAGAGGAGAATGATTGATAGGGAAAGATTGGTTTATTTTATATTTTTGTTGTTTTAATTCAAAGCACAGAAATGTTGTAAACTTTTCATACCACCTGCATGAACAATATATGCAATTTTCTATTTTTAAATAGATTTACTCCTGTGGTAAAGTGGAATTTCAAAGAAGCCTTCAGCAGTCTTTCGTGTCACGTGACATGATATTTAAATATTTTTAAATATTTTTTTTATTATATTATATTTATTAAACTAAATTATATATGGTTTATTAGTGTAGTAATAAATATAGTTATAAAAAGTATATTGTAAAAATATGTTATAAAAAGTATATATATATATATATATATATATATATATATATATATATATATACACTTTTTATAACTATATTTTTACGATATACTTTTTATAACTATATTTATTACTACACTAATAAACCATTAGTTTAATAAATATAATTTATTAATATAATTTATTATCACACAGTGGTGTGAAAAATTGTTTGCCCCCTTCCTGATTTTTTATTTTTTTGCAAGTTTGTCACACTTTAATGTTTCAGATCATCAAACAAATTTAAATATTAATCAAATATAACACAAGTAAACACAACATGCAGTTTTTAAATAAAGTTTTTTTTTTTTTTTTTTTAAGGGAAAACAAAATCCAAACCCACATGGCCCTGTGTGAAAAAGGTTCACAGTGGTGAACCTTCCCAGGAGTGGCCAGCCGACCAAAATTACCCCAAGAGCGCAGCGACGACTCATTCAAGAGGTCACAAAAGACCCCAGAACAACATCCAAAGAACTGCAGGCCTCACTTGCCTCAGTTAAGGTCAGTGTTCATGACTCCACCATAAGAAAGAGACTGGGCAAAAATGGCCTGCATGGCAGAGTTCCAAGACGAAAACCGCTGCTGAGCAAAAAGAACAAAGGCTCGTCTCAGTTTTGCCAGAAAACATCTTGATGATCCCCAAGATTTTGGGGAAATACTCTATGGACTGACGAGACAAAAGTTGAACTTTTTGGAAGGTGTGTATCTCATTACATCTGGCGTAAAAGTAACACAGCATTTCAGAAAAAGAACATCATACCAACAGTAAAATATGGTGGTGGTAGTGTGATGGTCTGGGGCTGTTTTGCTGCTTCAGGACCTGGAAGACTTGCTGTGATAAATGGAACCATGAATTCTGCTGTCTACCAAAAAATCCTGAAGGACAATGTCCGGCCATCTGTTCGTGACCTCAAGCTGAAGCGAACTTGGGTTCTGCAGCAGGACAATGATCCAAAACACACCAGCAAGTCCACCTCTGAATGCCTGAAGAAAAACAAAATGAAGACTTTGGAGTGGCCTAGTCAAAGTCCTGACCTGAATCCTATTGAGATGCTGTGGCATGACCTTAAAAAGGCAGTTCATGCTCGAAAACCCTCCAATGTGGCTGAATTACAACAATTCTGCAAAGATGAGTGGGCCAAAATTCCTCCACAGCGCTGTAACAGACTCATTGCAAGTTATCGCAAACGCTTGATTGCAGTTGTTGCTGCTAAGGGTGGCCCAACCAGTTATTAGGTTTAGGGGGCAAACACTTTTTCACACAGGGCCATGTGGGTTTGGATTTTGTTTTCCCTTCATAATAAAAAACTTAATTTAAAAACTGCATGCTGTGTTTACTTGTGTTATCTTTGATTAATATTTAAATTTGTTTGATGATCTGAAACATTAAAGTGTGACAAACATGCAAAAAAAAAAAAAATGAAAATCAGGAAGGGGCAAACAATTTTTCTGTATATATATATATATATATATATATATATATATATATATATATATATATATATATATATATATATATATATATATATATAAATAATTTATTTTATTTTTTTTTAAATTTTATATATATATATATATATATATATATATATATATATATATATATATATATATATATATATATATATATATATATATATATATTTAAAAAAATAAATAAAATAAATAATAAATTATATATATATATATATATATATATATATATATATATATATATATATATATATATATATATATATATATATATATATTAAATTTAATTGTTACATTTATTAGTGTAATATATACAGTATAAAATTAAATATTTTTTATTCTATTACATTTAACTAAATTATATATTATATTTATGTAATATATAATAAAAATATTATTGTTTTATATATATGTATGTGTATGTGTATGTGTATATGTATATGTATATACAGTGCCACTTGAAAGTTTGTGAACCCCTTGCAGAATCTGTGCAAATGTGAGTAATTTTAACAAAATAAGAGAGATCATACAAAATGCATGATATTTTTTAGTACTGTCCTGAGTAAGATATTTTACATAAAAGATGTTTACATTTAGTCCACAAGACAAAAAAAAATATCTGAAATTATTATAATAACCCAGTCGTGGATGATCCACGACTGTTTTTTGTTTTATGATGGTTTGTGATTAAGTTTTCACCCCCCGGCTTTTAATGCATCGTGTTTCCTTCTGGAGCATCAGTGAATGTTTGAACCTTTTTTAATAGTTGTGTTTGAGTCCCTCAATCGTCCTCAGTGTGAAAAGATGGATCTCAAAATCATACAGTCACTGCTAGAAAGAGTTCAAATATGCAAATGATGCTGGAAACCTGAAGATTCCGCAGGACATGGAGGATTTTTCTGAAGAACAGTGCTCAGTTTAACTGTTCAGAACAAACAAGGGACTCATGAACAACCATCACAAAACAAAAAACAGTCGTGGATCATCCAGGTAACCACACACAGTATTAAGAACCAACGGTTCACAAACTTTTGCATGGGGTTATTTGAATAATTTCAGCTATTTTTTTGTCTTGTGGACTAAATGTAAACATCTTTTATGTAATATATCTTACTCAGGACAGTACTAATTGAAAAATAACATGCATTTTGTATGATCTCTCTTATTTTGTTAAAATTACTCACATTTTCACAGATTCTGCAAGGGGTTCACAAACTTTCAAGTGGCACTATATATATATATATATATATATATATATATATATATATATATATATATATATATATATATATATATATAGTGTATCAAATCTGCCATAGCACTGCTCCTACAAGGGGGAAAATTTAAGTAAATCAGATGTTTCAATGTAGTGATGTTTCACCTTTTTAATAACTTTACGGGAATGAGGTCACAAACACATACAGCTCTGCAACATATGCAAAATTGCTTTCAAAACACTGCATACTTTATTGACACCATAGCTCCCCTTCTGATGTAATATGCAAGTCACACACATACTGAAACTCGTGAACTCTACCTAAACCACAGAACAAGTGCAATCACACATAAACACACACTCTAGCATCTTGGGTACGAGCGTGTGAAAATCTGTAAATGGCTCCTCTCGGGGAACACAGGAAACACTCAGACAATGCGGAGGCTTCATTTGGAGTTCAGCTTCATGCTGGGCCACAGAAAAACACACACGTAGTCTTTAATGGGAGCAAACTCTATGAATTTTTTGGCGACAACAAGCTGCACAATGATTTACCAAGCATCTAATCCTTCAAACAAAGCAATACATTGCCCTAAAAGTGTTAACGTCAAGTTTAGCAACTATTATGGTTATATCACAACCCCAAAACCACATACTGAATGTTTTCGACCCGCACATTCTCAAACCTCCATCCAAACAAGTGTGATTTCTCAGTCCTGTGGAGGTGATGAGGGGGGTTTTGACCGAACCCTCAGCCTGAGAGATCAGGCGGGCGGCCTGCTGTCCTTAGTGTGCGTGGGAAGATATTAATAGCCCCAGAAAGCCACGACAGCACAGCCTTCCACATTTCAGATTTCCTGTGGCTTTTCTGTCTTCTTTCAATAAAGAGCGCAGTGAATAGAGACCAGACAGGACTGTCCTAATCTCTTTCCTTTAGAAAGAGGAAGAGAGGGTGAGAGAGACAGACAGACAAAGACAATGAAAGCAAAAAAGGAATTTAAAAAAAAGAGATTTACAGTGCACTTCCTGTGTAAAACCACATCTGCGGTTCTGCACAATATATGGGGTACAACCGGTGAGATAAAGAGACAAGTTCACACCAACTTGAAGTCTAAAAAAAGACTTAAAAATTTGTCCATCCTCATTAAAATGTCTGACTAACAGTTTAACTTCCAATTCACATTCCTTATTTTCTTTCCAAACTAATTTTCATGTTTTTGAATACCCTAGATAGCATGCTTCATGTCTTGAATTACTGGTTTGGACTCCACAAGCAGAACATCTGAACTTATTTAATAACAGTATATTCGATTTACCTAAATTGTGACGCATTTTCTTTTTTTGGCAAGAAGTGTAACTTCATTAGGTGGGACAAATGAGATAAGATGCCACAGAACGAGCAAGAAAAGTTAAATCCTAACAACAGCCAGAGTAAAATAACCTCCTTGCCAAATTTAATTAGCATTAAATATTTCCATTTCTTCGCAGCTCTTTCCATGGAAACCTTAGGAGGTAAATAGCTTGACTATGCGTCACAGATCAAAGTCTCGTCCAATGAAAAGCTTTAAAGCCTGGATGACTCAGTGACTCTTCTCTATTTGTACGACAGCCCCATTGATTATCAAAAACAGGTCGAACAAGTTTCAAAAGGACTTTATTGGAGATCAACAACCACCTTCGCTCATCAAAGTAGTTAATCTTTAAACTACTGTATTGTTATCAAGGGAAAACCTGGCATAAACAACCTGTTTATAAAACTAATCTGAGACAAGAACAGTATATAAAGAGGTATATAAATTTTGTAAGATGGCATTTTAAGCCTGAAGAACATATTCCCATGACACTATGCCAATGCCATGCTGAGTTGCCTCACTCATTAGCTAGCCTCAGCTCACTGAGCTCACATCAGACAGAGGCTTTGTGCTGAATGCCTTTCCCATCACTCACACAAGCAGGAGGTTCAGTGCCGGACACAGTTTTTTTTTTTTTTTTAAGCTGAATGCATTCTTTGACCTATTCAAGGTGGATATTAATTCAGGCATCTGCAAATGTCACCCTAAGTAATTTCTAGAGATGTAATGTGTTCAAGTACACATGATTAAAATAAACAATTAATGATTTATAAAATAAAAATTAAGATAAACAAAAATAAATAAATAAATAAATCAAGGTAAATTAAAATAATAAAATAGATTAATAAAATAAAATAAAAAGTGGTTTAGGCTGTGTGTAAAATATATTGCATAGCCTCTCATTTAATACAAACCAGTATATAAAAAAATATAAAATTGATCAAAATATACTGAAGTATATTTTAATGACATTTTTAAAAAATCTGCATTCATACTAACTAAACATTAAATAAAAATACTAAATAAAATTAAGCAAAAAAAAAAAAAAAAACTCATTCTAAAAATTGTTTTAAAGAAGCCTGTGCATATTTGCTCAGTGCTTTAGGCTAAAATCATTGTGCAAAAAATAAACAAATAAATAAATAAAATAGTCTCTTGACAAATATCAGTGAAAAAAAAAATAAATAAAAAATAAATAAATATAAATATATTTATTATATATATATATATATATATATATATATATATATATATATATATATATATATATATATATATATATATATATATATATATATAAAATTTTTTAATTTACCTTATATATATATATATATATATATATATATATATATATATATATATATATATATATATATATATATATATATATATATATATATATAAGGTAAATTAAAAATTATATATATATATATATATATATTCGATGAAGGCATACTAAATAAAAATAAAATTTAGGTAATACATAGGTTACATAATTATTTAGCAAAATCCTCTAATCAGAATATCAATATTGTCATTTGGTGCTTTTGTCTATTTATAGAAACCTAAACAGTTGCTCTTTGCCCCCTGACATCAATACCAAGATAAGGTTTAACATTAATACTCCCATCCACACGGCAAATGCACATGGAAAACATCTGCAAGGTGTGACCAAGCTACAAACTGACACTATTATCCATTGGCTTAAGTGAGACATAACACCCTCATCTAATTTCCTACAAGCAAGCACACACCCTAATTCAAGCGTGTTTGCCACAGTGGCAAGTTACCCAATCTGTGATTCACCTGTGGATTCATGGAAGGAGAGATAAGAATAAAAGAGTGACTGGGTGTTGTATTCAAGGAGGAAGGATGGCCAATGACTGTTCAATTCGAACAATTCAAGTGGAACCGATGGGAAATTATTGTTTGAAAACACTGGATAGGAGGTACGTGTGAACACACACACACAGAAATGCACACTATTGGCGTTTTAACTGGAGTCAATGGGGGTTGAATAGAAGGGTAGCTGAATAGCAAGAGCATTGTAATATATGTAACACATCTCTCGTTCAGTCACTGAATCTGGGTGCAGTGACCTGTAAGGTGTGGCCACCTTAGAAATAAATGAAACACTGACAGATGCCTCACCTTTCCTGGGACGAGCTAAATGGCAAACTAAATAAGCCTAACCACAAACCCACACGCTATCAAGATGCTTTCATTTCAACTGCAGATAATCTTTCATTTTTTTCTCCCACTACTTGAACTTTTTGAAGCCACACAACTTTAACATTTGTCACAAGGAGGATGAATAAGCTGCAAATTTTGCACATGATTTCATGACTCACGAAAACGTATGATCTCCCAATTTAACATTAAGTTTTAGGTTAACATTTTTATGAATGTCTATATCTTAGGTCATGTAACCACCAAGTTTTTCACCATTTTTAAACAAGTGTTTGCCTTACTTATTAATTTGAAATGGTCCTATGCTATTTTCTTTTAAATAGGTAAAATACTTTTTAAACAATAAAGTATTTAAAAATGCAATTAATATAAGCCAAATAAGTCAGAAAGGCAATAATATATATTGTTGCCTTATTGACTTATTTGGCTTATATTAATTAACAAGACTACAGAATATTTGCACTTTTAAAATCTTATAATATTTTTTTTAATATACAAAAACTAAAGAAATAAATAAAATCTACAAAAATATATTATATTTTTTAAAAATATATTATATTTTTTAAAAATAAAAATAATAATATATTTTAAATACGTTTTTAAAAAGCTGCAAGTATAACAATTATTAAAAAATTAGCAAAATCATTTTTGATAGAGTATAACATGTCAAACTGCATGAAAGTCAACATCCCTAAAGCATTTCATGTCAATCAAATTTCCCTCAGCATGACAAATAATGTATTAGCAGCATCATTACATCTACTACTCGTATCATCGACACATGATTTTAGCCTAAAATCACTGTGCAAAAAAAAATTCTCATTTAATATAAAACAAAAACATATATACATTTTAAACGTTTTTAAAAGCTCCATGCATACTAATTATAAAAAAAAAAAATAATAATAATAAAAAAATTAATAATAATTGAATGGAGAGTTCCCTGAAGCATTTCATGTCAACTACTCATCAACATAACAACATCCTTGCATAATAGCCGTAAAGTTTGAGAGCAGGATAAATGTGCTTCTCATCTTAGTATAAACACTTCTGGGTCTTGTTTATTGTGGGTAATCTAAAGCATAGACTAAGAAACAGATACGGTACGATTTCTAAAACACACACAGGCTCCCACACATTCACATCATTCTGATTACTCTGATAACGAGTGTTGCATTTAATTGCATCACGCAATCTTCTCTCTTCCTGTCTCCTTGTAAATGTGGATTCTATAAACATCTGACGGTGGAAAGTGGCTTTAAAAGGCTCCTAACGAGCAGCGGGATGTCGACTGCGCTCTGGAGTCTTTCTTGTGGATCCCGAGGTATGTAGCACATGTCCTGTTTGGATTTCAGAGCCGCTCGGAGAGATACCGTGCACACTTCCTGTCCATGCCCACACCCTGGAGAGCACACTCTGATAACATCGAAGGAGTGTGAGAGGGCAAAAAAAAAAAGTCAAGACGGGGGGAGAAAGAGAGAGAAATCTGTGCACAAAGTGAAAAGAATCAACGTGTATCTGTTTGTGATCCTAAGAAATCCCAAGCACAAAAGGAAGAAAATGGAAAGACTTCAAGAGCAGGGACCCCTGCTTCGACTGTATGCAAAATGTTTGTGACTGTGGGTGGAAAAAATATACAATGATCTGATTCCTGTCACTGCCATCTGTGTTGACAGGAAGTTTACAGTGGGAGCCGTACGCCTCCGTCCACCCCCTCCCAATCCGCTCTCACTGGCCCAGGAATGTTTGAGCTATGCAGACTGGCAAGGATGAGCTATCTTCATCTAGTAACCAGCCAATCAGAGCAGACCCATAACTTAGCAAAGTTTACAGCGTCCATAAACAGTCATGTTGCAAACAATCTCTGCCCTGTTATTTCAATAAACAAACATGGGCTTTAAAGTAGGGTGAGTTTACCTGGGACTTATGGGAACGAGAGGTTGTTGATGTAACAGTTACTGTAAGATTACTAGTTAATATGGCCAACATTCCCTTTGATCATTACATTATCTAATTTACTAATTAACTTAAACTGCTTCTTTATATGAGTATATAATTACATAATACATGCATTTACAAAAAATACACTTAAGTTCAATGCAACACCCATCCTGTGTTTTTCAAGATGCTGCTTTATGGAATGGTGTGATTTTAAGTTAAACATACACAGTGTGAGCCGAGCGTGGCTCTGGACTCAAGGGAAAGTTTTAAAGGTGAGTCTCGGCGTTCAGTCAGTAAAGCATTTTATAGTGCCATTTTTGGCAGAGCAGAGCTGGAAAAACCAACAGAAGGGCAGAGAAAGGCTCTTTCAACGTGGAATAAACTTAACACTGGCACGACTCTTAGAAAACTCTCACAAGGCAAGGTTCATAAGAGAAGTCTGGGAACTGGTTTTCTACATGGAGATGAATGCTAATCGGTTCAGATGATGTTTTTAACCAATATTTCCACTCTTCCAACCAATATGCCACTATTTGCTGGGCCTCTAAAACCAGCACCCAAAATAGTATTTGCAAAAATGTAATTATTTAATAATAATAGCCATTGATTCTTAAGTGAATAACATGCTTCTTAATAAATACACATTTGAAATAAATAAAAATAAATTTGCCATACTGCAATTAATTTGAAATAAATAAATACATCAATCAATATAATTATTATTAATTATAAAATATATAATGCATATTTTTATTGTTGGAGCCTAATGATCACTACAGTGTCAAAAATAAGAATGAATAAGAAATAATATATATATATATATATATATATATATATATATATATATATATATATATATATATATATATATATATATATATATATAAACTATAGTTAACCTAAAAAAAAAAGTAATATTGTTTAATCTCTGTAGTATTTTTTTTTTTTAATAAAAATCTTGAAACACCACACATTATGCTTATCTCACAACCTAGCTAGACAGCACTTTTTTGACATTGCACTGAATGGCGGAAAATGTTGCCTAGGTAGGCAGCTCACTAAGTTTTGAGACAGTGTACTTTAAGACTTCTACAATGTCTTTCAAAACTACACATGACTTGTATTACTCATAACGTGTGTATTAAAAGGTTTTCTGATATTAGTCATGAAATCAAAACTCAATATAAAAACATGGCACCATGTTAATATTTGTAAATATTCTAGCGCTCTGAACTGGGAACCACAATAAAATCTCAGCGGCCAGTATGGCCAGTTCAGTTTGACAATGTTCATTATCACTATCCGCTTTCATTTATGCGATAATACAAGCCTTTCACATCAAAAACAGCAAAAATGACTAAATTGATCGAAATGTTGTTTAAATCAAGCGCACGTTTATAATACAATACACTTGATATGCATCGAAAAGTCTGATCAAGTAACGCATAATCACAGACACTGACTTTCAAAGCGTTATGACTGATCACACCAGGAATTCACATTCATATCCATGTTTGCGACAAACACAGATGAACAACGAAATGATCAAATACTCTGAAAAATATGCACTGTTTAACAACAAAAGCCGCGAGATTTCTTACCATGACTTCCATCGTTGTACATTTATCCATCCTGTAAAGGATGGCGCGTTTCGACCGTTTCCAACGAATGTTTTTACACCCCAGAAACAAAAACTATTAAAAAAAACAGTGCTAATACAAGTCTAAATACGTCCAGAAAACGGTCTGTCAGAACCGAATCATTCTCGGCTGCCGTCTCGAGGAAACGCGGTCGGTGTAACGCGACGCTTCTCTCGGATCTTATTGTCAAGTTAAAAAAGTTAGTCGGAGTTGGGTGACGTCACGTGACGTCAGTCTCACTGGCCAATCAGAGCGAAGAAATCTCGACTAATGAAAGAGCCGTGATTTGTAGGTTGCTCTTTTACTACTGAGTCATTCCTACAGATCGGTGCCTTTTAAGTCTTTAATACAAGTTATGCCATTTGCAATCTTATATTAATGTTACATTTCAAACTATAATAATAACAAAAAAGAAGAAGAAAGAAGAAAACCAACAAATATAGTTTCTGAAAAAGAATTAGACTAGGTTACAAATTCCTAACCACTTTATAAAACCTTACTCTGACAATTATACAAATTAGGTAGATTTAATCATCGTAATCTTATTTTGTTTTCTCTCCTCTCACAAAAATAAAGTAAAAAGCCCCAAGTTTGTCACCGTGTAGGCAAACAATGTTGCATTCAGAATGGTTTGCCGCCCCCTCTACCTGAATAACCTATAAACTGTCATTATAAATTAACAATTTCTCTTAAAAAGACTTTGAAGGGCTGATAAGAAGGGGAATTCTGATTTCAGCACAGAAGGCACAAGGTAATCCTTCATGCCAAGCCTCTGATGCAATGCACAAGTATTGTGAAATCAGGCCCTCGTGACTCAATGATCTGCTCCGCTTCATCTGTAAAGGTGTGCATACAAAAAGAGACAAAATGGCCTTCTTTACAAAGGTCACAAAACCAAGGGTCTTAAATGGATTATTATTGGAATGCTCAGTGTTATAGTGGAACAAAAGTGATGTGGTCTTTTGCTTAGATTGCAGTCAGACTCATTGTGTGCAGCTTTTGATTTCACTACAACAGACATATAGCTAATGCATGTAGGCTCAGAATGGTATTTGTCCTATTATAAAATATTAATTGTTATGTCATAGGCCAAATGGATCACACTTTACACACTTTACTTTATAAACAATAACTGTCCATCAAGGTTGTTACGCAAAATAACCTGTCTGATGTGTTTAATATCCACTGATGAAAACACCTTATGAGTAAAACAATTACGTAAATTTAATAAATCCAATGTTGCAATCTTTCTCCCAAAGGCAGAATAGGCAGGTGAAATGACTTTTTTTACAGTTAATTTTAATTCTATTGATAAAAATCGTCCTGAACTTAACATATGTTATATGCATATTCACATAGATTTGCAAGGGAAATCAGGATTGATGGGATTGATGTGTGTGTGTGTGTGTGTGTGTGTACATACACACACATATATATATATATATATATATATATATATATATATATATATATGATCTGCATAAAGAGCATTTTTGCATGCCATGTAGGGGTTAGATATTTATTTGTTTATGGTTCATTAAGTTCATGACTTTTGGACTTGTAATGAATTACGTGATGGCCCAGATTTCTTATCATTTTTTCCATAAAATCTAAAATTAGATGGAGCAAAACACATCCTCCTATTTTACTTATTTATTTACACAATCAATTTAATCAGTTTTTGTAGTACTGAAAAAAAGTGACAGTTTAAACTGTAAAAGTAAAGGAGAGTGCTCACAAAATCATAATCATAAAGAAACACATGATGCTATCTCTTTAAGATGTATGGATATGTTTATGTTTGTCACCTTACCTGGGAACCTGGAATGCATGCTATGCTGAGAGCTTAGTCTAAAGAGGCATAAAATATTAAAAATCAGGAAACAGAGAGAGAAACTGTACACTTTACAGGAAGAAAACATATAGTTTCTTTTTTAGTTGTTTTAATACGTGAAGCACCAGTAATCTTGACTCATGCAATAACCCACGCATCTGTGCTGCTGTTTTGGTGGAAACCATGGATTTTAGACTAATAAAAAACAATGTTATACATAATAATAAATCAATTTACAGTGGAAGGCACCATGACAAACTCTGTATTTTCGACAAATAAATTCTAGGGCATAAAAGAAGAATATATGAGAGTTGTGGCAAGCCTGTGATGACAAGTTGGGAATGTCTTCTGCTGTTTTGAGTGGAAATCTATTGGAAAACACCGCAGAGGCATTATTGTTCACATTGTGGGAAGGGCTCCCTCAGCAAAGCGTTATGAGTAATGCCTGTGGCCGGCCGCAGAGAATGCCACTCTCACACACTGAGATGAATTAAGGTCGACCTTGCATGGCAGTGTTGCTTACAGGCATCCGACTGCTACTTTTCACACTAGCATAATTAACCAAGTCTGCACTATTTCCCTCAAACTCTCTCTTTCACTCCCACATGCATAAACAAACAAAGCAAAAAGTCTTTATTCCTAAATTTGTTTTGTTTAGGGAGCTCAAAGTGGACATGAGAAGGCCAGACGATGAACTCAGCATGCCTGAATTTAATAGATTTACTGCGGGACAGGCCTAATTATCACATATTTTTGCCATCACTTAGTTAAGCAGAGATTCTTTCCATGCCTCCTCCTCTCTTCATTTATTTTTAAGGGGAAGGGTTTTGGGTGAGTCCAAGGACACTGTTTGGAATGCTGGAAGATGTTGCACAAACTTTTGCATCGCTAAAGGGTTTTTGTTTTAGTGAAGAGGGAACAGAAGTATGCAATCAGAGAGGAACGAGCAGATTTTGCTTGACAAAATACAGGATGGTGGTGGTTGACACCAGGATACTCTCGTCTGGGCTGCAGGATGTGTCCCATAATTCAGAGCAATGATCTGTGTGGCCTCGTGCTCGCGGGAAAATGTGAAGCAGAATCAACATGTATGTTTTTTGTGTTTAATAAATCATATCTGTGTATACATTTTTGAGAAAACGTGAACAGGATGTTCAGCTCATGGCACTGACAAATACTTGGAAACAGTTTTGATTTAGTATAGTTATGAAGATTGTAAGCACGACTCTCTGGGGAGCCTTTGTTAGAGTCTGTTTATGTTACAACACATATGGACGCACACATGCTGTTTTTGTTTTGTGGAACACACCCAAAAAAGTTATTTTTTATTAAAAATGTTCACATACTTTTGATCTTCGGCTTATAACATGTTCATAGTGACCACTTCTGAAGTCATACAATAGCTTTGTTCTGTGTTCCACAGAAAAAAATAACAGCAACATTAGCTAGGTGATGAAAAAATAACAGATTTTTTCCTTTAATGTGCTATATTTGAATATACTAGATTTAATCAATTCGGCATACTCAGTTTCATGCCATTTCAGAGTGGATCCTCAACATGTTTGAACATGGATATTGGGAAAAAAGCCCGAAAGTCTTGCGACATCGGTATAGGACGTAATAAAGATTCCTTGAGGCAGACTTGGAATAAGACTACTAATAGAAACTACTTATTAATAGAAACTACTTATGACATTTCAGAATGAGAATACACAAAAAATTCCTGAAAATGTATCTGCAAGCAACTTCAACCAGAGCAATAAAGAAAAGGCCTCTATTTGTGGTCCACAAAGTGCACTTAAGAAATATTGAATCTGATTCCATGGGCTTTCTTTATCTCCACGTTTCTGTCTAGGCTTCACTGTTCCAAAAAATAAAAATAAAAAAATAAAATAAAAAAATAAAATAAAATAAAATAAAATACATTAATATGGCACATTGATTGAAACTGAAAATCAAACTATCTTCAACTATCTTATATTTAACATTTATATTTATATCAATTTATTTAAGATAGTAATATCATTATATTAAAATATGATAAATATTATAAATACATGTTTATATTTAATATTTAAATAATAAGTACTCAGAGTGCCACTTAAAAATAAATAGAATAAATAAATGATCACTTTAATGATTCAAACAAAAAATAAACAAATGATCAAATTATTGAATGTATTTAAATTAGTTTGAAAATGTTTAAAAAATGTAGTTAAATATAACAATAAAACAATAAATTAATAAATATATTAACAAATCAAAGGACATTTAAACCTTTTTTAAAATTCTTTGTTTAATGTTTTAACATAGTCAACCATAACAATATGATGCAAAAATAGTAAATTATTTTTAAATTAAATAGACCACATTTATGTAAAACCTGACAGTAGGAAGGCCACGGTCATTGTTTGTCTCTTCCTCGCTCAAAGAAAATTATGAGTGTTTGCCTCCTTTCACATCCCTTCCTGAGTTTGATTTCACGTGTGTGTGTGTGTGTGTGTGTGTGTGAGTTCATGGGATCTTCTCAAAAGCAGGAAATGGCTTCATATGAAAGTTGCATAACAATACCAAAACTATGCACAGCCCACGAACACCTGGGCACACCTTTACTTTTACTAAACCGGATACACCCACATAGTCAAACCCAAGTTTATTGCATAAGAACGTATTTATCCAGACATCAACAACCAAAAGCGTATAGTATGAGGAACAACAGATTCACATTACACCACGAGTGGAAATGAAACAGCATGAAAACTCACTTATCATTTCCTAAATTTTGCCAGCTATACCAGCCACAACCCATACTATTATTAGGTCTTTAATTCGTATGATCCTGATCATTTTAATCAGATGACGCCGTTTGACCTGCTGATAAACTACAAGCCTGAATTTTCTCTCAGAGCAGATGGGAAATGACATGAGGAGGGGGAAACGGGGGCTCTGAACGGGGTTGAAGCTGAAGAGGAAAACGGAGTGAAAATAATGGGAAGGAAAACTTCCTGAGCGTCACAGGCTGCTCCAGTGACGCCTTCTCATTGTTTCTCAAGTGTTTAAAACAGAAAAGACACAGACTTGAACTTGTCTGTGAACTAACCCTGAAAGCAGCTGATATGTTTATAGTTTCGTGTCTGCGAACCCGCTGTCGGATAAAACGAATTCCTGTTGCAACATTTACACATGTGACAGATGTAACGTGTGACCATATTTGTCTACAAGTGTGACACTCCACAGTTCAGTTCAGACATATGCTCATATGCACACTTTCTTCATGTCAAACATCTCGAAACACCTCTCTATTTTGTTACAGAATGTTCCAGCAAGTCTTCACGTCCACACATCCCCTCATTTAGCCCCCTCTACAATCATCAACACCGACAATTCACTGAGAAACAAGCCGGACACGGCCACAAGCCTAAAAATAAACCTCAACGACTCCCAAAGGATTTCATTGAGTCATCTGCATTATACAAGCTCTCAGTGTCCGTTTATGTGCTCTTAAAAGTAAATGAACTTTCCAACTTTCCAGAAACAAGTAAAAAGTCTGAATTTGATTCTGTTATTCGCTGAATAATTCACTTGAAACTTTGACTGTGAAAATGATCATAGCAGACCGAATGCTCCTTTCATTTTTCCGGAGCTCTGTGGTTGTAACAAGTGGAATTTGCAGCCCCTGAAGCAGTTGAGAATAGGTCATGCTAACTCCATAGCATTGGTAAATAATCGCAAAACACAAATAAAGCATTCAAGGGCTTTCCCAGATGCGAATGTGACACTCCTTTTTGGCCTGGTAGAGTTTTTCTAAGCAAAGAAGACCTGAGAAGTCAGGGTCATGAAAATTCACAAGGTAAGTATTATCTAAGAGCACATCCGGTAATTTAGTATGGCTGCCGGTGATAAGGGCGTGGATTTTTCCTGTGTCACGTTGTCTATTCAGATGACTGAAGGATAATGCTCTCCTGACCCCAGCGCTACAGTCTGCTCCACGTATCACTTTCTCTCTGTCTCTTTCTTTTATGATCCGTGTCTTTGTGTGTTATTGTCTTTCTGTTTTTGGCCTTACAAATACAAATGTTCTTCCACTCTCTCTCTACAGCAAAATAGCAGAGTGTATCAATCGCTTGCCGTCTACAATTCCAACTTTGTCTGTAAGGAGCTAAAGAATATGAAAAGAATCCATTCTTTTGTGAATATTCTGCTTGCCTTCTAGTATACTGGATGGACTCAAAAATTATCTGGACAATTAAGCCACACTTAAAATTGCATTGATTTTATTCCATTAGATAACATAATTGCATCTGCAAACAAATGATTTTTAATTTTTTCTCTCTAAATTTTTCCTAATTTTTACCATTTTAATATCAAAAAAGTCAAATACACAAGCAATTTCAATATTTACCTTTTTTTTAAATTAATTAATTTATTTTTATTTATTTATTTATTTATTTTTACCAAGGATGTTACCCATACGCAAATGTAATATATATATATACTAGTGCTGTCAAACGATTAATCGCATCCAAAAATAAATGTTTTTGTTTACATAATATATGTGTGTGTACTGTGTATATTTATTATGTATATATAAATACACACACATGCATGTATATATTTAAGAAAAATATGTTAAGTTTATACATTTAAAATATTTTTATATATCAATTATATGAATATAAATATATACATGGAAATACATGGAAATATTTTCGCAACATATACTGTATGTGCGTGTATTTATATATACAGAAATATATGCTGTATACACATATATTATGTAAACAAAACATTTATTTTGGATGCGATTAATCGCGATTAATCATTTGACAGCACTAATAGCAATATCACTCTTGATATATGTCAATATATGTAATTTCTGTATAGGTTTGAACTGTACATGTGACATGAAGAAGAAAACAGTAAAATCAAGGCAAATTTGTGAACAGAATATTGTGAAAATATTTTTTAATTGTTTATATTTGTAATGCTAGCATTAGCAAGACCATTTCATTCTAAAAATGTTTACAATGTCATTTCAACCACAAAACCAATGATTTCAGATGTGGTGAAAATTACATTTATTCATGACAGTTCATCTTGTGATACAGTATGCAATATTTTTACATTTTAAATAAACTAAATTTACACTTAATAAACTAAATAAAGCTTGAAAATGTGTTTTATTCTTAAAGGTCACAAGTCCAAAAGCGCTCGCATTTGAAGAAACACACATCAAACAAAACTGTTTTTTTGTGGACGCTTGGAAAAGTGCTATAAATGCAATTTATTATATTTTGTTACTGCAACAACATCCATACATTACTAGGTATAGCTTAAGCGTCTAATTTACAGTGCTCTCAGTCGCTAGTGATGAGAATAGTTATTCATTCAGCAAAGACTGAGTAATATTTCTTCAGATATGCGAGGAATCTTTAGCAGTTCCAGATGTGGAATATCTGCCTGTAATATAGCTTTCAGAAGGACTCCTGCCTAAAAGATGGCTTGTCAGAGTTTTCATTTAGTAGACACGATTAAATGTTTACAAATCTGAGTCTAAAGCCTCAGAAAAGCAATATGGACAGATGTTACCCGTGAAAGTATGTCTACTGTTTGCAAAATAGAATGAGATTTATAAATGAACTGAAAGTCAGTGAACTAGTGACTCTCTAAACTAATTAACTCAAAAAGTTGGCTCATTATGCAGTGTGTGCAAGACTGAAGCAGGTGGTGTGTTTAGAGTGTGTACGCAGTGGTGTGTGTGACTCACAGGCCTGAATCACAGGCAACAGACTCATAAACACTGCCGAAGGCCTCCTCATTGGCCTTGACCCCTGCGCTCCCTCACGCCCTCCCTCTGTTCTTTCTCCCTTTTGTGTGTGTGTGTGTGTGTGTGTGTATTTGTGTGCTAGTGAATGTCTGCCCTCCCCAGAGGCTAAAGACTGAGACCAGGCCTTTAATGAGACATGGGTCACTATGCCCAGTCGACCTCAAGTTACACACACACACACACACACACACACACACACAGAATAGGCAATAGGCCTAAGGATTGGAAGACATTTGGGTAGCTTGCGTGGGTGGGTGTAAATGAGGCAAGGTGAGGAGTGGAAGATGAGAGGTGAATGAGAGATATCCTTACTGAGGTAGTACTGTGGTACAAGGATGGTATCAAATGGTAATACCATGCATCCTTGCACAGTGGTATCATCAGTATTAACAAGGCAATTCAGATACTACATAATATAAACAAGGTATACACCATCAAGACTTAAAAAAAAAAAATACTGTTATTCAGCAAAAATGCATTAAATCAAATCAAATCAAAAGTGACAGTAAAGACATTTATAATGTTACAAAATATTTTTATTTCCAATAAATGCTGTTCTCTTGACTTCAAATGCTGTTCTCTTAACTTTTTATTCATTTAAGAATCATGGTTCCCACAATAAAAAATAAAATAAAATAAAATAAAATAAACAAATAAATAAATAAATGAATAAATAAATAAATAAATAAAATAAATACTGTAGGAGAAAAAGTATTGATTATAATAAGAAATGTTCCTTGAGCACTAAACCAGCATATTAGAAGGATTTCTAAAAGATCATGTGACACTGAATGGCTGCTAAAAAAATCAGCTTTGCCATCAAAGTAATAAATTACATTTGATAACATATTACAATAGAAACTGTAATAATATTTCACACTTTTAATACTTTTACTATATTTTTTTTATCAAATAAATGCAGTCTTGGTGAACATAAGAGACTTCAAAAACATGGTAACACTTTATTTTAAGGACCAGTTCTCATTATTAATAGTTGCTTATCAGCATGCATATTACTAGCATATTGGCTGTTTATTTGTTTAGCAGCAAATTAGGAGTTTGTTCAGCGAAAACTCTTAGTCATTGGTGAATATGTGTTGCCTATTCTAAAGTGTTACCAAAAACATTTAAAAATCTGGTAACACTTTAGTATAGGGACCAATTCTCACTATTAACTAGCTGCTTATTAGCATGCCTATTATTAACATATTGGCTGTTTTTTAGTACCTATAAAGCACAGAATCTGCATGACCATATTCTACATCCCTAATCCTCCTAACTAATACCTAAACTTAACAACTGCCTTAGCTATTAATAAGCAGCAAATTAAGAGTTTATTGAGGCAAAAGTTGTAGTTAATGGATTGTTAATAGTGAGAATTGGACCCTAAAATAAAGTGTGACCAAAAATCTTACCAACCCCAAACTTTTAAACAGCAGGATATGTCCAGAAAATTGTATTTACATGATAACCCAAAGCTCTATAAATAATACTATGGTATTATCACAGTAATTCTCTCAAAACAAGATACTGCCATAGTAACATATTCAAAAAACATGGTATTATCATGGTACTTTGATATATACAATGATAGAGAATACTTTCCATATTCATGTACAATAGTATTTAAATGGAACTTTGAAGAATACTATATTATTACCGTAATGTACAAAAAATGAGCTGCATAGACTTAGTTAGTTAGTTAGATAGAACAGGTGAGTGGGTTTATGATGAGTAACAGGAAAAGAGAAAACAAAATGATGTCAAGAACCAGGGTGGAGGGCCCCAAACAAGAGAAGTAAACAGCAGGAGAGAGGATGTTTATGAGTGTGTGTGTGTGTGTGTGTGTGTGTGTGTGACATCATTAGGTTGGCTGTTGATCTGGGCATGAATTACATGTATGGGTGTGTTTTTCAACTCTCAAACACAGAAATGTGGCCTGATCAGTCACCTGATGCTGACGACACACACACACACACACACGCACGCACGCACGCACGCACGCACGCACGAACACACACACACACACACACACACACACACACACACACACACACACACACCGCTTGAAGATTTACCTCTCTTTCTTTCTTTCTCTTTCACAAAGGCACACAGAAAGACACTTAAAGGGACAGTTCCCCAATTAATGATAATTCTGTCATCAATGACATATCTTTAGGATGTTCCAAACCCATTAGACATTACATTTAAGAATTCAAATATACTATTTACATCAATACAATATCCTCTTTTGAGTACCAGAGAAGAAATGAAGTCAAAAAGGTTTGGAACGACATGAGGGTGAGAAAATGATGAGTCAATTTTCATTTTAGGTGAACCGTCGCATTAAAAGAAACTGATTTCAAATGCTCACATTCCATAGAGGCAAATATTCTTAGAAAAAAGAAGATCAGCACAGTTTGACACAGATGACTCAGTAAAATAGACACGGAGAAAATAAAAGCAGGAAAAATGAAAGAGTGGATTAGACAAGAATAAAGAAACACAGACGGGGGACTAAATGCCAATGTAAAGAGAGAACAGGCCTGACGAGCTGAAGAAAGAGGGGGAAAAAGAACATAATAAATGAGGGAAGGACAGACGGAGACAATGAGCAAATAAAGATGAAAAAAGCTCTGACAGATACATTGAAGAAAAGAAAATAAGACAGAGAAAGACAGTTGATTCAGACTGTTGTCTGATCCAGTCTAAGGCAGTTGGCCCTTGGCTTCTTACCAGGCGTAAATGTACAGTAATTCAAAGCATGCGACTTGACGCCGGCCAGGGGAGTGTGTGTGTGTGTGTGTGTGTGTGTGTGCTGTGGTCAAACACAAAGAGTATACATTTGTCTCTCCAGAAACACACAAATTCACTCAAACAAACAATGTCCCTTGCAGGACTGTACCCATGGACACACGTGATGGAATTATTCACACTAGTAGATGTGCTCATGCTGAATCTAATCTGATTGCTGTAGTTACTATCCATATAAGACAGTCTGTGTTCCACCTCTGTGCCTGAAGCTTCACCCTCAGAAGTAATGATGCCCATCTAATGTGGCCTGTAATGCTGAGAGATTTACAATACATTTCAGCCGCAGCAAAAATAATAACAGGGTGGAATGTAAATGGATAGTTCTGACACCAACAATATGATTGGATGATGCCAATTTTAGATGGTTGTGACTACACATTTTGCTGTATATTACTATACTTTATCTATATAAATCACATGAAAACATGTCCAGGTACAAAATCCAAAGAAAAGAAAAATGATATATATTTTTTATATCATTTAGTTTTTTTTTTTTTTTAGAAATTATATTTTCACATTTTCTAGACATTTAACTTTTGTTTTTATTTTTTCCCATTCTGTGAAATGATGTTTCTTATTAAATTCTCAACAATGGATGTAATACAGAAATGTTATTGTATAATTTAATGTAATATAGCATTTTTAAAATTACAATAAAATGTTATGATAAAATATAATATATTGCAGTATATTTTGAGTTTATTACAATGAAATATGATTACATATATACATACATATATATTCATACACATACATACATGCATAAAATCACATTTCTTTGAAATAAACTCAAAATATACTGTATTACATTACCTTTAAATGATAGTATATAGACTATATAAATGCATATTATAATGTACATTCAAAATTATTAAAAAGTAAATAGTAAATCATATAGTTAAATTTTATAAAAATGTATTGATAAATACACACATACTCCAAAAAATGCTGGGTTGTTTCAGCCCAACGTTGGGTCAAATATGGACTAACCCAACTTTTAATGTAAAAATTGAACCCAACAGCTGGGTTAGTCCATTAGTCCATATTTGACCCAAAGTTGGGTTGAAACATTTTTTAGAGTGAGTGAGATTTTTTGTGTGAGTGTGTGTGTGTGTGTGTGTGTGTATACAGTATACAAATATATATATATATATATATATATATATATATATATTTGTATACTGTATACACACATAATAAATGTTATTATATAATAATTGCTATATATATATATATATATATATATAGCAATTATTATATAATAACATTTTATGTAGTCTATTATATAATAAACATACTATAGATTAAATTATTAAATATATTACTTCATAGAAACACTTGTTTGTGCTTGAATAAAGCAATATAGGGGAAGTAAGAACAACTAATGGTTTCAGTTTTTTTGGACGTCACTGTACACGACTGATACTGACTGGCATTTGCATGTTACTCCAAGATATGTCAACAAATATCACTGCATTACCATGTCTAATAACCAAGGCAATATCATAGTACCTTTTTGTGTGTAGGATTTATCCCAAAAGAGAAAAAAAACAGCCTGCCTGCTCAGACTGTGACATGTAGTTCTAGCAAAGCTATTGGTTGTCGATTTTAAGTTCCATTATTTCATTGTTCCAAGTTCACACATTTTCATAAAGTTCATTGTGATGGAGTAGGATTCATAAAGAGATTCCTTCGGGTTACATTTCAGCATTAAGTCTGCTGCAGACAATATTCCACATCTTCAGCAATGAACTCATGGAAGAGTGCACAGCAGGGCTGAAATGGAAAAGCCAGCCATGAGAAAGAGTGCAAGAGAGATGGAGGGGGTTGGGGAGCAAAGTTGAGGATCTAGATATCACGAAAGGAACAGTAAACACTTCCTGCATTGCTCCCTGCAGAAACAGAGCAATCACACATACTGTATTTTACTGTAGTTTTACTGTAGGATTGAGGGACCAGAGACAGAGACTTACACTTTTTTTTTTTTTTTTTTACAAAAATTCTGCTAAATTTATATATTAATACACACAGACACAGACACAGACACACACACACACACACACTACTTTTTTGGTTCAAAATTGAATGTAAAAATTGAACCCAACAGCTTGCTTACTCCATATTTGACCCAAAGTTGGGTTGGAACATTTTTTTAGAGTGTGTGTCTGTGTAGTAAATTACAAAGTATTAACTATATACAAAAAATAGCATTATAAAAATGTGATTTTCACTGAAAAGTTTGGACCTAAAATATCTATAAAATATTTTAGGTCCAAAAACTAGCCTTTTTATACAGTATTTTACATTAAAACAATACGCATTGTCCCATTAAATCAAATATTATTTTTCACCAAGGTAACTTACAGCTAAACAATAAACAGTGTTTTCTGCATGACTTCACTATTAATTATATACATTTTACACTATATAAATTCTTTGTTTTTTTAAAAAAAAAAAATAAATAAAATATATATATTGTAAAACCACATGCTCGTTCCATTAATTCTAATATACTTTTCCACCAAGGTAACTTACAACTTACCAATAAACATTGTTTACTGCAGCATTTTTACATGACTTTCCCTGAGTGCATTGGACAAACAACTGCATCAGAATCCCTGATCGCCTCCCTACAAAAACAAAAGTGATAAAACAGAAAGAAAGAGAGAGCGTGTGCTTGTATCCAGGCTACAAAGGAAGTAAACTGCAAAACAAGGCAGTGAGCAACAATTCAGACCTTTTTCGAAAGGTCTGCCCTCATGAGCTTCACATGACTCCACTTTACCCTGCTCCTCTTTTTGTCTCTCGCTTTCTTTCACTACACAAAGCGTACTTGAGCGTTATCTAGTTATCTCTCGCGCTCAAAATTGCTGTACAGTTATACAGTTAGCTGTGACCTTTCTTGCTCGGTGCACTGCTCTCCCTCTCTCTCTTTCTTCGTCTATCTCTTTTCTCCCTCTCCCTCCTTCTTCTCTCCGGCACACAGGCTCCCTGTGTGTTCTGGACTGAATGGCATGCAAATGGAGTGGGTGTTTTGGGAGGCCTTTCATCCGGCCTTGAGAGAGTGAGTAAGAGAGAGAGAGAAGAAGAAAAAAAGGAAAAGAGACAGTCATCTTTTATCCATTTTAGTGAGAACAGTTGTCCCAGCAGTTAGGCGGTGAGAAAAAGCAGGGTGGAGGTTGCCCTGTAGAGTTTGACATCTGGCGGACATGCTGTGTTCATTCGAGTCGCAGGCTCATTTGCCCTTGTGAACAGCAGGGACAAAGCAGCCCACTCACACAACACCGCGAACACAGTAAAACCTTCATTTCATGAACAAAAACCGATGAGAGTGCACAAAAAACGCCTGTATAATACAGTACGTGCAACCTCAGGCCAGGCTTAAAGGGATAAAACCGGTCCTTTAAAACAGAGTTGCTAGTTTTGTAATTACTGACTTGCACCGTGCAGTGGATATGCTTGCGGTTTCACAAACTAGAACCTCCTGAAAGCGCCTGAGGCCTTGAGAAAATTATTCCCCCGTCGTGTCTTGTGACTTGATCCATATCTGATTTGGGCTCTTCGAAACACAAAGGAAAGTGGAAGTTTTTCATCAGGACATGTGCAGTTCCCTCTTCTGGGAAGATTTAAACTTTACAGGAGCCATCTGTTTGACCAGTAATACATTTGAAATTGAAGTGTAAATACTTTAGAGGACTGGCAACGGTGTAGGAATTATAAGGGACTGGTGACTGAGATGTTTGTGTAAAGGAGTCATCGCCTCACACACACACTCACACACACACACACACACACACACACAAACCCTGTGTTATCCAGAGATCTGGATTGTTTAGGTTAAATCTGCGAGTGGGAGTGTGAAGCTCCAGGGAAGTGCGTACGTTTGGTGAGTGTCAGAGGCCCAGGCTGGAGATGTCGGTACTGGCTGAGGTCTGTGACATCTGGAATGGCATCCTTCCTTAATGTAAACAGCATTGTGTTCTTTTCTGAATCAGAACTGATTTTGTCATAACTTTAAACTGAAAAATAAATTAAACTAGTAAAAGTAAAAATGGTAAAATCTCAAATAATCTGACTGTAAGCTTGTGGTTCTCAACCAGGGGTCCGTGGTCCACTAGGGGGCCTCAGCAAACTTACATGCGCCTTAAAGGGTTAGTTTACCCAAAAATGAAAATTCTGTCATTAATTACTCACCCTCATGTCGTTCCAAACCCCTAAGACCTTCGTTCATCTTTGGAACATAAATTAAGATATTTTTGATAAAATCTGAGAGCTCTCTGACCCTCCCATAGACAGCAATGCAACTGCAATGTTCCCAGGTCCAGAAATGTAGCAAGGACATCAGTAAAAGAGTGACGTAAGTGGTTCAACCATAATTTTACGAAGTTACGAGAACACTTTTTGTGCGCAAAGAAAACAATAATAACATAATTTATTCAACAATTCTACCATCTTCCGTCATTTTGGAGAGTACCTCAGAATGTAATCGCGCGCATGCTGAACATAAACAATTTGAACGCATGCTGAAGGTAAGAATTGTTGATTATGTTATGAATTATGTTATTGTTTTCTTTGCGCACAAATAGTGTTATTGTAGCTTCGTAAAATTACAACTGAACCACTGATGTCACATGGACTATTTTACCGATGTCCTTGCTACGTTTCTAGACCTGGGAACATTGCAGTTGCATTGCTGTCTATGGAGGGTCAGAAAGCTCTCAGATTTCGTCAAAAATATCTTAATTTGTGTTCTGAAGACGAACGAAGGTCTTATGGGTTTGGAATGACATGAGGATGAGTATTTAAGGACAGAATTTTCATTTTGGGTGAACTATGCCTTTAAGATCATGTAACGTTTTAGAATGAAACAAAACTAAATTAAATTAGCTTAAAAAAGAATTCCCACGGCCTTAGAAAACCTGTATATATATGAGGAAGCCTAATTTTTAAAAGTGTTGATTATAGACCTGAAAATATCATGTAAAATAATATCTTATAACTCTATGGACGTTTTGATAAATTTTATGAATACACATTTATTGTATTTGTAATCATTTGTTTAAATCTGTATCCTTAATCCTGATCCTGTAAATCATGAACAGCTGGCAAAATCATTGTCCGTTTGAGCACTGTTGTGGACAATGAAAGTCTTTACAGTCTAAAAGGCTGAGAACCACTGCTGTAAGCAGAGTGCTGTACGAGACAAATGGGGGAAAAACAAGTTATCTGCCGTCCTCTGCTGTTAATAATCACTTACTGCAGTGCCACACAACACAGGCCATGAATGAAATACTAGGAATACTGCAGTGGATACAGCTTACCATCATTTAAAATGGCTTGAAAAACAAATTGTGAACCGAGAAAAGTTGCAAACAACAGTATGCTATGGAATCTTTGTCTTATTACATTATTATTAAAAATAAAAATGGACATTTTACATTTTTTAATCAAATTTTTGTGCAAATTTTTGTGCCATGTCAGATGTATTCTAGCTATTTTTCCATGAGGATCAATTTTCTTGCTACTAATAGCACTTATTTTTGAGAAGAGGCACCCATCTCCCAGTTTCCGGCACTTAAATTATTAAAGAAAGAAAGAAAGAAAGAAAGAAAGAAAGAAAGAAAGAAAAAGAAAGAAAGAAAGAAAGAAAGAAAGAAAGAAAGAAAGAAAGAAAGAAAGAAAGAAAGAAGCAATAATAAAATAATAATTGTTTGAATGTGTTGGCTGCTGAGCTCCTATAGCATTATGGGATTGTAGTGTCCATTATCAGCATACCTACTGTATACTCTTACATTCTACATATGTGACATTCATTACTTTTTTTTTGGAACTATGTAGTAGGCCTATTCAGATACTCAGTGTCCACAATTAAATGCTTTACTGATTTTATCTCAACAATAAAACCATTTTTTTGTTTTTATTTATCAGAACAAATGCATTATATATTATAAAATTACATTATAAAGGAGTAATGAAAACATTTTTTTTATTTCCACTGCCAGTAAATATATCATTTATTCAAATTAAGCTGGCACTAGCATGATTTTTCCCAAAAGAACTGAATTTTTTCCTTCTTTTTTCCTGACAGATAGTCTTGATAGACAACAAACACCATCACACACACACAAATGTACCCGAATAAAATAAATCTATTAGAACGTTTCTCTCTCTCTCTCTATCTCTCTCTCGCTCTCTCTCTCACACACAAACACACACACACACACACACACACACTCTACATGTCAAACGCCCAAGGGCTCTCTGCTACACGGGCAACATTTATAACAGGGTCTTTCCTGTAACTGTACTGTTTACACACTCAGATATGGATGTAAATTTCTGTCATTAAAACTGCCTTCACATCCTTTCCTTAGCTTGTTCCTCATCTTTTTCCTTTCCTATCCTCTCCCATTCTTTCCTTTCTCATTTGTGACACAGGACCACAAAACCAGTCATAAGGGTCAATTTTTTGAAATTGAGATTTATACTTCATCTGAAATCTGAATAAATAAGCTTTCCATTGGTGTATGGTTTGTTAGGATAGGCAATAGACAATATTTGGCTGAGATACAACTATTTGAAAATCTGGAATCTGAGGGTGCAAAAAAAAATAAAAAATAAAAATAAATAAATCAAAATAAAATAAAATTCCAAATATTGAGAAAATCACCTATAAACTTGTCCGAATGAAGTTCTTAGCAATGCATATTACTAATCAAAAATTAAGTTTTGATATATTTACGGTATGAAATTTACAATGTATCTTGATGGAACATGATCTTTACTTAATATCCTAATGATTTTTGGCATAAAAGAAAAATTGATAATTTTGACCCACAATGTATTGTTGACTATTGCTACAAATATACCTATGCTACTTATGACTGGTTTTGTGGTCCAGGGTCACATTTCTTTTCCACTTTCCTTTCCTTCTTCTTGTTCCTTGTCTTCCCTTTCCCATTTGTTACTTTTTTCCCCTCTCCTCTTTCCTCTATCAATTTCCTCTTCCCTATCCTTTTTTTCTTTTCTTTTCTTGTTTCTCTCCTTTCCCTTTTCTCTTTCCTTTCACTTTTCCTGTCTCTTCACTATCCCTCTTCATTTCCCTTTCCCATTACCCTTCCTTTTCCTCCTTTCCCATTTCCCCTCCCTTATCCAGTTCTTCATCTTCTCTTCCCTTTCTCTCTTTTTCCCCCTTTCTCATTTCCCTTCCTTTTCCCCCTTTCTCCTCTTGGTCTTCCTTTTTCCTTTCCGTTACCCATTTCTTCTTCTTTCTTTTCCCCATTTCTACATTACATATTTCCTCTTATTTTTCCTCTCCCATTTCCTTGTTTCCCCTTCCCATTTCCTTTCATATTTCCTCTTCTCTTTCCCTTTAATATTTCTTTTATCTCCCTTTTTTCTATTATTTGCTCTATTATTTCTTTATAAGTTCCCTTCTAAATCTCCTCACCCTTTTTCTTTCCTCATGTCTTCTATCATTCCTTTTCCCTTTCAAATCTCTTCTCCTCTTACTTTCACATCTCTTCCTTATATCGTTCTCATTTCCTCCCTTCCCTTTCATTCCCTCCCTAATGTACCTCAGACACAGCATATATACGCTTTTGTTAACGATTTAGTATATCAAAAAGCACAATCTCTTTTTATAGTCTGATGCAACAGACTATTTCATCACATATTCACACATTTGTATGATAATCTAGCATTAGCAACACACTCTCACACAGCTCATCTTTCACAAGTGATGTGTGATACCTGGGATGAGATGTGGCGGATACTGTTTATGTTCATACGTGAGGTTGATTATACATCTATGCATTATTCTGTATGTATGCGTGTGCACCTGTCAGCATACTGTAGTTTTCCAGCAGTTGAGATGTGTTAAAATGCTTTTTCAGTGGTCATCATTGACCCATCTGGTCAATATGAGGTCACAAGCTGGTACTGGATGTATTTAGAGGAAAGATAAAACAACAGGGGGAAAAAAAATCACATATGGAAATCACTCCTCTGTGATGATATGAGTGTGTGTTCTCTACATTCAGATCAAAACACCAGAGGTTCCTGTCAAAATATGTTTGATGGATTTTTACTGGGTTATCCAATGAATTTTACACACAGCTGTCCATCATTTGTCATTTTGAGAGACAGCTGATAGTGAAGGATTCTTCAGCAGTCAGCTTGGTAACATTTAAAGAGACAGTTCACCAAAAAATGACAATTCTGTCATTTTCTCACCCTCTTCTTTTCCATACCCATTTCTTTCTTTTGAGGAAAAACAAAAAGCAAATTTTGATTAATGCACTGGTCACTCTTTTTTTTCAATGGATGTGGATCAAAGATTTCAAGCCATAAAATGGACCCTAAATGATAAAAATGTCAGTCTATCTAACATAAAGCTGTCATATGGCTTTAGAAGACTTGAGATATAGTGATGAGTTACAAGAACTACTTTTATGATTATTTATGACTATTTTCTTTAGGTGAACTGTCCCTTTAAATTTTTAATGATATTCCTTACCTCAAATCAAACTTTCTCATTAAGCATTATCATTTTCCGCTTTCTTTTATATTCCCTCCTTCAGACAAAAAATAACAACAATAATAATTATATATTTCGATAGGCTGCAAAAGTAAATGTATAACAATGTTTTGTTTTGGTTATCTTTGAGTACATCTTTCAGTTTACACTGGTTGCTATCCAACAGGCTTTAATAGTATTCAATAGTACAGATGTTTTTTTTTTTCTTTTTTTTCTTTTTAAATCTATTTGCAATCAGAAAGTTACTCAGAAATGCAGACAACCATTGTGGTTTTCAAACAGAAAGACGCAAATTAAAAGTGTCCCACAAAAACGACGACACGTTCTTCAACACTCTGAAGCATCGAGGCAGCCCGGTCTGTGGTCGCAAGTCAACATTTAGTCTGTTGAAATTCTCAGTTTGCCTTTACGGAAACAAATGATTGCGAAAGCATACCCACAATCTTTAGCTGCAAATTTTCATCAGACAGGCTTAGTGTATAAGTCAGTTTTTTCTGACGCGTTTAAGGGTACTTGATAGGAATACTGTGTGTGTGTGTGTGTGTGTGTGTGTGTGTGTGTGTGTGTGCGTGAGTTTCTGTGAATCACTGAATCTTGTCTATTTGGTCACAACCCATCTTTAACACCCTGTTTTTATCAGTCAAGGAGAGGGAGGAGCAACTCTTTGCAACCTCTTAAAGCGTCGCCTCCTCTCTTCCTTCGTCGTACCCTCTTATCTCCTCTTATCTCCGATAAGGACAATGTTTTAGTCTTCGTTTCCAATGCAACTGTTCTTAGGTGTGGTTCGCGTTGAGCTCTTCACTGCTGTGGTTCATGGTGGAGTCGCTGGAGGGGATGGTTTTGCAGATGCGGTCCAGAGTGTCTGCACTGGTGGAGTGCTTGGACTGAACTTTGCCGATTTCCTCTAGAGCGCTGGCCAAAGAGTCCAGATCACCTCGTTCCTGATGCTGAGCTTCCCATAAACTCAGAATGACAGCGGACGGGCTTTTCTGGCACGCAAAATAACCCAGGTTTCTGTATGGGAGAAAAAGATGAAGGACAAACTTGGATTAACAGCACAATCAATTGCAATAACTGAATAAAAATGACTAAACAAGGTCTCTGCAAAGAGAAAGCAGGGACAAACATCACTTTTAAATATTTAAGACTTGTGCATGGTGAGGAGGTGAAGTGAAATGCTAATGATATTGTGCTTGTAAAACAGTTTATAAGTATACTTTAACTGGTATTTTATAAATTTTTTTTTTTACTGGTCTATAAAATCCAACCTATTTCATATTCATGTTGCATGAAGCCCAAGAGAACAGAAAATACCGGTAAAACATTATAATAAGGTTATACATTTTAACATTACGGTAACATTTTATTTTAAGGTGTCGTTGTTATACATGTTACATGTACTTACAATTATAATAACAATAAATTATACATAATTACATGCCAGTAACCCTAAGCCAAACCCTAATCCTAACCCTAACCATATAGTAAGTGCATATAGTTAATTAATATTACTCAGTACTTAACAAGGACACCCTGAAATAAAGTGTAACCAACATCAGCTACAATGCATTAGGTATCATGAACCAACACTGATCAATATTTACAACATTAATTAATCTAAATTCATATTAATTTCTACACATAATAATACAAGTTTAGATTTTAAGTTAAAATGAGAAATGAACAAAAGGTAATGCGTTACGAATTAACATTTGAACAGTATTTTTTTTTTTTTAAAATATGCTAAATTTTACAAATACAATATTTATAAATGTAAATATAAAAACATTAACCTATATATATAAATGCTGTAAAAATAGCTGTTTTTAAATCGGTGAATAAGCACAGTGTTTATATTTTTATCTGTTTCTATTTTAAATTCGTATTAAGCTAACCCACAAGTTTGGTTATATAAATGCATATTATTCTGCCGAGACATTGAATTATTACACTCTATTGCAAGGATTCTCAGTCTGCATAACTTTCAATTTAATAATGTTATCCTGTAATGCCTGTATGCCCCAACAACATATCAAAATGGTTAAATTAGTTTATAAAAGCGAAAAGGATATTAAAGAAGTTTTGCTGGAAGAAAATCAACTCATCTTTGAGACATAATTGAATCGCAGAAGCGGAAATCTGCAGGTGTGTGTCTTAAAGACATAGACATAGCTCATCTTCTGCCTCCACATTTTAATGCAGCTGAGTTTCATCTCACTTCCTGTTGACCTTGTGCTGACCTTGCACTTAAGTTATTTTAGAAAACAAAGAGTCACATCAGCCAGTGAAGTTGAAACAGCTAGAAAATTAACCATCATTCATTTCCAAACTGGTTATGATAGTCTGGACAGATATAGCTAGTTAAACAGTCTGCTGAGGTCACAAAACATGCCATGCTGGTCTTTTCAGCAGGATATTTTACATCACCATTACCCAGTCCATCAACAAAATACCGCAGCGCGATGTAAACAACATAATTCTTTGATTTTCTGTGGGTATTCGGACTCCATCAGGGGGCAGTGTTATGCTACAACTCCTGCGCCGCAGCTCTCTGGGTAATTGCCCTCTGCGCTGTTTAGACGAGCTTGCACATCTTCAGAAGGTAATTGCAGAAATCCGCTTAACAAGGAGGAGACATTCTCATTACACACTGCCTGGGGCTCTGACCAGCTAGAAAATTCCCCTAAATCCTTCTGTCCGACTCTCCCAGCCTCATTTCAAAAACAACTCTGTCTTTTATCCCTGGTGAAAATATTACAAAAGTAAACCCACATATCACGAAAGAAAGTTTTATTCATCCTCCGCTGCAGTGAGGCAAATAAACATGCGACAGATTTTAAACTCAAGACCTCTTGGACATTTTGATCTGAGGGTCTGTTTGTACAATGTTTTTGTTCAGCGCTTTTGAAATCACCATGGGAAATGGAAATAAATAAATACAGGCAGCTAGCAAATTAAACTGTTGTTAAAAATTGATAGCTGAGCAGAAGACCAAGGATGTTTTTGAGCGGAATAAAGAGAAAGAGCAGAAAAAGTATTTTAATAACAAAGAGATCTGAAGGAATGTTCAAACACATTCATGTTACACATGAATGAAATCAAAACTTGAGTTCTCTCAATAATGAAAATGCATTCACTTCCAAAAAATCATTTACTTCCAAACTATTAAAACAAAAAATGCTGATCTGACGCTCATGAAACATTTCTTTTTATTATCAATGTTGAAAATAGTTGTGCTGCTTAATGTTTTTGTGCAATCCGTGAAACAATTTATTCAACATTCTTCGATGAATAGAAAGTTCAAATAAACAGCATTTATGTGAAACTTTTTTTTTGTAGCAACGTAAAAGTCTTTACTGTCACTTTTGATCAATTTAATGCATCCTTGCTGAATAAAAGTATTAATTTCTTTAAAAGAGAAATGGTAGGGTGTCTATGAATGGCATGAGGGTGAGTAAATAATGACAGAATTTGCATTTTAGGGTGAACTGTCACTTTAAGGGTGAGTATATCTGTGTTTATGTATTATCATAGATGAGAGGTGTGTTTTTCTGGAACTGGCGGTTGCAGGATGCATGAGTTTGATCTCATTACAGCCCCATAGTTACTGCCTGTGGCTTTGCCGAAGGTTAATGTGACCATGTGCTTGAAGAAAATGTAGCAAATTAGACGCGTGGGAGTCCATATGTTTGTATATGAGCATGTATGTCATCCTTCTGTATGCTTACTTATGGACAAAGCATGTCTGCTGTGTGTTTTTGCATACATTTCTCACCTGTCTATATGCAATTTCTGTGCTAAGAGCTGCCAGTCTTTGCCCTTGGCATTCGCTGTGTCGAAGGTGGCGCAGATTCGCTGGCGAATGGACAGGGGGATTTTGAAGGCCCTGGACCCTGTTTGGGAGGTGATGGTACAGTCTGATTGTGTGAAGAATGGCACTGTGTCTTTTTCACTCTAGAGGAAAAAAGCATCACAGTGACATATTAGAGGGGTTCACAGAGGGGTTCAATTGGAATAAAATGATCAGGAAATGCACATTTCGATTCGATAAAAAAAATGTTGGGAGTTTTCAAAATCTAGTTTTCCATGACCACTTATGTCAAAAACACCAATAATATCGATGGACTTCAGTGATATTTATTTATTTAATTTTTGACTGATTAAAAATATGATATTTGTATTATAATTAGGGCTGTCAAAATTGACATGTTGATTGTGCGATTAATTTTTTTCAGTTCAATATAATGCTATTCAATCACTGCACTCAAACCCGGAGGACATGACACGCTTAAGGTGATAAAACCAGTTATTGTTGAATAATCGACTGAAAAATATTCATTTATTTGAACAACCTCAATTTGATCTAATACCTGATGATTGTATTGGAAAGTAAAGTGAGTGCATGAAAGCAGTGCTAAAATTATTATTGTTTAATTTATACAGTCTTTACTCATAGTTAGTGTTCTGTGACATTTCTAACCTCGTTTGATTTTATTACCCTTTGTGTGATATGTGACCCTGGACCACAAAACCAGTCATAAGTAGCATGGGTGTCCTGGGTGTCCTGTCTGAATGACTATCGTCCCATAGCACTGACCCCAATCATGATGAAGTGCTTTGAGAGGTTAGTCATGCAGCACATCAAGTCCAGTCTTCCAAACACGCTGGACCCACTCCAGTTTGCATACCGTCCAAACCGTTCCACGGACGATGCAATATCCACCACTCTCCACCTAGCTCTTACCCATCTGGAACAGAAAGACTCTTATGTAAGAATGCTGTTCATTGACTTCAGCTCAGCATTCAACACAATAATCCCACAACAGCTCATCCACAAACTAAACCTGCTGGGCCTTAACACCTCCCTCTGTAATTGGATCCTGGACTTTTTAACTGCAAGACCTCAGTCAGTCCGTGTCGGCCGCAACACCTCCAGCACTACCACACTGAGCACAGGTGCCCCACAAGGCTGTGTGCTCAGCCCGCTGCTCTTCACGCTGCTGACCCACGACTGCACTGCCAACTCCAGCTCCAACCACATCATCAAGTTTGCTGATGACACAACTGTGGTAGGCCTCATCAGCAACAACGATGAAACGCACTACAGAGAGGAAGTGGCACAGCTGGCTGAATGGTGTGGTGCTAACAACCTGTCCCTCAATGTGGGTAAGACGAAAGAGGTTGTGATGGGACTTCAGGAGAAACTCTGTTGACCACCCCCCGCTGACCATCGACGGCTCAACCGTGGAGAGAGTCGGCAGCACTAAATTCCTGGGAGTGCACATCACAGAGGATCTCACCTGGACCACCAACGTCACGTCACTCAACAAGAAGGGACAACAGCGCCTCCACTTTCTCCGCCGGCTGAAAAGGGCAAGTCTCCCTCCACCCATCCTCACCACTTTTTACAGGGGCACCATTGAGAGTGTGCTGACTACCTGCATCACTGTCTGGTATGGGAACTGCGGTGCTGCTGACCACAAGACCCTACAACGGACAGTGAACACTGCCGCAAAGATCATCGGTGCCCCTCTCCCCTCCATCCTGGACATTTTCCTTTCACGATGCTCCAACAAGGCCACCAGCATCGTGAAGGACCCCACCCACCCCTCTCACAACCTCTTCCAGCTCCTGCCATCAGGTAGAAGGTACCGGAGCATCAGAGCTCGCTCTGTCAGATTGCTCAACAGCTTTTTTCCCCAGGCTGTGAGAGCTCTTAACTCCAATCCCCCTGTCCCCCTCTGAAACCATGAACACCTCAGCCCTCCCACCCCCCAACTCATTAAAAACTGTTGACAATTTTACTAAGTGCAATTCTGGACCAAACCCCTGAATGTGCTACACACAGGTGAGTGGGCTATACAAACCACCTGTAGTAACGCACTCATCCCACTATATGCACACTAGACACTTTCTACAAACACTCCCTGCCACAAAGACTCTTAAGAAAATATATGTCTACTTGAACATTGCACTACAAAATAATACGTTTACTTGAGCATTGCACTACAAAATCTTTTTGCACTATGCACTGTCTCCCACAAAATCTGCACAATAATGTACAAAATATATATTTTTTCTGCACAATTTCATGTACATATATCTCTTTCGCACAATTTCATGTACAGTATTTATGTAAAGTTTTTTGTACAGTCTCAGTTTGTGTATGTGTGGACAACTAGGTATAGCAGTTATAGTATTTTTAGTATATGTATAGTCAGATAGTTAACTGTTGTATAGCTCTATTGTTTTTCCTATACTTGCATTGTTGTATGTTTATCTTATGTTTAACTAGTATGTAGCACCGTGGTCCTGCGAGACACGACATTTCGTTCCACTATATGTCCACACATGTAGCAGAATGACAATAAAGCTCGACTTGACTTGACTTGGTATATTTGTAGCAATAGCCAACAATACATTGCATGGGTCAAAATTATAGATTTTTCTTTTAAGCCAAAAATCATTAGGATATCAAGTAAAGATCATGTAGATATTTTGTAAATTTCCTACCATAAACATATCAAAACTTAATTTTTGATTAGCAATATGCATTGCTAAGAAATTCATTTGGACAACTTTAAATGCAATTTTCTCAATATTTATTTATTTTTTTCATCTCATATTCCAGATTTTCAAATGAAAAATAACGTTTCAAATAAAGTTGTATCTCAGCCAAATATTGTCCTATCCTAACAAACCAATAGAAAGGTTATTTTTCAGATGATGTATAAATCTCAATTTTAAAAATTGACCCTTATGACTGGTTTTGTGGTCCAGGGTCACATATGTTTTTTTTTTTTTGTATTCTTTTCTCTTTAATAAAAACTGGGCTGACTATGAAGTATTGTGCATACACATACAGCATGGCTTGTGCACTGTGAAATATGCGTTGGAATAACATGACATGTTTTTTTCTTTTCATCATACCTGATTAATGATTGTTAACTGCGGTTGATATGTTTTGATGAAACATCTCTGATGAATTGTACACCAGTAACACTGTCATTCATTCAGGTTATAGCGGAAGTTATTTTACGCTACTATTTAAAGCTTCTGCTTTTTGAATGCGGAAGTGTAAAAAAGGTCTATTTGGTGCTGTCTATGAAGCAGCTATCTGTGAACACAGGAATCCGACATGTGCACGTGCACAGAAAGCTGCTTTAGACAGCATGGCCAAGTGGATAAAACCACACAAAATTGTCAAAATGCCCATTTTTGGTGAGGGACCTTGTAAACACAGTCTTAAATGAGTTAAAAAATCTTAAACATCGAGTTGGGAGAAAACCAGATGTGTGTCAGATCTGCGTCAGGATTTAAAGAGACAGTGCTGATTTTAAAATGAAACCTGCAGCAGCTACAGTTTATATTTTATGTGAAGACTGCTTTGAGTTTATTTAAATTAAAAGTTGTTATGTTTTTCAAAGCATATTAAATATTAAAAATAATGGTTTTCAATTATACTGTACTTTTGAATGGCTATAATTAATCACATAAATTGAGGGAAAATGTATATAACAGAGTCATCAGTAGCAGTATTGGTATCAATGATACTGGCCTTCATTAATAATAGGCTACTGAGTAGATGCCATTAAACACATATTTAATACAATCTTTATGCTGTTTCTACATTAATTTGGAGATTCAATGTGGAAATTAACAATATGAGTGAATATGAATATATAATATCAAAATGTGATTAATTGCGATTAATTACAGAAAAATATTGACAATATGAATATATAATATTAATATGTGATTAATTGCAATTAATTACAGAAAAATGTGTTATTAGTTTTTTTTGACAGCACTAATTATAATTTTTATTTTTTGCTTTTTAGGCATCAGAATCACCACCGGATTTTAGGTTTCACCTACTCTTAAAATCTCAGAGGTCCATTATACTAAAAATACTGTAAATGGACCATCAATATTCCAAACACCATAAGGTATCTCATTCTATTGCACTTTGTCAATATTTTGTGTGTTTTTATTATGTGAGTTTTAATTTTGCATACCTCAGCAATAGTGGTGTAGACCTGTAGGATCTGCTCATGACCTTTGACCTGCCGAACACTGATCTTACAGGAGAGCTGATTGGCTGCTGGACTGTAGCGCTCCAGAGAAAAGGCACACTGCAGAGGAGACTGGCTACTGCACCACACCTGAGAGAAGGAGAATTCCTGCACCAAAAGAAGAAGAAGAAGGAGGAAACAGTGAATATTTTTAGCAGGAATCAATAGGAAGCATATGTGCCTCTTCCCCTCTCCTCCTTATTGTTATTCTGCTGTTGGAGCCACTGAAGCTAATTTACTTAGTGTCATGTCACTGACGGCCCTGCCAGAACACAGCCTGGTGTGACAAAACAGGGCTTGCTATGGGTATGATTTGGATAAAAATGTGCCTGCGGTCATAAAGCTTTACGAAGAAAGGAATGGTGGGTAAACAGCAGTGAGAAAAACACTCTTGAGAATGTGTCATCCAAAAACAGAAACAATTTGACAAAATAATACGAATACTGAAATACAGCTCTGCTGGTGTAGCAAATAAAACTAGATAGAGAGTGCCGCTTGTCCATGTTAAACCTGACACCATGATACTAACGTGCTCTGGATGGTTTCCAGAGCATTGCTATGCGTTTGCTAGGATGTTGTTATGGCCCAAGTCAAAATAAGCTCTTTGAAGGGCATTAAATATGATTTGGGTCCCATTTTCACAAGTTTAAGGGATTTTTTTGATTGTTTGGTGAGAGAAAATTGTTTTGAAGAGCATCTAAGCACTTGATTTGAGGTATGTTACGCCAAAGTTATAATACTTAAGTTTGAAAAACAAGAGTAATATATCACATTTGTGCAATTTGTCCATTAAAATCATTTCTTAAAACAAAAACTTGATTGACACCATCCTGTAAAACCATACAGGTGGAAAAAACTTCCTTATCTCCAGGAAAAAGACACCGGATTCCTACCACGGCCTCTGGCTAAACTACCTTAAACAGAGCCCTATTAATATTCATACGACCAGTCAAATGAACACCAGAATTTGACATCTCATTAATATTCAGCCTCATATGCATATTAACAAAACTCATGCATATTCATATGAAGCTGGCATCCATATTCATGAGGACAGCACCTGGCAGGTGGTGAAAGGTTTGATGCTCCACAGGAACTGGGGGATGTCCTGGATGGAGACCTGCAGGCTAAAAGAGTTTGCTCTGAAGAGCAGGGTCTTGGGTTCCTCCAGGAGGCGCCCTCCTCGACCCCGTTCCATGGATACCACCTCCTGCGAGGAAGAGTAAATAAAGATATAAACGCTCATGCATAAACACATCCTGACACATACAATACCCTACACCAGGAACAGAACTCAACTGATTGCTCATGTTTAAATTATTCAGCTGAAAAAACAGCCCTCCCACGCTACACAACAGCTATTTCCTGGGTATGGCGGCACCTTTAATCTTGGTAACCCAAGAAGATGAAGCGGAAAGTGATTAAAAACCTCAACGCAAGGCTGACGTTTCCAACCCCTAGACCAACAAACGGGTCGAAGAAATGCCTGCATTGCATTTTTCATCTATAAGAATGGAATTACAATAACACCTTGGGCTTAATATAAAAAAATAAAAAAACAAAACAAAATCTGGCAACACAACAACTAATAAATCTAAATGTACAATGCCTTCAATTACCATCTCGGTCGAATACAATGAATGTCGTCTACCTTTCCCCTGTGCACAAATGCAACATGCACAAAAAATGGCATGCAGAACAGGAGCGAGAGACACTGGATGGATAGAATCAGCACTGATGAAAGGCACGGGTGATTTTGTGCTCTTTGCATCTATTCTGTGGGAATTGTTGACAATGGCACAGTAGCATTAAAAGCATTAGGTCTCTCTCTCTTGCTTTTTCTCTCTCTCGGTCACAAAAGACAGGAAAACAGTCTCTCGCTGTGATGGCTGCTGATCGATCCTGGCCTGAATTCGTTCAGTTTCCAGGGAGGAATTCATTTGCTGTTTTGTGAAATGCAAACAACGCTGACAACAAAGAGTACAAAAGAAGAAAAAACGGTGGGTGAACGGCTGGATAAACAAAGTGGAAGAGTGCTTTGGTGTGGAGAAATACAATCTTTGACCATTCACTCGTGAGTGTGTCCTTTTTGGGAAGAAGACTTCACAGAACCGAGATCTGTCACACACGCACGGTTGTTTTTTTGTCATGGTGGAGACTTTCCATTGATTTCTATTGTGTTCATATTGAGCTAATGGTATTGTCTATTCGCTTCACCTAACCCTCAGGTCTGCATTTTTATTGAGATATTATACAGGTCATTCTACAAGATACATTAGGGTTCCCCTACATACACTACCATTCGAAAGTTTGGCATTGGTAAGTTAAAAAAAAAAAAAATAATAATTCAGCAAGGATGCATTAAATTGATCAAAAGCGACAGTAAAGACTTCTACACTTACAAAAGATTTCTATTTCAAATAAATGTTGTTCTTTTGAACCAATTACACAAACAATCCTGGAAATAAGTCTATCAAGGTTTCCATAAAAATATTAAAGTGGTCATGGCATGGATTTTTTTATTATTTTAATATGTTCCTTGAGGTTTACTTATAACGTTAATACGTTTTTTTTGCACAAAAACAAATAAATATGAAAAATTTATTATTTTCAACATTCATTCTGACCCTCTGTCTAAAATGACCTGTTTTAAGGGGCGTGACCTTTAAGGCTTGCCAGTACTTGGCCACCTTTATGATTGGCTAACGTCATTCCATAGGAAACAGTATAAAAACTATTGCAAGTGAGTGTTTTGACAACATAATCAAAATAAAACGGTCATTTCCAGACAGTGCATTATGAAATCATTTACTTACGGTTTGTGATGCAGCTGCAGTCTGATCTAGGACCGCTTCATCTTTCAACAAATGTTTCTTTGTGAACTCTCCATGACACTGTGCCTTGTTTACAAAACAAAATACTCCAAACAATCCTCTGACATGATCCTGGGTGCCATTAAAAATAAACTATCCACTTGTTCCTGACGCTGGGAACCTTCTGATATCTGTACAAAGACGCGAATGAGCGTCTGTTCTTTCACTCCATTTATCCTATTGAGGACAGACTCAAGTGCGCGGATGTCAAGCTGAACTGAAAAATTCAATTCTGGTACCTTTATGAAGACATAATAATATCCCAACATATATTAAAGTTTATTAATTTAGCTTGAGTGCAAAAACTGAAGCTGTGTCCACTCAGCTAGACGCGTAACAGAACGCCTAACAGAATGTAAATCACTTTTAATTAGCTCACAGAAAATATTCAGTCATGTAGTGAACGCATGAAGCAATAGTGGCTCACCATGTCTTTGTAATTTAAGAAGCTATTCTATGAGTTAGCTGGATTTGTGTGTGTGCATGAGAGAGAGAGAGAGAGATTGGTCCAGCTGACTTTCAGTGGAGCGTAAAACCAGAGTACCCACAGGGCATGACGGCTAGCCATAACACGCTGCCCCATGAATGCAAATATCCCATAAGCCGTGGATTTCCATCTAATGCCATATGCAGTGTGAAGGGGATATGTATCATGACATTTAAGAGGACTACATCTGTGAAAGCCCAAAACGCACCCTATGGAAAGACCAGTTAGGACCAGCATGAATTGGTTTGAATAAACCAGTGGCTTCTTAACTAGTGCATCAGCATCCAAAACACAATATGTCTTTACACACCTGAAAGGCATGGGGCGTATCATCGACGCAGTACACTCGAATGCTGTAGTTGAGGAAGTTGGGCTCCATGTTTCCAAATGCAGCCAGTCGGAGTCTCTTCCCTGCCGCCTGTGTGAGGGCCTCTCCCACTAAAGCATAACACCCCGGCCTCTCCACCAACAGGTGGCAGCACTGAGTGTCCAACAGGCAGTAACAAGAGGTGCTCTCCTCTTCCACAGTCATGACCTCCTGTCAGAAACACACAAAACACAGTCAAAATCCAACTGTTGGTACATCATATGTACAAAACTTACGCAGTATGACCGCGATTACATTAGGGTTTGCTATTAGGGACAACTGAGGTGACTAATAAATGTCATTCTCTTTCAGAGGGCAATAGACTTTAGATTGACCAAGTCTGCAACAGACCTTAGTCAGAGTAGCACCATATTTAATTTTTGACAATAAAAAAGAAGCTGTGAGGGAAAGAAGTACAGTGCGTTCAATGGATTGTACTGTTGTTTAACAACATATCGGTTGTTCAGATGACAAAGTGTCTTCCAGAAAAAATAAAAATAAAAATAAATTAATAAATAAATAAAACTTTCAGTAGACGAAAACAGTTTTGAAAGTTGTAAACGTGTAAATTATTTGATCATGGACATGACTGAAGATGTCATTCATTTTCAGATGTTAAAAGTCTGCAATTCTTCACAATTCTACACAAAGCTGTATACATTATAAAACATTTTTAACTATCTATAACTTTTAATTTGGACAGTTTCTGCATGACAATATGCATTGTTCAGTAGTGTGGCTGAGTATAAACATTTTTCCAGTTTTCAAAAGTAAAAAAAAAAAAAAAAATAAAAAAAAGCGGCAAAAAGAATGAAATTTACTATCTTTGACAACAAATAAATAATTAACCTTTTACATAATTATAATAATAATTATATACATAAAATGTTTTATAATTTTATATTTATTTATTTTATATTTATTTTAGTATCTTTTTTAATTTATACCTATCTATTTTATTAAAATATAATTTATTATATGATACTATATAGTACTGATATAATAAGGAAAAATTTTTTATTTTATTTATATTTATTTTATTAAATTATAATTTATTACAGTAATATACTATATATGATAATTAAAAAATGTTATATAAATATAAATAAATGAAATTAACATAAATATAAAATCTAAATTAAAATTAAACCTCCTTATGCAGCTTTTTTTGTGAGTGCGTGTGTGTGTGAGAAAACCCTGTTTTGTTAATGAAATATTTTTGAACATTTGATTACGATCAGTGCTAGAATGACTGTTTTTGAATTACGTTCCCTCATCTTGAAAACAACCACAATAGTCAAATTCATGAGTGGTGTTACTGCTTCCCATTACCTTTACTTAACTACAACACCAGTGATAAAAAAAACACATTCCAACCAAGAGTAAAAGAAATGCATTTTTTTTTTAAACCAGCTAAAACATTTACAATTTCCCATAAATGATATACGATATGCTGTGAAGTTTATAGTACAAGCATGATTAAGAGATAACTTGGCTCCACATCTAAAAACGGCTTCCATGCTGATCGACGGTTTTTCATTTCTAGAACACGGTTCAATTGCTTTTAATGCAAAGTAACTAGGCCTCGTTGTCATAAGCTCTGACAGCTACTTACTTTTGGCAACCCTGAGGCTATTCACAGGCCGCTTCACTTTATAAAATCCCCAGTCAGCATAAAAGTATATACACACGTTAGAAAAAGGTGAAGATCTTTAGCTGAAATTATGCTTCCCTTTTCTTTATAGCTCTGCAGATGGAAGCACAGCTTGATTATTATTATATGCATCTGGTATTTGAATGTCAGGAACAGTGGGTGTGTAGCGGCCAGCAGGAACTCGGAGTCCAGGGTCTCCATTTTACCGTCTGAATATAGCTGAAGCTAAGCATAACTTTGCCCCCCGGAGCGACCTGAACCATTTGTGATGGCGGAAAGCTTGATAATTCACGTCTAAACACACCATTGCACAGAAAGCATTGTCTATTACCCACAAATCAGTAGGTGCACATTAAAGTGTGCTTTCTGTCTCTCTCACACACACGGTAAAAACGCACAAAAAAGGTGTTATTCTCAGTTCTGCGGGGACATTACTTTCAGCCTGCCTCTCACTTGCTCTGGCATTATGCCTGCGAGAAAAAAAGCTCATTATTTCAAACAACCATCAGAGGTCTCAGAGTCTTTAACACGGCATCAAAATGACTCGCTTGCACGGAAAGAAAAGGAGTTGATTGGTATTGTGATGTGTCTTTGAATTAGGGTGTCTGCGTTTGATTATAGTCTGCCGAAATGCCAGGTCGCACACACATGTGCTCGCAGCTACACAAACACAAACAGAGATGGTTTCCCCAGGGTCAGTTTACATCAGTAAGCTCCAGCTCAACTTTGATGAAGTTCTTTCAGCACGTAAGAGTGGTACGAATCCCACTTTTATAAAGAACAGCAAAATATCAAAGGGAAAGGACAGTGTTAATAAGAGAAGTACAGAGAATTGCTCCTTTAAAGTGCACTCAATGGGACGCACGTTGTAGGAATATAGAGGGCATATCTATTGATTCTGTCATATAGTAACCTTCAGAATTCGTACTTCAGAATGACGGTTCTTTATAATTACCAGCACACTGCGATTTCCCATTATACTACATGATTCAGACTTTACACTCATTCAAGGCAAGGAATGGCTTCGCTATGTATTCTAGTAAAAGGATAGTTCACCCAAAATTGAAAACGCTGTCATTAATTACTCACCCTCATGTCGTTCCAAACCCGCAAGACCTTTGTTCATCTTTGGAACATAAATTAAAGTGCCCCTATTATGGATTTTTGAAAATTACTTTTCATGCAGTGTGTAACACAGCTCTAAGTGAATGAAAACATCTTGCAAAGTTTTAAATCTGAAAGTGCACCGTGTATGAAGTTATTGTCTTTCAAAAGAAAGAGTAGACTCTGAATCATTGAATCAAGTCATTTTTAAACTGAATCCCAAGCCGTTTCATGTTGATGTCAACATGAAATGTTAGCATATTGCCTGCACATCTGTTGGTCTTTTGGTCTGAATGAGAATGCAGATTCATTCTTTGCCACTAGGTGCCGCTTTTGGAGTGGTAAAAATTAGCTGTTTCCCCGATAACGCTGTACAAAAAGCAGCACTGCACTCATAAACGCTGCTTTATCAGGCATTACAGGCAAGATGAAATGAAAATGAGACCAATTGGACCAATCATCGCAGATTAGCGTCACGCAAAGGAGGGATTTGGAAAAATGAATCGTTGAGTGAAACGTTTGGGAGTCGTTGAGCAAATAAGGTAAAAATAAATGCATATTATAAGACAATGAAAGTGTTTTTTGACCTTGCATGCATGCCAACCTGTTGTTGGGGACTCCCAAAACCAAAATATGAACCTTTTGTTACCCATAATAGGGGCACTATAAGATATTTTTGATGAAATCCAAGAGCTCTCTGACCCTTTTTAGACAGCAATGCAACTGACATGTTCAAGGCCCAGAAAGGTCATAAGTACATTGTTAAAATAGTCCATGTGACAACAGTGGTTTAACCTTAATTTTATGAAGCTACGAGAATACTTTTTGTGTGCAAAGAAAACAACAATAACAACTTCATTCAACAGTTTCTTTGGTACTCTCATGAACGTGCGTCGAAGACTGACATAGAAGAGAATAAATTGTTGAATAAAGTCGTTATTTTTGTTTTCTTTGCGCAAATTTTTTGAACCACTGCTGTCACATGCGACTATTTTAACAATGCCCTTACAACCTTTCTGGGCCTTAAAGGGGTCATCGGATGCCCATTTTACACAAGTTGATATGATTCTTTAGGGTCTTAATGAAAAGTCTATAACATACTTTGGTTAAAATTTCTCAACGGTAGTGTAAAAAACACCTTCTTTACCCTGTCAAAATCAGCTCTGTTTTCAGCACGCTGTGCTAGTCCATGTTTCTTTAAATGCTAGTGAGCTCTGCTGACTCCACCCCTCTCTTCCGTGGAGTGACGAGCAGACCATAGATATGTGTAGATTCCCTATTCGACCGCTCCAGATACGTTGACGCGTCAGCCATCTCGCATTCACCATAATAATCAATGAATATTCAAATATATGCAAGCTAACTTGCTGTTGTAGATGCACACAGTCAATGCACTCAAAGATTCGCAGACCGTTCCAAAAATGGCAGATGGTTTGTGTATCGCAGCCCATAGAAACAGTCCATAATGAGGCATCTAGGTATATATATCTATGGAGCATACTAAACTCCAGCCGCGAAACTGGCTAACTAGCACATTATTAGGAAAGGCGATTTGTAAAGATTCATAAGAACCCTTATACTCACTTCTGTAGATAAAGCTGGATGACGAATGATTCGGGCGAACATAGATGCATTTAGGCAGATTGGGGATCGGCGCATTCACTTCAAAGCGAAAGTAACATTAATCCTCTGCGTCTTCAGCGGCTCAAATGTCTGGAGTAAATGATGACTGCTATATTCATTATTACATCCTCAATCACTTAATTGGAGACATCTTGTCTTCCCCTACCGGCATAGACAGCTCTCAGCTCACTCAGGGCGGGTCTAAGGTAAGACGCTAGTGTCAATCAACTATCGTGGGAGGGGCCTGTACAGAACTACGTCATTCTGACAGGGCTCTCAGAACAGCCTGATTTTAGAAAGGGGATTTTAAAATAGGGATTTAAAAAAAAAACTACTGGGTGGATTTTTATCATTATAGGATGGATGTGTACACACACTTCCAACACGCATTTATGTTCAAACAACTTTTAAAGTGAATTTTGCATCTGATGACCCCTTTAAATGTGGTAGTTGTATTGCTGTCTATGGAGGGTCAGAAAGCTCTCGGATTTCATCAAATATATCTTAAATTGTGTTCCGAACAAAGGTATTACGGGTTTGAAACGACATGAGGGAGAGTAATGACAGAATTTTCATTTTTGGGTTAACTAACTCTTTAAAAACTAACTTAATAGTTAAAGACACTTTTATATCACATTTTTCTTACCTCCCAGCTGTTGTCCTGGGTTTGTCTCTTAAGCTTGATATTCCAGTCTTCTGAACTCACGTCTGCACAGTGGGCTATTGTCAAGGCAACAGGGCAGGAAAGGGTCAGGCCAGGAGGACCGTACGTTACTTCTGGACTCAAAAGTATCTCCTGACCTTCATCAGACAACGCACTGAAGATACAGACACAGAAAGAGAGATTAATTGATATTGCTCAAAAACAACAACAACAACAACAACAAAACGATTAAATTAGTACTGCAGCGCTGCTAATACTGTTAGTTCCTGATGATTAACTGCTGTGTTTTTTCTCATTTGTAAATGACTTTGGATAAAAGCATATGCAAAATTAATCAATGTAAAAAGTAATGCTTCTGATTCTACTTAATTGGCATGAAACATCAGATGGAAAAACACGCACACACAGAGACAAAAAAAAAAACACTAAAAGGTGGGAAATTACACTTCTCTATGGTCCGCCTCCCTTAGTTACTGTTGCTAACTCTCACAAGCTTTACAAAATATCCCATACCCTAGTGAAAAAAAAGTATACTTTATTGTATTTATAATACAATATATTGCCAAAAGTACTGGGTCACCTCCTTCTAATGAACAGGTTTGACTACTTTAGTAATTTCCATGAGTACAAATCTTAATGTTTAAGCATATAATGATATTCTAGGGAATTGTGTGCTTCTAATTTTAAAGCAACAGTTTGGACAGGACCCTTTTCTATTCTAACATGACAATGCCTCTGTGTATAAGGCAAGGCTCAAAAAGAAATGATTGATTCAGTCAGTGTGGAAGAACTTGACTGGTCTGCAGAAAGCCAAGTCCTAATCCAAGCTGAACACCTCTGGTGTGACTTTAAATGCAGACCTTCAGCCAAAAACTCATCACCAAACACCAAGTGATTTTTGTCTTTTAAACCAGGAAGACGGCTGACAGATCTAACCGACACTCGTGCCACAGAAGCTAAAGCAACAGGTAACAGTTAAGACAAACCCACCCATTCACTATAATACAGTAGTTTTAAACTTTGTGTTAATCGTTATTTATGATCCGCTTCGTCAGTTTCATCTACCATATCCTTGTGATGCTAATTAAGTTTACTAATGCAGCCGAAAGCCCGGTAAACAAAGCGGCTCGAGGAGCATTTATGATGGCTGTTTTGCTAACATTATTTACCATTTCAGACTGATATTTGCTCCTCACGTTTTTTAATTTGAAACTCATAAGGTTACTTGCATATGTTTTTGGAATCAGTGTTTTCAGAGCAAAGGCAGCGTGGAGTGCTGGGATGTCAAAGTCATCAAGATGGCTGCAATACTACGGGCCTAAAGTGAAGTAAGTAGAATTCACATTGATTTAATTGATGGGTTTTAGTGTTATGCGAGATGAAAATCATCATTTTCTGAAAAGTTTTTTTTTTAAGTATATTTCTTCATTTTTGGATGAATTGCTGTTTTTGCAAATGTAGCAGCACAAATGGGTCTTCTGAAGCAGTACAATATTTTAGACTGAAATTTAAATCATTGATCAGCTCATGCATACACAGCCCAGACAAACACATCCTTCACATCCAAGGATCAGTGATGTTAGATGTAATGTAGTGTGCCACCATTTTTGATTAAGACTGTATTAGCAGAATGAATAAAATATTAAATTTCAGTTTGCCTTTGATTCAGAGTCATTATGATTCACAAGAATACGAGTTGGGTCTTGAAAGTTCTAGTTATAGTAGGCTTTCTTAATATGGATTACAAAAAAGGTCTTGTGCGTTGTATTTCCACTTGTAGCTATCTTAAAGTTGCTTTGGGTTTGTATAAAGGTGTGTTGATTTATTATTTATATTTATTAATTTATATTTATTTGGTTGTTTTATTAATAAAAATTCAGTTCAATTCAAGCTCAAGAACATTCAGCTGATACACCCCTAAAAGTTTTTCCAAATTAAATTCAGTTGACTGGAAGACATGTTGTGAAAATGTGTGTTTTTGAAAAGTACTACAGGGTTTTAAATGGGTGCACGCGCTACTGAATAAACACTACTCTGATCCTTCACAACTTTATTTTCAATTATGAAAATTTAAATGTCTTTCCACACAAGGGTTAATTTTATGCTAATTATTTTATTCATACTAACACTTTTTTTAATGCATTTAGAAAAAGGAGCCTGAGCAGGTGCAGAAGGCAGCAGTCCCCATCATTGCTGTTGAGGAGGAAGAGGAAATGTCACGAGAGAACCCACTTGATGTTTTGATTGTCTTTGAAGACGAAGTGGTGATGCCAACCAAGTCTAGGCTCAGTGCACTGCTGCTGTTTTTGCACTTTATGCCCTTATTTAGAGTACACTAACTTCTCAAAGCAGCTTTACAGAACAGGCATGTGTCTACATTACAATTTAGCCTGATCTGTACTGTAAATACCATACTTTTCAACTTGAATAGTGTTGTATCGTGCTTTATAGTGATGCTACATGGGTGTACTCACTTCTGTTGTATACTGTATGTTTGGCTAATACACTGGAAGCAATATTGATGTGACATACTGATACAATTCCTCACTGTTCATTCTATTAAGTAGTAAGGGTTTAATAAAGGATATTTACAGTCTGATGTAGTAAAAAGAAAAAGTTGTATGAACATGCGCTCTGACCTTACCTCTTTTACTTTAACAAATGCTGTTCTTGTGGAGATTCCACACACAGGTACATCTGATGTGTGAGCAGCCATCAGGCGCAAATGTAACAAAGAGCAAATCTTTATAGAATTGCAATATTTTTTGTTTTGTTTTTTATTGTATTTATTTTACATGTTCGAAATGTTTTTTTTTTATGTTTGTTTCTTTCGGTGTTCTTTTTATTTAAAAACATGGTTGGTGCATTTTATGTTTTGCAATGGTAAAACCATTTGAGGTTTAATTAAACACTGTTTGAATTGTTAATAATCTGTCTCTGTCTGTCACTGAAGTTATGCATTTATTGTTATGACCTTAAAAAGTGGATTCAGCATGGGGGGGGGGGGATTAGCATATTTTTACTCAAAAATAATACATTTATATTGCTTGTGTGTTTCAAAGACACTCATAATTAATTTGTAATGTACTCGTAATACAAAAACGTACACTTTAATATCACTAATCAAGCATGTAAATAGGCATGTACTTGAAGTGTACTAAGTATACTTGAAGTAGTTCCAATTTAGCATCAAAAAGTACACTAATTACACTTAAAGTTATACTTTAGTATAATTTTAATTACAACTAAAATACACTTAGTACAAAAAAGTTGTTTCAAAATAGCACACTTCAAGTTAACTAATCATTAACACACTCGAAGTATACTGACAATTAGTCTGGCTGCAAGTATACTTAGTATACTTTTTTCACTAGGGTAGGAATAAACTAGAGAGTTCAGTGTGATTTTCAATTAAACAAATGATTGGATACTATCCTTACGTGGGGCTGGAATCAGTTGTGACATTTATTTCAAGATGTGGAAAAAGAAAGAAAAATATGGATTGTGTCATCTCTGGACATTATACCATTTTGGATAATCTCCCTAAAACTGCATTTACTTCAACTTTTATCAACTTTCCAAACACACAGAAGAAACTGAAGGGCAGCAGTAAATATGAGAACTACAATGATAACTGAAACAGCCAATCAGCCAATCATCCAATTAGAATCAACCTGACTACCCTAGTGAAAAAATAGTATACTTAAGTACAATTTATTGTTATGTACTTTAGTATAACTAAATATATTTGTGGCACACTATAAATTGGTATACTTAAAGTATGCTAAACTGAAACAACTAATTTTGTGCTAAATGTATTTTAGTTGTGCAAAAGCAGTGCTGAAGTTCAACTAAATTTGTATTAAATATACTTGTTTGTGCTAAAGTGAAACTATTCCAAGTTCCACTTTAGCACAAATATTATACTAATAACAAACTGAGGTCATACTATCCCTTACTTTTAGTGACTTTAAAATGCATTGCAATGGCATTCCAAGTAAACTTGAAGTGTGCTAATGGCACAATTATTGTGTGCTTTTGATGCAATAAATTAACCTTTGTAAATAATGGCACAGCTTAAGAAACTGCCTTTTACTAAGACCCCCAGCATACCAGTCAACTCAGTTATCCAGAGAACATCAGAACATTGGCTGAAGGAAACACTGCGGACTGGATTTGAACCCGGGTCACTGCCACACACGTGCACTCACTTTACCAGATGCGCCACCAAAGTAGACATTCGCTGTGGTAAATTGCGGTTACTTTGTGGTCTTTCTATGCTGTTACAAATACTAATATAAGTAAACAGTTTTTTCCATCAATGACGGCACAAATTATATTTGAAGTTTATGCTGAATGAATTCTGCATTCCAAAAATTTAATAAAAAAGTGGATACTTAAAGTGTACTTAAGTATACTTGGAATAGTTCCACTTTAGCACAAACAAGTATATTTATTACAACTTTAGTTGAACTTCAGCACTGCTTTTGCACAACTAAAATGCATTTAGTACAAAATTAGTTGTTCAAATTTAGCAGACTTTAAGTATACCAATTTATAGTGTGCCACAAATATATTTAGTTATACTAAAGTACATACGAATAAATTCTACTTAAGTATGCCATTTTTTTCACTAGGGAAGCTACTGCGATAACACCATGAACAAACATTAGCTAGAAACACAAGCAGATTTGTTAATGGAAACATGCCAAATAGCCACACAGCTCTCCTTTCAAACACAAACACAAACACAACTCAGTGCTAATACAGATATATTGTACTTTGCTCTGGTTGAAGTGATTCCAGAGGGCAGTTGGACTTGATCGGGTGTGGATCAGTCAGTGTGTGTGTGTGTGTGTGTGTGTGTGTGAGAGTTCACTGGTCGATGGTGTTGTTTGAAGTGCTTTCTGAGGAGCCTGGTGACATATTGAGACAGTTTGGATGTGTTAGTGTCGATCGATATGACTGCTGTGGATCCTCAACAAGGATTAGTCATCTACAGCAGGGGGAGTTCAGGCTGGCCTGGATGGCGCCATGGAGAACTAACACATTGACACAGCAGATTACATGAACCAGACACCTGCTGTTAACAGAACCGTGATGATTTACAATTCAGTACTCTTTGCACAGAGATTCAAGAGATTGTAATACTTATGAGTGGTGTTTGTCCATGTGGAACTGTCCATTGACTGTCTCTGCTAAGGTATTTTAATTAGTCTTTGATATGTTGCTGTGTGTGTGCTGGGGTGTTCTGGATGTTTGCTACATCATTACCTAGCCAAAATCTCCATGTTGGAAGTTTTTTCAACAGTTTTATTGCCCACCAGGCAAAAATCCAATGTCCTAATCGATTAGAACACACTCTTAAAAAGTTTTTTTTATTAGCATTGATGGTTCCATTGAGAACCTTTAACATCCCCAGAAACTTTCTTTTAAGAACTTTTAAGAACAAAAATGGTTCTTCAAATCTATTACATTGCTGTGAAAATCCTCCTTTGGAAACCTTTATTTTAAGAGTGTAATTTGAGGTGTTATTCATGATTGTAGCAAAAACAGGCCAAAGTTCAACACTTAAATGCCCATATGAAGATATTTTGAAGAATACTGGTAACCAAACAGTTTTAGTGACCACTGACTTCCATGTTATGGCCAAAAATATCAAATATTCTTTTGTGTGCCACAGAAAAAAAGTAAGTCATACATGTTTGGAATAAAATGATGGTGAGTAAAGGATGAATGAATTTTAATTTTGTGTGAACTATTGCTTTAAGGCTATGGATTTAGACAAAAGCACCACTAATTATGATGCTTCTGATGAACATATGGGCAGAATATCAAGTATTTATTTCACAACCAAAGCCGTTTTTCATTCTAAGCAGGTGGCGGGCTGAAACAGCCGTCCAATTACAACGTTTGACACTGTACCGTACCAGCAGACCAGTCAGTCACTTAACCACCTTCTAATCGCTCTCTCTCTGCATCGGCACTGTTTGTTTACATGTTGATTTATTTATATTGAGTAATTACCTGTTCCCTCCCAACATCCTCCATCTATTGGCATTGTATCCAAACTCTTTTGTGTCTGAAATAAAGGCAATTAACGCTGATGAAGCAGCTAAGCTTGTTTTGCCATTCTGGAGAGGAGAGAGAGCGTTACTTGACATTTACAGCCGTTTAATGAAACTCTCGCAAACACTAGAAAAAACATTCATGAACATAAAACGCACATCAAATGGAACAAAATGTCTCATAGTTGCTGAAATATCAGGAACAGCGGTAAACAAATGAAAAACAGTTGAAGGGGCCTCAGTATTGATTGATCTGAGTGAATCTGTGGATGCCCTCTGTGCTTTTTAATAAACAGACCTATTAATTAAAATGGTGTAGAGACCTGACTGTGATTAGAAGTGTCACACCCCTTTAGATCTGGGTTTTAAATGAGGAAGAACAATACGTTACATAACTATGGTGAATAACTGCTGTAGCAGCAGGATAATTATAACTAAACTATAACTAAACTACTAAAACTAAACCCATAAAAATTACATCTTAAAATATAATAAAAATTAACCAAAATAAAATACAAAAATAAAATAAATAAATGATTGTAGTTCAGATAGCTAGATAAATGGCAACATTCTCCATTTTTTTAGTTTAACTTGGTGTACTAAAATAACTAAAGATAAATTTGAAATAATTAATAAAAACTATATACACATCTAAAAAAGGATAACACAAAAATAAAACTAAATCAAATCATTAAAAAAAACTAGAAACAATGTTGTTGAAAAAACAAATATTGTTCAATCCATTCAGATTTGCAAATCATTAATTGTTTTTCATGTGGAAACCAAAATGATAAAAATTACATATTTACAATGGGTCTAGTTTACCAATACACTACATATCTTATGCTTATAAATGTACTAATAACTAGTAAAAAATAACATATTAAACAAAAAAAAAACAAAACAAAACAAAAAACAAAACAACAACAAAAACACAATTTTTTTTTTTTTGGTTGTATCATCTCGCCAAGTGAACTGCGAGCATCACTGGAACCCTGAAATAAATAAATAAATAAATAAATAAATAAATAAATAAATAAATAAATAAATAAAAATAATTGGTTCATGAAGCCCTGATCATGAATTTGTATTTTTCATCTGCTGTCACCTTTCTCCTTCTCACACAGACACAAGCCCAGAGACCGAACAGACAGACAACAGACTTCAACAAATTAAAACCAAAACTGCTCCCCCAGGAAACCACCACAACAAGCTTCTTCATTGCATTTTGTGCTGCAGGCATTATGGCCTGATCAATATGAACAATTATCTCTCATAGATCAAACTGCCTAAGAGAAGGGAAGTGTTTGACTATAAAGCACTTTTCAACTGACGGCAATTTTGACACAAGAGATCATCAAGCCGTATTGCTGAACGCTGGAAGTAGTTATGCTATTTATACTGGTGGGCTGAGTAACTGGACATATTTTTAAAATATTGCTACTAAGATTATATCTGCCACTGTTTTGTCACTATACACTGCTATCAGTATGAACAGCCATTAAAAAGCGCAGTCTAGTCCTGTCAAAAGACACTGCTAGCTAGTATGCAAAGGTCTAGCCATTATTCATTTCCCCTATTTCATCAAATGTAAAGAGGATCCGGAGATGCAGCGCTAATAACAAGGAAATGCATCACCTATTGATTTACCAGTTTAATATCCGCCAGGATAGCAAAAAAAACAAGCCTGCTTTCATTAACACAGTGTGAATCATTTCCTAGTAATACAAATGTTCGGTGTGATGTCCAAGTGAATCCACGGGGAAGCGTACAGGAGAGCTTTAAGCTCTGCAAATAGCCCAGAGGTCTGAACAAACTCAATCCTATCACTGTGAACAAATAAAAAGAGTCTCTGATTGATCCTTTTTCATGACTCTGCTCTCTATAGCCGCTGTTATGAGGACTCTGGAGATTGTGCGGCTAAATTTAGGAGGTTCTGCAGATTGATTTCTGCTTCTCTCTTCTTCTAATCCCCTTCCCTCCACTTTCTGTAGATGCTTTGTGGTCAGATTGCAGTGTTGTGGATTGAATTTCTCCCTGCCACTCACCACAACTGTCAAAAGATAGGCTTTGACTGACAGCTGGGCTGAGCAGCTCGAGTTTGACTGACGGATAGATGCGTGACGGTGGTGTTGGCGCGTCGGATGGGAGATGGGGAAGCAAACAGCTCAGAGCTTATCGGACGGTGCAGGTACCTTCATCTGCAGACTTGCTGAGATTGAGGTTTTCATCTATGAGCGCTGAAGAGTCTCTGAACACTTGTGACCTTTGATCTCTATCAATCCCAGTGAGTCTACGACAGCGATTGAGGATTGAGAGCCAAGCGAAAGGTGTCTTCTGTCTGATTGTAGGTGACATTCGTAAGTTTAACAACTTTAGTTTTAAATCCCTGCTCGTCAAAGTTTGCTCGTAATTTCTGGAGAGTTAATCACAAAGTTAAGCAGCTAACCAGAACAAAGCAAGTGGCATTCTGGGAGATTTCCACTCCTGAAACACAAACTGCGTTACGATTTACAGCAATGTCCCTAAACAGCGTTCACCGCATCCTTCATAGTCAGCAGAGGATATTTGTAGAAGTTCACTTTACTTGACAAAATATGTGACCCGGATCACAAAACCAGTCATAAGGGTCTTTTTTTTTTTTTTTTTTTTTTTAAAATTGAGATTTATACATCATCTGAAAGCTGAATATATAAGCTTTCTATTGGTTTGTTAGGATAGGACAATATTTGGCTGAGATACAACTATTTGAAAATCTGGAATCTGAAGGTGCGAAAAAATCTATATATTGAGAAAATCACCTTTAAAGTTGTCCAAATGAAGTTCTTAGCAATGCATATTACTAATCAAAAATTAAGTTTTGATATATTTACGGAAGGAAATTTAAAAAGCATCTTCATGGCACATGATCTTTACTTAATATCCTAATGATTTTTGGCATAAAAGAAAAATCTACAATTTTGACCCATACAATGTGTTGTTGGCTATTGCTACAAATATACCCGTGCTACTTATGGCTGGTTCTGTGGTCCAAGGTCACATATGTTCATTTGGAACAGCATGCAACATCAGACACAGACTACAAACTTGAGGTATGAAGGCATAGGTATAAATTATTATATACTGGAAACCTTTTTTTTTTTGTACCTGGATTGTCATGGCAAAAAACTCAAAATCCAGTTGCGAGTGAAATAAAGTGGTTTATTGATGCTCACAAAGAACTGGCAGTAATCAGAAGCATAAATATGCAACAATAGTTGATCAGGGGTAGCGTATACAGCAATAAGTGAGATAATCCAACACGAGCAGAAATCCTGGGCGCCTGACAACTGGAACTCCAATCCCGGAGATAATGTCCTCAAAAGGCAACAACGAACTGACAACAGCAACACCAAACAGAATATCAGGTTGCTGGGCAACGCTGACAAGCAATCAGCACAGAGACAATACACAGACAGACAGAATGGACAAACAGACCCATGAACTGTGACTGTACACCTTCCTCTAAGAGAGTCTCCTGACGCTCCCAGGGGGATTTACCTGGTGATTGTAATCATCGATAAGGGACTGATCCAATATGTCCCTCGCAGGAACCCAACTCCTCTCCTCCAGACCGTAACCTTCCCAGTCCACCAAATACTGAAATCCGTGTCCCCTCCGTCTTGAGTCCAAAATACGGTTTACTGAATAAACTGGTTTTCCATCTACGAGTTGCGGCGGTGGGGGAACCGGGGCAGGCGGATTAATGGTAGAATGAAAAATGGGTTTTAATTTGGATAAATGAAAGACGGAATGAATCCTCCTATACGCTGGAGGAAGTTTGAGGCGGACTGCCACCAGACTTGGTGATAGTAAATAGGCCAATGAATTTAGGAGCAAGCTTGTTACAAACGGTGCAGAATGGAATCTTTTTTGGATGAAAGCCACACTTTTTGACCTACGACATAGACGGGAGGCTTAGACCGGTGGCGATCGGCCTGAGCCTTGGTGCGAGACCTTACCTGGAGGAGAGTCCCTTTGGCTCTTCTCCAAGTGCGGTAGCACCTTTGGACAAAGGCGTGGGCAGAGGGGACCGCGACTTCGGATTCCAGACTCGGAAAAATAGGTGGCTGGTAACCTAAACTACACTCAAATGGAGATGGGCCCGTAGCTGACACTGGTAATGAGTTATGTGCGTACTCAACCCATGAAAGTTGCTGACTCCAAGAGGACGGGTTCTGAGAGACCAAACACCCATTCTAAATCTTGGTTAGCCCTCTCCGTTTGGCCATTGCTCTGAGGATGAAAACCAGAAGAAAGACTGACATTCGCCCCCAATAAACGACAAAATTCCTTCCAAAATTTGGAAATGAACTGAGGCCCCCTGTCAGAAACCACGTCCGTTGGGAGGCCATGAATGCGAAAGACGTGGTCTATGACAGCAACTGCTGTTTCTCTGGCTAAAGGTAATTTGGGCAGAGGAATAAAATGAGTTGCCTTCGAGAACCGGTCCACCACGGTTAAAACTGCCGTGTTCCCTTGAGAGGACGGGAGACCAGTAACAAAATCTAGCGATATATGGAACCAGGGTCTTGAAAGAACTGACAGCGGCTGAAGGAGTCCAGCAGGGGGTTGATTGGAAGTCTTTGAGGTAGCACAAACTGAGCAGGCTAAAACAAAAAGACGGATGTCACGGGCCATAGATTGCCACCAGAACCGCTGTTTAATGAGAAAAATGGTATGTCTGGAATTGGCAAATCTATCACAGCCTGAATCTTAGTAGCATCCATGCGCACTCCCTCAGACGACATTATGTATCCCAAAAAGGGAACAGACTGTGCATGAAAAGCATATTTCTCCGCCTTGACATAAAGCCCATTCTCCAACAGCCTCTGAAGCACTTGCCTGACGTGTTGAATGTGTACCTGGAGAGAACAAGAAAATATCAACATGTCATCCAGGTAGACACATATGAACTGATCAACCATGTCTCTCAACACATCATTGACCAGTGCCTGGAAGACCGCCGGGGCGTTGGATAGCCTGAAGGGCATAACCAAATATTCAAAGTGCCCCCTGGGGTTATTAAAAGCGGTCTTCCACTCATCCCCCTCCCTTATGCGGACCAAATGGTATGCGTTACGGAGATCCAACTTCGTGAAAAAGGAAGCCCCCTGCAGCCGTTCCAAGGCTGAAGACATCAACGGCAAAGGATAGGTATTCTTTACCGTGATGTTGTTCAGCCCTCAATTGTCAATACACGGGCGCAGGGATCCATCTTTCTTTTCCACAAAAAAGAACCCAGCACCTGCAGGAGAAGAAGAAGGGTGGATGATTTTGGCTGCTAGAGAATCAGAAATATATTTCTCCATGGCCTCCCTTTTCGGAGCGGATAGCGAGTATAATCTGCTTTTAGACGGAGATGTACATGACAATAAATCTATGGCACAGTCATAGGGACGATGTGGAGGAAGGGAAGCAGTTCGGGACTTACTGAACACTCCCTTCAGGTCAAGGTACTCACTGGGCACGTTAGACAGGTCCGTGGGTTCATCCTGTAACACAGAACAAGACACGGAAGAACAGGCAGACAACAAACTTGAAGCATGACAAAATTCACTCCAAGAGGATACGGTGTTAGAACGCCAGTTTATATTGGGGTTATGGAGTGAAAGCCAGTGATGACCCAGCACTACTGGAGCCAGAGGAGAGTCAGTGAGAAGAAACTGTATTTCTTCGGTGTGGTTGCCAGATGTTATGAGACTCACCAGTCTGGTGGTATGCGTGACAGGTGGAAGTGCTTAGCCACAGAGAGCACTGACAGAAATAGGGTGTCGAATGATGGGAATCTTTAATCTAAGAGCAACATTAGTGTCCAAGAAATTCCCCTCAGCTCCAGAGTCTATTAAAGCTTGATATGAATGATGAAACTCAGCCCACTGCAGCCAAACAGGAAGAAGTGTGGTGGTGAGAGAGGATTTTTCACAAGATAGCTCACCTGTCAGTAACCTCTTCTCTACTGACGACCTTTGGCTTTTACTGGGCATTGTGCAGCGATATGACCCGCTGTACCACAGTAAAGACATAGTCCATTAGTCCTGCGCCTCTCCTTCTCTGCCTTGGAAAGCCGAGTCCTGCCCATTTGCATGGGCTCAGGATCAAGAAGGTAACCAACCGCATCGCTGGAAAGAGAAGAACAAAAATCCTCCGTATAGGTGACGGGGTTATGCAGGGTTCGTTGCTCTCGAAGACATAACCTAGCATCCACTCGTATAGCCAGATCGATTAACCCATCCAAAGAAGGAGGTAATTCCTGTGAATATATTTCATCTTGGATGCGGTCGGCCAGCCCATGCAAAAACATGTCCCACTGCACCTCTATATTCCAACTGCATTCCGTGGCCAGAGTCCGAAACTCGATGGAATGATTGGTGACAGTCCGATCTCCCTGACGTAATTCTGCCAACACTTGCGCCGCCTCTCTACCCGAAACCGCCCGGTCAAACACCTTCTTCAGGTCCTCCGTGAAGGATTTAAAAGATGAACAGCACAGGTGTTTCTGTTCCCACACAGCCATTCCCCAGAGCGCCGCTCGACCAGACAACAAGGTGATCATGAAAGCCACTTTGGATTTCTCTGTAGGGAAAAGTGACGGCTGAAGGGCGATATACAAAGAACATTTAGTTAGGAATGATCGACATAAATGGGGCTCACCAGAGTAGACCACGGGAGATGGCAGACGAGGCACCGTGTGGCGAATGGTGTGATCATCAGGTAGGACAACAGGTGGGTTAAGCGCAGCGGGCTGTTGGACTAGTGCAGACTCGGCTTTTAAATGCTGGAGCTGTGTAGTTAGGTCAGAAACCTGTGTTGCAAGAGCCTGTACAGCTCGTCCAGTTGCCATCATTTGTTCCTCTTGCCGTTCCATACATGCATTGCTGTTAGATAAAATTTCCCGGAGTTCTGAAACACTCCCTGGATCCATTTTGGTCAGTTCATTCTGTCATGGCAAAAAACTCAAAATCCAGTTGCGAGTGAAATAAAGTGGTTTATTGATGCTCACGAAGAACTGGCAGTAATCAGAAGCATAAATATGCAACAATAGTTGATCAGGGGTAGCGTAGACATCAACAAGTGAGATAATCCAACACGAACAGAAATCCTGGGCGCCTGACAACTGGAACTCCAATCCCGGAGATAACGTCCTCAAAAGGCAGCAAGAGATACAGGAACAGCAAACAACGCTAGACACAGACGAGAACAGGACAAGGCATGAGCAACAACGAACTGACAACAGCAACACCAAACAGAGTGGCGGATATAGGCGCCGAGATGAATATCAGGTGCAGCCGCTCTGATTAGCTCGTCAGCACCGGGGTTGCTGGGCAACGCTGACAAGCCATCAGCACAGAGACAACACATAGACAGACAGAATGGACACACAGACCCATGAATCGTGACATGGATAAATAATGTAACCTATTGTTAGAAATCCTTAAGAATCCTTATCCTTAATTTTTAACTAGTAAATAATGAACAATCAAGACTGATGCAAATTCATTGGATAAAAACAGCGGGAACCCTGAAGAACATCCAGTTCCTAAATCTTCTGGAATCCTGTATTTAAATTATTTTAATTATAATTATTTAACTTTTTTAAATAGCTGAAACTACACTCTAAAAAATGCTGGGTTAAATACAACCCAGTGCTGGGTAAATATTGGACACAACACATGCTGGGTTGTTTTCAACCAACAGTTGGGTTAAATGTTTAACCCAACCTTCTGGGCAGTAACCCAACCACTGGGTAAAAACAACCCAATCTCTGGGTTCGTCCATATTTTACCCAGCGCTGGGTTGTATTTAACCCAGCATTTTTAGTGTAGGAGTGTACATAGATTAAAAACAGGTTGAAAAAACGCTGAGGGCAAGGGGGTATTTGAATATTGTTGTGGAGATGGGAGACCTTTGAGTCAAAACATTGATAACCACTGATTTAGCATGCTCACATCGTAGTGTGATGTCCACAGCGCTGGTCTCAGGTCGACTACAATGCCATTATTTCAGAGTCACCTTCTTTTTTTCCCTTGTTGCGACAGGATGGCACAGCTGGCTGATAACCCACTTGACTCGGATGTGTTTAACCACTCTCGCACACAGGCCCAGCATACTAACGCTATAAAAGTACACCTTTCTAAATAAGCCCCAGTAGAGCCGGTCGCACCTAGCTGCCTTCAATATACAGGCCTGCCGTTATAACTACAGCGCTGCCTCTGAAACATAATGCCGGCTCTCAGCAGAGAGCGAAACTGACTGACTGCTGGATACAGCGAGCAGGGGCAAGATTGATGGTAAGAACGGGAAATTGAGGTACAGAAAGTAAGAAATGGGAATAAAATGAAAAGTGCCCTACTGATAACACCAGCGTGTTGTGTTTTGGTTGCTAGTGTGATACCCACCATGACCACCTTAGCTTACCAGCTTCACCAAACAAGATGTTCCTGGATGGCAAGCTACTTGTTGCTAGTGAACAACAGAGCTAGACAAGTTCACCAGCTAGAAAAGCATCAAATCATCAGTTTGTGTGTGAGAGAAAAGCTCATTTCCATTACCTAGTGAGCTGCCTTGATGCCTACTGCCTACATACACTGCATGTAGCAAAAAAAAAGAAAAAAAAAAAGAAAAGATTTTCTTACTTATTTGTCTTGTTTTCTAGTATAAATATCTAAACATTCTTGAATCAAGATGCATTTACCTGACAAGCAAAATGACTTTAGATATTAATTCTTGTTTTCTGAGAAATTGATCAGAATTTAGTTTTAGCTTACAAGAAAAAAAAAAAAAAAAAAAAAAAAAAAAAAATCTACCTAAGGGGTAAGAAAAATAAACTTGTTTTCTTGTTTTAAGCAAAAAGTAACAATTTTGATAATTTTTTTCAGAAAACAAGACTTAATATCTTAAGTCACTTTGCTTCAAGTAAATGTATCTTGATTTAAAAAAGTTTAGATATTTGCAATGTAAAACAAGACAAAAATACAAAGTAAGAAAAGCATTTTTTTGCAGTGTAGGTAGCTGTCTTATAAGGGAACACCCTAAATAGGATTATTATAGTTAACTAAATATATTAACTAAAACTAAAACCATAATATATATATATATATATATATATATATATATATATATATATATATATATATTATGGTTTTACACATATAGATAAATATATTATTATGGTTTTACACATATACATAAATATATTAGTCACAAAATAATAATAATAATAAAAAAAACATAAAAAGTATTTTATTTTAGCTAGTTTTCAAAACAAAATATCTAATTTTCATTTAGTTTTTAGAGTATTAAAAAAAAACTAAAATTAAAATGAAAATTAATAAAAACATATATAGATATAATTACGCACATTATGCATAATTATAATGCATTATACCTTTTAACTATGGTAGTTCTAAGCGGACATGCATTATTATTTTTTCCTTCTTGTTTTCTTGTGATCATGAATTAATTTTCTCGTGATCTCGACATAACGAGTTGTTTTCTCGTGATCACGACATAACAGAAGTTGTTTTCTCGTTATCACGACTTAATTTTCTCGTGATCTCGACATAACGAGTTGTTTTCTCGTGATCACGACATAACAGAAGTTGTTTTCTCGTTATCACGACTTAATTTTCTCGTGATCTCGACATAACGAGAGTTGTTCTCTAAGTTACACAATCGCGCCAACAGGTGGCAGTATAGAACTACGATTGGGGAGTTGTATACTGCCTACTGTATGCGTTTCATGATAGAATATCTATAATTTGTGCCGTTCATTACTGACATTTAATTAACTTATAAATGTTAAATGCTTGAATAAATATGATCATTTTGCTTGAAATTTTATCTTTTATTGTTACGTTACTGCTGCACGACTCATCACTGTTTCTCATTTACAATGACGTAGCCCATTTGTAATGTGCATCTTTCTTATTTTTAATCTTTATTGTTAATAAATGTATATTAATAAGATATTTACATATGTGTACAATTTAGTTCAGTGATGTTATACAGACAGTGTTGTAGCCTAATCTTTTGTATTTTCTACATTTCTTTGTAAACCACACACACACATAGCAGCATCCATGCTTGTAACGCACATGATATCATAGCCTATGACTAATAAAAATCACAAACAAATTATTATAATATATTATTATATATAATTTTATTTCAAACGAACGAGAAAAATTAAGTGAGTTTAATCCAAGCAGCTTATGATTTTTAGAACAGTCTAGTTCATCTCTGCATTCTTCTGAAGGCGCTCCGCCTGCGCTTGCGGTGTTAAATGTTTTGTTGGACCATTTAAACATGTTAATTACACAAATAAAATGTTCAGCGTAGCCTAACTCTGGACAAAATCAGCAGTGTTTGATTACCCTATTTACCTACCCCAGGGGAAGTCGTGGCCTAATGGTTAGAGAACCTAAAGGTTGCGGGTTCGAGTCTCGGGCCGGCAGGAATTATAGGTGGGGGGAGTTGAGTGTACAGCGCTCTCCACCCTCAATACCATGACTGAGGTGCCCTTGAGCAAGGCACCGAACCCCCTACTGCTCCCCGGGCACCGCAGCATAAATGGCTGCCCACTGCTCCGGGTGTGTGTTCACTGCTGTGTGTGTGCACTTTGGATGGGTTAATTGCAGAGCACAAATTCCGAGTATGGGTCACCATACTTGCCCACGTCACTTCACTTCACTTATTTTATTGTAGACGTCATTTCTATATCCACAAGATACAGTAGGCTATAAGAGCGCACGGTTATCTGTCGATCATTTGTGCCTCAAAGGGGGCATTCCAAAAAGCTTAACGCTGCTTAATGCGTTAAGAGAGTGTTTTTAAAAGACCATACTCAGTAAACACATTATTAATAAATTATATTAGCCTATGTACAGACAAGCAGATGAGTCCAGGATGCGAACGTAATGCGTTTTTCTTAACTGTTTTCTATGGGTAAAACGCTTAACACGTTAAACGCATTTCGTTCTTATTATGGGCTTATTTGTTTGTCTGTACATTGAATGCTTTATTAATGATGTGTTTACTGAGTTTGGTCTTTTAAAAACACTGGCATTAAGCCACATTATGTGTTGTCCGTAAGCCTATTCTATGGGAGGAAAACGCTTACCGCGGAATTAAATGAATTGCGTTCTTATTATGGGCTCATCTTCTTGTCTGTACATACAATAAACGAAGCGAAGCGGAGTGCCAACAACCCCCTTAGCTGTTATAAATTCATTGTAAACCACGGCTTCACGGGGCTTATTGCTTTTTTAAAACGGTTATTCCATATATGTAGTAAGGTTTCACAAAATAAAACAGAGCAAATAAAGTGTAATGATATTAATAAAAACAGTATTCTTCCACCAAACAATGTAGTTCCTCAGAAACCGTTGTGGTTCCAACAAAGTGGTTGCCGAGTAACACACAAATGTAAACAAAGGTGTATGTTTATAGTGTAATTTACAACAGCTTCGAACTTGGCTCAACCATAGACTGTAAAAAGATGGACGACACGTCTCCACTTCCTTCCACTATAGAAATTTGAAGCCAATTCTTGAAGCTAGTGCTTTCCTGTAGCTCAGATAGTAGCGCATGGCACTAGCAACGCCAAGATCATGGGTTTGATTCCCAGGGAAAGCAAGAGCTGATAAAATGTAAAAAAAACTGTAACTTGAATGCAATGTAAGTCGCTTTGAATAAAAGCGTCTGCTAAATGCGTAAAAGTAAAGTAAAAGTAATTCATTTCAGTATGGCCGTTGCCATCGTGAGTAAATGACGTCATCTGGAGCCAGAGTCTGCGCAGTAGAGATTCATTTGGAGCCAGAGTCTGCGCAGTAGAGATTCGTTTGGAGCCAGAGTCTGCACAGTAGTGTCGTGAGGTGGAACCGCGTTATCAAAGCCGCAGACCCAATCAACTACAACGACACGCCACGTTTTTATAGCATCAAATTACTATCTTAAATCAAACGTATCACAAAAAACGAACAATTGAACATATATCAGCGTGATAACAACTACCTTAAATAACCAAAACCATATTTCGAAAAATTTTAATTATTGGAAGTGTAATTTATTTTTTTATTTTAAGTCCCACTTATTTACATGGTGAGGGTGGGGTTTATGACCTGTACTGCAGCCAGCCACCAGGGGGCGATCAAAGAGCCTGCAGCTTCACTTTCCAGGATGTGTGAGACACACCCGGGCTCAACCAATCAGAATCAAGTCAGTCAGAATCAGAATCAAGTCAAGTCAGAATCAGAATCAACTTTTGTTATGTCGTGATCACGAGAAAACAACTTTTGTTATGTCAAGATCATGAGAAAATTAAGTCGTGATCACGAGAAAACAACTCGTTATGTCGAGATCACGAGAAAATTAAGTCGTGATCATGAGAAAACAAGAAAAAAAATATATATATAATAATGCATGGCCACTTAGAACTTACGTATTAAACAACCCTTTATAATGCATTATACATAAAGGCTTTAAGTAAAGTGTTACCATAACACTAAACCTAATGGTCACTGGTTTTGGTCAATTTGTTTTTTAGTATTCAGTATTGAATGACTGATAAGGTTTTGTCTGCTATCTTCTATGTACTGTATTTCCCTACGTTTATTGCAATTCTTCACAAAATACCTTAGAATTTGGCAAAAAAATAGTTATTTTACAAGACAGCATAATTAAGTTGGATCAGCCTCCACGTCGGGCCTTAAAATTTTCTTTCCGCAGGCAGCTCTGTAGGTTTTGGAAGAGAGCAAAAGAGCGAGTTGAATACAGTCTCGATATTGTGTGTCAGTGTCCTGGATATATTACCTGGAGTCCTGCTGGGTAATGCTCATGTACAGTTCCCAGGTTGTATCCTCTTCAATCGCACCGTGAGGCACCAGCAAACTCGCACCTAGCCCAAGATAAGACACACACAAAACCAAACAATTTATATGATCTGACAACATGACGGAATGGGACTTGGATGCTAAACTGGAACAAACAAAGTTCCTCTTTTGGAAACACCCTTAATTTCCCAGAAGCCCTTTCAGTGGAATGAATAGTTTGGTGCGAGGCTGGAATTTAGAAACAGCAGAACATTTTTCTTGTGGGGCTCGTGCATGACAACACGTCTTCTTAAAAATCAATTCAAAACCTTCCTTACGAATGCTTGTGTACAACGCACATGTGCACACACCTTGTGAAGTGACAAGGCGCCTGTAGAGTTGTTAGAGTCACTATTCGTCTGTAAAGGTCTTAAATAGGATGAGCGAGAACTCCAGCACGCTTCAACAGATGCAATAGCCTCTAACCTTTCTCACACAATTCTGCCAGCCTGTCAAGGCTCTTACTGCATGTGACAGGATCAGAGGTGGAAAAGAGCAAGGGAGTGTAAAGAAGGGAGAGGAGAGAGAGAGAGACAGAGATGGACTCTAGAGACTCCTAAATCAATGCCGCCCTGCTGGTCTGTCTGCCTCTCTGTCAGTTGCCCCCTCTCTCAGCCACTGGGTGCTGTGTGCACAGCCTCACTAAAACACAGCACAGCCACTGGATATACTGTGCGTGAGAGAGAAAGACATGAAAAGAGAAATGAAGAGAGAATAAAGAAGAGACTGCTGTGTGTGTGTCTGCATACCAGCTTGTCTCTCCCTAGACTTATGAAGCATGCCATTTTGGCCTAGAACCACCCACTTAGACAGGACATGCAAAAAACCAATCATGTTTTTTAAAATTATTTTTTACTTTTATGAACATAGAAAACAATGTGGAAAATCTTCAGGTCACCTTGTTATAAAAAATAAAATAAAAATAAATAAATAAATAATAATAAAAAATGTTAAACATAAAAATTAATCTATCTATCTAGTAAAGACATTAGATGCTGTTCTTTAAAACACTGTATTCATCAAAAATATTTACACAAGAATATTAAGCAGCACAAATATTTTTAACATTGACAGTAATAAGAAATGTTTCTTGAGGTGTATATATATACATAAATATACTAAATTTTTTTATATTTTATATTGTATTTTTATGTTGTAGAATATATCTACACTACCTTTTTTCTAATCATATTACATTTTATATTTTTTATTTTATATTTTATATATTTTATTTATTTATTTAAGTCCCAGTAAGCCTTCAACAATGGATTTATGAATTACAATTCTGTCATGACAACTCTCGGAAGATTTTAGCATGGTAATGGATATGACAATGTTAATGTATTTGGTCTTGGTGGAATAGATCTGCTACGCTGCTGCTGCTGCTAAATTTCTGCTGTTGTTGGTTATTGCTGTAGTTGTAGATTATTGCTGCTGCTGCAAGCAAGTACAGGAACTTGCTACTGCCAATTAGGGGTGGGCGATATGGAAAAAAAAATCATATCACGATTTTTTCTAGAAATTGTCATGTTGGTTTTACTATTTTGCAAGTTGTCTGAGCATTACAGCCAAACTAATTTCCCTATTATAAAGACAAAGCCTTTCAAGGTAACAAAAAGAAAGAAAGAAAGAAAAAAAAAAAGAATGGCAGATATTTAGGCCAAAGTGGGTGAAGATAAAAATCTTTGTCATTATTTTATCTTTCTTATTAAAAAATAAGAACAAAGATACACATTACAAATATACATAAAATACAAATAAAACAAACAGTGCTTTATTTTCAGGTACAATAGATGTATTTAGCGTGAATGAACAAATATAAAAATAAAACACTATATAGACTGATTCCTAAAGCAACTGTATTAACGTTTTTCAGTCAGGAGTACTGAGTGATTTTTCTCTTTGCATTTTGTTTTATTAACGTTAAAGGAATAGTTCACCCAAAAATAAAAATTCTGTCATCTGTCTGTCAATTCTGTCATAGTGTTTTATTTTTATACCATAATTTACTCAAAAGTTGTTTTAAATCTGAGTGAGTTTCTTTCTTCTGCTGAACATAAATGCTATTTTGAAGAACGTGGAAAACCAAACAGTTGCTGGTCCACAGTGATTTACATAGGATTTTTTTCAGACTATCAAATTTAATGTGGACCAGCAACTGTTTGGTTACCCACATTCTTCAAAATATCTTCTTTTGTGTTCAGCACAAGAAATAAATTAATACAGGTTTGGGACAACATGTGAGTGAGTAAATAATGACAGAAATTAAATTTTAGGGTGAACTATCCCTTCAATGACAGTCGGCTGCATGTTTACTTCTGTCCCTTTAAGACCTGCACTCATCTGTTTACTTTCATTTTAGACATAGCCAACTGAGTCTATATGTAAACCTTCTGTGTTTTGACAATATTAGCGCAAAAGATAACTTAGTTCAGTAAGCAGGTGCTGTTAGACAGGGTTTTAGTGCGCACGCTTCTGGTGTATGGCTCAGAAAAAGCGCACACCAGACCAGCGCGCGAATGAAACGTTTAACCGGCAAGGCTTGTATGCAAATAATGTACTTTTGTGATCGCGAATAAGTGCAGTGTCCTGTCAGAGTAACTCTACCGCTGTATGTTGTGTTGTACAGTATATAGAGACAGAGGCGCCAGAACTGTAATTGATAGAATGTGCGCTGTAGCACGATACTACGATATTTCTTCAAAAGCAGATCGTGGAGAGATTTTTATCATCCACAATCAAAAATCGTCATATTGAACACCCCTACTGCCAATGCATATGGCGATATGGTGCTGTGAGTATTTAAGACATATTGCTGCTGCACAAATAGCAAATAAAATAACCCGTAGCAGATCTATACATGTGGAGCTGGGGAAGGTGGAGGGTTTCAGAGGAACCCTGAAAGCGTGGTGCAAATGCAAGTGAATCCTACCAGCCATTTAAATCTAAAGCCGCAAGCTCATTGGCTGCGTACGCAACATGAACCAATCAGCTTATGCCAAGTCGTATAACTCTGTGAATATCATCAGTTACGTAAACAACCCGTTAACATGCACCATCTAGAGATTCATGAAAGAACTAGGCAATTCCTTGATTACAATCCTCTTCCAGTGTCATTCCAAATTCAAACTTCAAAATCCAATTCAACTTCCTGAGGCACATGAACAATTTAATTTGAATTGAAAGCCAGTTCTTACATGCTAAATGTCTAACATTCTAAACAGGCAGGGCTGCGGACTGAAAATATTCAGTATTCAACTGCAGTTTGCTTTGTTGTGTTTTTTCATGTAGTGTGTTTGATTCTCTCTCGCTCCTTTAATCTTTCTACAGCATGCATTAAACACACACCTGCGTTGGGCACCACCAGTCGCCCTCCACCATGCCCGAACACCCCGCTGGTCCTGAGCGGTCGCTTGCCAGTCATCATACTGGAGACCAGTGCTGGCTGGACGGGAGCCAGCTGGCTCTTCCCTCTCCCACCCAGCGTGCCTCCACCGCCTCCGATCTCCTGCACCACACCGCGAGGAAACGTTTGGGAAGGTGCTTTTGCATGATACTCTGCCCTTTCAGACACACCCAGAGAGACCATAAAGGAGCTGTGAACTTTGACCTTGAGGTCAGGAAGGGGGTCGAAGAGTGCAGGTTCAGGGATGAGCTCCTTCTCCATGGAATCAGGGAAACAGATGGGGCCGGTGTAGGTCCGTGACACGGTCAGGTCTGGCTGCATGGAGGAGTTCATTAACAGAGGGTTACCTGGAACACGAAGTATGGTAGACAGGTCAATGACATGACACTCATTTATTTTGTCTCAATCTATTACACTATGTACAGAAATGCATTTAAAATGCTAATCATACATGGAATGACTTGAATACACATCTTATGATTAACATGTTTTTAACATTTTGAAAATTTATTTATTTTTTGTTGGGATTAAAGGGTTAGTTGAAGACTGACACGGGTTAGCATCAAAGACTGACACAGAAGAGAAGAAATTGTTGAATAAAGTCATTATTTTTGCTTTCTTTGCACACACAAAGTATTCTTGTAGCTTCATAAAATTAAGGTTGAACCACTGATGTAACATGGACTATTCTAACAATGTCCTTACTATCTTTCTAGAATTTAAATTTTTGAGAACTATCCCTTTAAAGTAATAATTAGGTGGCACAAACCTTAGTTTTGTTTGTATTGTCTTGATTAATATTAATATAGAAAACCTCATGCTAAAAATAATAATAAAAACCTTAAAACAAATTTTGACTAATTTATGAGTACACTCACCTGTATTCACATGAATTCATTTAAAAAGTTTTTCAATAAATTATAAAAACTAACAAGAATTCAGAAAAAGATTTCTCCTTTTTTATCTTAGACATCATTGGATTTTCATCATCTTAGACATCCTTGGATTGACTAAGACACTGCTTGAAACTTGACAAATTACATTACTTTTGCTGACAACAATTTTGAATGCTACCCTTCGATTATACATTAGTGCACACTATAGGCCCAGTAGTATCTGTACAGTAGGTATTTTACACATAACATACACATCTTTATGTTGATGAGTAGACCTTCACAGAATCCGACCCTGCAGAATTCAACTGAAACCTCTGCAGGCTTCTAAGGAATTCAAACATCCATCATTCAAAAAGTTGTTTACAGTACATCCCTGGGTTTTGCATGTTTGTTTAATAAATCATTTAATATTTAGCATACATTAAATATTTATCGAACATTAATAATTTAATAATGCTTTCAGTTACCAATATGAGCGTAGTACTCTCAGCAACTTTTAACATATTTAAATCCATTCTGCAGGATTCCACAGATTTTTTTTCCCACAATAAGCTAAGAATATGTTAAAAATTGCACAGATTCTGTGTTTGCCCAATTCTAGGGAAATACAGCCCTGTTTTTGTTTGTTTTGAGTAGAGTTCATTCAGTCCAGTGGGTCAAGGTTTGGCTGGTTAGTTTCAGAAAAAAAAGAAGTGTTACCACTGACACCCTTTCAAAAGACCTGCATATTCTGCCAAAAATAATAATATATTTATTTATTATCTTAGGGAAGCAACAATATCTATGCTATCAGACATCAGCCGTAAGTAAAATATTATAAGTAAAATATTATATTACACATGTACTGTTATATTACACATTTCAACAACTCTACAGCAAGTCAGCAAGTCGAATATATGATTGGCTAAATAAATTATATATACATTGAAATACATAGAACATTGAAATAATGAAATGGCCGGGCCAGAGTCCTGATCTAAACCCAACTGAAAATCCTTGATGATAAAGTTATGGCTAAGAAACCCACTACAGTTACCAAACTATGGAAGAGACTGGAAGAAGAGTGGACCAAGATCACACCAGAGCAGTGTGAGAGACTACTGATGTCCTGCAGCCACAGATGTGCCGAAGTCATTCAAAGCAAGGGCCTTTACACTTCCTACTAATTTCTGACAGCTGTAACCCTCCAAAATTTTAGTTGTAATCCTCTTTCGTGCTACAGTGGTTACTGTTCTCAACTTTTGATCACTGTGTTTTCTACAAAATAAAGGTTTTTGTTGAAATGCCTTTGATATTTTGTCAAACATGTTAATAGAACAATGGTATACCTACAGCTGATATTCCTTAACAACAGTTTTAACAAAAGTATTTATAGATTGTTCTCTAATTTTGATCTCCATACATATGTGTGTATTTGTGTGTGTGTGTGTGTGTGTGTGTATACAGGTGCATCTCAAAAAATTTGAATATCATGGAAAAAATTTTTTGTAACATTTCAAAAAGTGAAACTTTCATATATATTTTAGATTCGTTACATGTAAAGTAAAACATTTCAAAAGTTTTTTTTTTGTTTGTTTTAATTTTGATGATTAGAACTTACAGCTCATGAAAGTCAAAATCCAATATCTCAAATTATTAGAATATTTCCTAAGATCAATAAAAAAAAAAAAAAGGATTTGCAAAACAGAAATGTTCAAGTTCTTTAAAGTATGTTCATTCATGCACTCAATACTTGATCGGGGCTCCTTTAGCACAAATGACAGCATCAGTGAGGTGTGGCATGGAAGCGATCAGCTTGTGGCATTGCTGAGGCACTACTGAGCCTTCAGCTCGTCTGTATTGTTGGATCGACTGTTTCTCATCTTTCTCTTTAAAATATCCCATAGATTCCATATGGGGTTCAGGTCAGGCATGTTGGCTGGCCAGTTAAGCACAGTAATATCATAGTCAGCAAACCACTTGGAAGTGGTTTTGGCACTGTGGGCAGGTGCTAAAGTCCTGCTCGAAAAGTAAATCAGCATCTCCATAAAGCTTGTCAGCAGATGGAAGCATAAAGTGCTCCAAAATCACCTGGTAGAAGGCTGTATTGACTCTGGACTTGATAAAACACAATGGACCAACACCAGCAGACCTCACGGCACCCCAAATCATCACAGACTTTGAAAACTTCACACTGGACTTCAAGCAGCTTGGATTCTGTGCCTCTCCAGTCTTCCTCCAGACTCCAGACCTTGATTTCCAAATGAAATGCAAAATTTACTCTTATCTGAATAGAGGACCTTGGACCACTGAGTAACAGTCCAGTTCTTTTTCTCCTTAGCCCAGGTAAGATGCTTCTGGCGTTGTTTCTGTTTCAGAAGTGGCTTGGTAACCCTTTTCCTGAAGACGTCTGAGCGTGGTGACTCTTGATGCACTGACTCCAGCTTAAGTCCACTCCTTGTGAAGCTCTCCCAAGTGTTTGAATCGGCTTTGCTTGACAGTATTCTCAAGCTTGCGGTCATCCCTGTTGCTCGTGCACCTTTTCCTACACAATTTCTTCCTTCCAGTCAACTCTGCATTTAATATGCTTTGATACAGCACTCTGTGAACAGCCACTCCTTTCAGTAATGACCTTCTGTGACTTAACCTCTTTGTGGAGGGTGTCAATGATTGTCTTCTGGACCATTGCCAAGTCAGCAGTCTTCCCCATTATTGTGGTATCAAAGAACATGAGATACCCGGAATTTATTTTGTAGGGATGGTCATTTAATGAAACTCAAATATAAATATTCTAATATTTTGAGATACTGGATTTTGACTTCCATGAGCTGTAAGCTCTAATCATCAAATTTAAAACAAATTTTTTTTTAAAATGTTTTATTTTACATGTAATGAATCTAAAATATATATGAAAGTTTCACTCTTTGAAATAAGTTACAAAAAAAAAAAGAAGTTTAATGATATTCTAATTTTTTGAGATGCACCTATATATATATATATATATATATATATATATATATATATGCACACACACACACACACACACACACACTATAATTCAAGATACTATGTCCTTTAATATCAGTCAATGGAGACAGATGCTTCCCAGATGGTGGGCGGCATCTACTAGGAGGTTTTAAGTAATTCATGGTAACCTGCCAAACCTTGATGTGTAGCCCTTATAAAACTCTTAGCAAAAAATTGAGACAAAAACATTTCTTGAAATGATGAATTATTATGGAACCAAATGTCTCTAGTTATCAAAATGAACTATCAAGACAAATGCAACAACAATCTTTCGATTATTAGAAGCAGCTGTTCTAGCAGTGAAGTGATCCCACTTGTTTCATTACGAGCTCAGCTGACAGCTTTGACAGATCACGAAAACGCATCACACTCACACAGACACCCCTCAATCTGTTTTATTAATCAAAAAGCAATGGCTGAACGAGAACACTTCCCTAAGAGAGGTGGCGAAAAGAGGTGTGAGAGGGACTCATTTTCTCTTTCTCAGATTGGACGGAGGCCCAGGAGGATAGACTGCAGCTCGCACTTGAAACCTCTCCTTCGGCAGATCTATTCAAAATCTAAACGTGTGAGAGTTGTCACGCAAGGCTAAAGGTTCTGATCTCCATGACAACAGTTGTCTTGCTTGATACGAGTGTATCAAAGTTGTTCTCTGCTGTACGTGTATTGGCAGCGCTGTCAAAAATCTGTCGCCTAGGTAACACGGTTATTGCAACGATATTTCAACAGTTCTGTGGAGTCATAAATGCATCAGCGAATGAGTCAAGATTTCCATAGTGATCAGATCTCTAGGCAAATGTATTTAAAGTGAACTGCATCAACTAGCACATTTCAATTCATTAAATCCAACTATCCGTTCATCCATCCATCCATCATTATTGCTTTTCAGCAAATAAGTTATGACTACTAATGTTATGTGGCCTAATTATTATTCAGTCTGACTGATATGGTTTATAATGTATCTTCCTTCACTTTTTGGATCCCATCTAGTCTTTTATTCATTTATCCATCATTTCATGTCTTTAAGCATTTGACGGGTACACTGTGGCATCTATCACCTCGCTGTGTTTAGCTCTTTGAAACTTCCAGTCGAGACATCTGGTGATACGCGTGCGTGTTTGTGTGTCTGTAGTGATGGTGGTGTTTAGTGGGCCGAGGAGAGTGATAGCACTGTGAACAGGCCCTATTACTGAACAGACAAGCAAGAGAGAACTAGTGCTCCACTCTCTGCACCCCTCCATCAACATCAATCTCTTTTTCTGGGGGCGTCAGATGGGCCAAAGGAGAGGAGAAGAGAGACATGGAAAGTAAATCAACTAACACCCTCTAGCTCTGGTTTAGAGCAGAGACGCAAAGAGACAAGAAACAGAGTGAAGTGAGGGAATGTTCTACAGGAAGTTCAGAGAGGGAAAAAAATATCTTTTTGGTAAGGTATGTTTTTCTTACCCAGGTAAACGAGAAGCAAAGGGCTTTTAATAATTTTTTTCATTAAGTATAATTAAATTTTGAATTATATTACTTAATTATATTACTCTTGAAAAATGAATTATATTACTCTTTTAGCATATGGTCAGAGGAAAGAGGTGCTTAGCTCTCAGAAAATGTTGATTGTCAAAAAGAACCAGTGGTACTTTAGTATAGGAACCAGTTCTCACTATTAACAATTTCCCTTTCAGTCGGTCACTCCGAGTCACGTCAGTGACCGACGAATTGGGGATCTCGCTTAGAGAGACCAATCCACTTCGAGTGTAAACTAAACGAGCCAATACACACTGGCATGCGATGATTGCATCCAGATGCCACTGATCACAGCGTGAGTATAAGTAGGCAGCAGGTGCAACGTATATTCAGATTTTCGCTTTGGAGCTGAGCGAACACATCATTTTGCTCCTGACTACTCTACTGAGAGAAGAAGACTGAACGAGTTCAGCGCGCTCTTTGGAGCTCTTGGTGTTGGTGGTACGGCGCTTCAGCGGTGGTGGTTTTCCCGTGTCGAGTGGGTTGCACACAGCAGACTGCACTACCCCCTGTTTGTGTTGCAGGCAGCCATCTCCCCTGTGCAGTTCAGCATGCTAAAAGAGATTTTTCCCTAAAAGAGCATTCACGGGTGCGTCTTTTTAAAGCAAACTCGACGTTAAAAAAACTTGACGTCTTTGTAAAGACGATGTGGGTCTTGCTATAGACAACGTACCACCCGTGCGTTTCTGGATGCGGTCGTTACCTGGCGCTGGGTGATGGTCACGATCGCTGCCTCACATGTCTGGGCACAAAGCACGCTGAGGTGGCGTTCGTGGATGAGTTATCTTCCCATTGCGGGAAGATAATCATCTGGGAGCTGCGGACCAGGCTCAGTTATCTCAAAAGGGGCAGAGCTCCGTTGCCTGCCTTGATCTGGCTCTCGTCCTGGCTGCAGACAGGTGAGGACTACTTCAGGCGGTAGTACGGGTGGTCTGAGGGTTACAGTGGTGGCAAACCCTCCAGGGAACCAACCCTCAAGGGACCATCGCTCCTCTTGCGCTCTGTAACCAGTTGAGTGGCTGAGGGAACGCAGTGGGCCCTCTCAAAGAGCATACCAGCGGTATCCTTCAGTGCTCCTCCTGACGACTGGATGTCGATCGCTGCATCGGAGGGTGAGCCAGAGCTTTCTGGAGAGGAAGATTTGGCTGCGCTGCTGCCCTCCGGGACTGTAGCAATGCCTGAATCACATCCATAAATGACGGCTATGCTTTCCCGGGCCACCGTGAGGGTAGGGCTCGAGTGGAGACCTCCACCGTGTCCCGAGCCCTCAAGGTTGGACAATTGGTGCTTTGGGGTGGTCCGCGCTGGTTCTCAGCACCCTGCCCCAGTGCCATTCTTCCCGGAGGTGCATGAGGGGCTTACCAGGTTGTGAATGGCACCTTTTTCTGCCAGAAACCAACCTGCTAACTCCTCCTCCCTCACCACTCTCGATGGTGGTGCAGCTAGGGGCTATACGGGGGTCCCCCCGGTGGAGCAGTCAGTTGCAATGCAATTGTGTCCTAATACCGCCTCCACCCGGCAGGGCGAACCGTGCCTCCCCCGTGTCTCTAGGTACTCGTCTGGTCTGTCCGGCGATGCTTATGTGGCCTGTGGAGAAGCTGCCTCCGCCTCACGCTACGGTGTTACTGCAGGTTCTTCAGGCTAAAGCACTGGGGGACCTGCACAAGGGTGGTCACGATCCGGAAGTCCTAAAAGGAGCTCCGAACTGCACTGACCTCGCGCTCCGAGCGACGAAGGTCACTGTGAGTTCTTTGGGTCATGCGATGTCCACACTTGTGGTCCAGGAGCGCCATCTCTGGCTGTGTCTGGTCAACATGAGGGATGCCGACAAGTCAGTTCTTCATGGTCCCTGTGTCCCAGACCGGCCTCTTCGGCGACGCAGTCGAGAACCGGGCCCAGCAGTTCTCGGCTGCACAAGAGCAGATTGAGGCACATGTCCTGCCCCGGCGGGCAGCTGTTGCCTCCACCCGTCCACCGGCCGCAGAGCCCCAGGCTGCTCGTCACCGAGGGCGGCCACCTGCATCCACCCCCGCTCCCATGCCGCATCCGCAGCAGCCTCAAGCAAGCGGCGCCGTGGAGTTGGGCGTAGGCAGGCAGCCCCGCCCGTCCAGGCCCCCGTCAACCTGGCAGTGAGCAAAAGAGCAAGACAGGGGCATCGGACGAGCAGGACAGGCGACCCAGAGAAAGAGGGAACTGCTCATTGAGGGTGGTGAATGCACCTCTCCCTCCCCCGGAGGAGGGCCGGGTGGAGAATCTGGTTTCCAAAAAATCTCGACAGGAGAGCGGTTTTCTCTGTCTCTGGGTCCCAAGAGGCCATGGAGAGTCGCGGACGGACCAACACCGGACCACACTCATCCTCCTCTCTCGCCAGCAGGCACCAGCGGGCGGTTCGAGAGCGTCATTAAAGACCCTACTCACGCACCCTCTGCCAACCGTGGAACCAGGTAAGCGTCCACCGCACACTCAGTCCCCTCTTCGGTCCGCCCATGGACCGGGTCCCTGCGTTCCACCTCGCTGACCCACCACGGGTATGTCGGTGGTCCTGCTGGTCCAGCTTGTACGATACCCAACCATCTAGTTCGCTCCTGCAGACCATCAGACTTGGCTTTACGATTCAGTTCGGCCAGCGTCCCCCCAAGCTCAGCGGCATCCGCTTCACATCAGTGAAGGCGGCCGATGCTCCTGTCTTGTGTGCGGAGTTCGCAGTCCTACTGGCGAAGGATGCTATACAGCCGGTCCCTCCAGCTGATATGGAGACGGGGTTTTATAGCCCCTACTTCATTGTACCCAAGAAAGGCGGTGGGTTACGACCGATCTTGGACCTGCATGTCTTGAACCGGGCCCTTCGAAGTGGTTACCGTTCAAGATGTTGATGCAGAAACGCATCTTCGGGTGCATCCGTCCCCAAGATTGGTTTGCAGCGATCGACCTGAAGGACGTGTACTTTCATGTGTGGATCCTTCCGCACCACAGACCACTGCTGCGGTTCGCGTTTGAAGGACGAGCATATCAGTACAAGGTCCTGCACTCCAGGCTGTCCCTGTCTCCCCGTGTCTTCACGAAAGTTGCGGAGACAGGACTTGTTCCCCTAAGAGAACAGGATGTTCGCATTCTCGATGACTGGCTCATACTAGCTCAGTCTCAGGGGTTGTATGAACACAGGGACTTGGTGCTCTCGCACCTCAGCCGGTTGGGCCTTCGGGTCAACTGGGAAAAGAGCAAACTCTCCTCGGAGAGGATCTCTTTTCTCGGTATGGAGTTGGATTCGGTCGAGCATGCCTCCTGCAAGGATGTGCTCAGTCGGTGTGGAACTGCTGAATATGTTCAAGAGCAGGATGGCGGTCCCACTGAAACGGTTTCAGAGGGGCATATGGCAGCTGCAGTGGCAGTTACGCTGCTGGGGTTGTTTCATATGAGACCGCTTCAACACTGGCTCCATGGCCGAGTCTCGGGGTGGGCGTGGCAACGCGGAACTCACCAGGCCCAAGTCACACCGGCCTGCCGCCAAACCCTCACCCTGTGGTCAGACCTTGCATTTCTCCGGCCAATAGTGCCCCTAGAACAGGTCTCCAGGCATGCTGTGGTTTACACGGATGCCTCCACCACCGGCAGGGGGGCCACGTACAACGGGCACGCAGTGTCGGGGATTTGGACGGGTCCCCAACTGCACTTGCACATCAACTGCCTAGAGTTGTTAGCAGTACGTCTGGCCTTGAACCGTCTCAGACGGCACTTACGAGGCAAGCACATGCTGGTCTGCACGGAAAACACTGTGACCGTTGCGTACATCAACCAACAAGGTGGTCTACGATCCCGTCGCATGTTGCAACTCGCCCACCACCTCCTCCTCTGGAGTCAGAAGCATCTGAGGTCACTTCGTGCCATTCATTTTCCGGGCCTGCACAACTGTGCAGCCGACGAGCTGTCACGAGCTGCGCTCCCCGGAGAGTGGAGACTCCATCCCCAGACGGTCCAGCTGATTTGGAGATGTTTCGGAGCTGCTCAGGTAGACCTGTGCCTCTCCAGAGACCTCTCACTACCAGTTGTTTTACTCCCTGACCGACGAAACACTCGGCATGGACGCACTGGCACACAGCTGGCCGCGGGGCCTGTGCAAGTATGCGTTTCCCCCAGTGAGCTTCTAGCACAGACACTGTGCAAGATCAGAGAGGATGAGGAGCAGGTCCTGTTAGTGGCGCGCTATTAGCCCACCCGGACCTGGTTCCTGGAACTGATGCTCCTCATGACAGCCCCTCCTTGACCGATTCCTCTGAGAAAGGATCTACTGACTCAGAGACTGGGCACCTTGTGGCACCCGTGTCCAGACCTGTGGGTAGGGGACCTGCATGCATTTTCAGTCGACAAATTGTGCCTAGAGTTTGGACCGGCTGACTCCCAGGTAATCCTGAGGCCCCAACCCGGCTATATGCCCAAGGTTCCCACTACTCCCTTCAGGGATCAGGTGGTGAGCCTGCAAGCGCTGCCCCCAGAGGAGGCAGATCCAGCCCTAGCTTTGCTTTGTCCAGTCCGAGCCTTGAGATGCTACGTAGACCGGACACAAAGCTTCAGGACCTCAGACCAGCTCTTTGTCTGTCACAGAGGCCGGCAGAAGGGGAATACCGTCTCTAAGCAGAGGATGGCCCACTGGATAATGGATGCCATCACCCTGGCTTATCAAGGACAGGGTGTGCCCTGCCCGTTCAGGTTGAGAGCTCACTCTACTAGAAGTGTCGCATCCTCCTGGGCGCTGGCTCGTGGTGCCTCACTGGCAGATATTTGTAGAGCTGCGGCCTGGGCGACTCCTAACACATTTGCTAAATTCTATAGCCTTCGTGTGGAGCCTGTATCCTCCTGTGTTCTCACCTCAAACGGGTAGAAGTACTGAGAGGCCCCGGCTTCGGGTCAGCTTGCTATAACTGCTCCAGAGAGTCCATACAGCAGACCCTGTCGAGCTCCTCCATCCCCTCGGCAGCCAGACATGGCGGAGCGTCCGGCACCAGGCCCGCACTCGATGAATCCGTGAGAACAGGTAGAGGGCTGGGTTCCATATGTAGAGACCTAATTGGATCCCATATGTGTAAAGTCCATGGTATAGCCACAGAGCCCGCGTTTCCCCGGCAGTCAGTCTGCGTTCTTTAAGAGGATTACAATCACCTCTAATCTTCCATACACGCCTAAATGGTTGATCATATGAGTAAGTGTTCTGAAACCTCTTTCGGGATGGGTAGGACTTCCGCAACGTTCCTGTTCCAAACAGAACGGGTACGTTTTCCCAGTGTTGTCCAGTCTCACTGAGTGGGTAGTGCTATGATGATGGTAGCTGGCCTTCTTGTGGTGAGCCCTGGCCTACGCCAGAGAAAGAGGGGGCGCGGGAGACTCCCACAGAATCCGGGAATGGGCAGCATCCGTGGTGCTTTGGTTGGAATCCCAATTCGTCGGTCACCGACGTGACTCGGAGTGACCGATTGAAAGGGAATGTCTCAGTTACGTATGTAACCCTCGTTCCCTGAAGGAGGGAACGGAGACGTCACGTCCCGTCGCCACGGCTCCTGTACCACCGCTGAGCGGCCGGGTCACCGGCTCGTCTCCTCAGCGAAAACCTGAATATGCATTGCACCTGCTGCCTACTTATACTCACGCTGTGATCAGCGGCAGCAGGATGCAATCATCGCATACCAATGTGCACTGGCTCATTTAGTTTACACTCGAAGTGGACTGGTCTCTCTAAGCGAGATCCCCAAGTCGTCGGTCACCGACGTGACGTCTCCGTTCCCTCCTTCAGGGAACGAGGGTTACATACGTAACCGAGACGTTTCTTATTAGCATGCCTATTATTAAATTATTGGCTGTTTATTAGTACTTATAAAGCACATATTCTGCATGACCATATTCTATATCCCTAATCCTACCCAATACCTAAACTTAACAACTACCTTACTAACTAATAATACGCAGCAAATTAGGAGTTTATTAAAGTCGGCATGAAATCAAAATTGAATATTCTTATTTTTTGATGGAATACTGTAGTGTTTATTATAAATAATTTATCCGTGCACTTCATTATTTTTTTAAAATTCATGTGCCCTCGTAATCTTTAATCAAAAATGTTAACCTCCCCTCCCCCTCAAAACAACTCCTCTAGTCTTCTGGTCACGAGTGATGGCGCAAGGGTGGAGCTAGTGATGTGAGGGGTAAACGCTGGGATAAATGACAGGGGAAAAGCTGAAGCTGATGCTTCACTTTATAGCACTGACACCAGTCATAAGGGAGTACGTTACCCTTAAACACTGAAAAGATATTAGGATATTATGAGAACATTACCCTTAGGACATCGCAGACTAATTTGTTTCATGAATATGACTTAACCTGATGGAGGACACGCACAGTCATTCAGGCAATCTCTCTCTCTCTCTCTCTCTCTCTCTCTCTCTCTCTCTCTCACGCACGCGCGCTGTTTAGGCATGTTTTGTGCTGTTGATCGTGGTCCTCATCCCTAATAAATAACTAATTTATTAATGCTTGGGTGTCAGCGGTGAATCCAGTGGCGAGAAATCCCCCACCACTAACTGCAAACTGGCATTTCAGATCTGCCTCCATTTTGTTAGTAACGCCCCAACTTCCAACGATCCAATCAATTCACGAAGGACGAAATCAAGTCCCGCCCTCTCATTTCAGATGCCGTTTCACTCGGATATACGTCACAGTAGAGAAAAAAAAGACAGTCACGATTTCCGTTTCATGCCGACTTTAAGGTAAAAGTCGTAGTTAATGGTTTATAAATAGCAAGAACTGGACCTTAAAATAAAGTGTAACCAATCCAATAACTAAGTGCTAACTAAGTGCTAACTTCCTATCAATTTTACATTTCTTAGAAAATGTTATAATTTTATATTACATAGTTTTCAGATTTAAATTAGCACTAACTGCAATCCTGCAACCAATATATGTGTCAGGTCTAATAGTTTAAAACTCAAACTGAGACAAAAACATTTCTCAAAATGATTTATTATGATGGAACTGAAACTTGCATTTGTCTGTGTAGTTCATTTTGATAAATGGAGACAACTGGGGATCGAAATAAACTATCAGGACAAATGCAACAATCTTTCGATCATTAGAGCCAGCTGGGTGAAATATAAAATAAAAACAAAACTAACAAAAAAATAAATAAAAAATAAAAAATAGAACAAGATAAGCTTACAAGCAAAACTGTGTAAAAAGAAAATTGTCTCCCCTGTGAAGCTTAGAACAAGAAACAAACTGCATTAAAAACTCAAAACATCTTTAACATTTGAATGGAGTTTGCAGGTTACACTGCTCAATCTGAATTATCTATAGAAAACTGTAGGGAAAATAAAAAGTAGAAAGAATTTGCATTTGTTTGTCACAGTTTTTCACAGTTCTGCCTTGCAAACACTGTAATTATGGCGTGAGTCATACATGCACTTGGATCAATTTGAAGTTGTTGTTTTCGCTCACCTTGCCTGGCACTTTTGAAGCTGAAGGACTGAAATCCTCCGGTCAGCGCGGATGAGTCGATGACATCAACGCCATACTCACTCTGGTTCCGCCGGTACAGCGTTACAGCGATGACCAGCACGACCACGGTAACTACACCCGCAGCCAGACCAGAGTACAGCGCTACGTCATTACCGCTCTCCATATCAGCTAGAAAAAGAGAAAACACATTTGAAGAGAAATACACAATGACTAAGCAATGACTGTGCTTCTTTAGAAAATGATTACATAAAGGTATGTTTATTCGCTCAAATTTCCATCAAATAGCTCAGGGATCTCATTTTGATGTATACAGATGCAACACAGCCACAAATAAATTACGTAACCATAAAACACCTTCATCACAGAAGTCTCTCTTTCTCTCTTAGTCTCTCTAATGCTCCCACTTTCCCAGACACCTCCAGCACTAATGAAAGTTCTCTAGCGATGGGCGATTACAATCAGCCCTGAACCGCACACCTGACTCTCAATACGAACACGCAGGGAATCTGGCAAAGCAAAAACTGTGAACCTTCCACAGGGATTTCGTGACAACGCAGCTCATTATATTATCTCATCTGTAGTGATTAGGCCCTATCTGCCGACTCCTTCACACAAACAATTCAACCAGGACACTCTGAACAACAGACAGAACAAAGAAAAGCTAGCATGTCGTTTCTGCACATTCAAACGCCTCTAGACGGGTAGGGAACATCAGACAAAGCCTGCGGCTATCAAACCACTAGCCAGAAACATGTGGAGCTGCACTAACAGCAAACAGAGCAGGTTAATTGGGAGCTCTGGAAAAGTTTGGCAGGCTAATGAATCTCTTTTGCACTCGGGTTTAGATATTTGCTCATTTTGCTGCGTTTCTTTTTTGTTTTCCTTCTCCTTTGGTGTGTAACCCCCTCGTTCCCTTTTTCTGGAACTCCCATTCTTTGTGACTTCAGAATTCAGTTCAGATAACACACACACACACACACACAAAGATTTTCAATTTCTTTTGGTGTTTTCTTTTTTAATGTTGAAACAGGAAGTGTGGGCTGGGCTTCAAAATGCACACACACTATTTATTATTCACCTTTTTTTTAATGCAAGGATGCATTAAATTGATTAGTGACAGTAAAGACTTTTACATTGTTACACACACACACACACACATACATATATATTCTATATATATATAAATATACACGTATATACATGTGTGTGTACACACAATATCTATTTATCTATCTATCTATCTATCTATCTATCTATCTATCTATCTATCTATCTATCTATATCTATCATAACTTTCAATCTCACAATTATGACTTTTAGATCTTACTTTTTTCTTGCAATTCTCGCAAAAAAAGATTTCTGAGATTACTTTTTTTGGACAAAAGAGTTAGAGGAAAGAGTTAGAATTCTGAGTTTATATCTTGCAATTATGATTTTTTTCTCTCTCAGAATTGCAAGAGATATTGAGAGATCACAATTCTTAGAAGTCGTAATTGTTTATTTTTAAAATTTTTTTTATTCTGTAGCGGAAACAGACTTCCATACATAAGAGATTTCTTTCGAAAACATATAATAAATCTTACTGACTCCAAACTTTTGAATAAATAAACAAATAGTAAAAGGTTACGTTTACTGAGTTATGTCTGACTACCCTTTCGAAAAAGAAGTTTATTCAAGTGTGCTATTAGTATACTTCTTTTAAACTAAAAATAGGAAAGTATACTTTTAGTTTACTTTGTATGTACTTCTCATAAATGGACTTTATGTACTTCTCAGGAATACACTTAAAATGACATTTAAGTATACTTATACTTAGAAAAAGTCTAAATATATTTGAGCTATACTTGTGCTCCTACAATCCGTGTTTTCATTGTTATATGGTAGGGTGCGCTAATACACATCTTCTGTACAGAATTTCCCAAAAAAAGTGAAGAAGAATCCGAAACAACAGATACTTCCACATGTAATCTAACACAATCATCTGACATAAAATAGCATCAAAACTGTGTAATGTAATGGAATAAAATGTCAACCTATGAAGAGGGAATAACGACTGTCAAGCTTTGGGGTGTTGATCAACTCCATCTACATTTTGATTATCATTCTGAATCCAATTCTCAGTCTTTTTTCAGCTTTTTGTTCAAAATGTTGTTTATTTCTTTATTTTTATTTTTTTATTTATGAAACTTACATTCAAGTGTTTAAAAAAAGAATGCATGAGCTAGAATAAAATGTTTTCATTTACAAGCAGATACCCTGTTCTTTCTTTTGATGTTTTGTATGTTCAGATATTCATATAACAAAATATATACAAATTAATACCTAAATAGGGACATGGTAGTGTACTTAAAGTATGATGTGGAAAACTTACGAGTATACTTACCGTATAAATCTACTAAACTAGTAGTTTACTGAGACTATACTTCAAAGTGTACTAAAAATGGTATTTAATAAGTAAACTATCAGTATACCTATAAGTTCACTTTTAGTAGTTGCAGTACAAGCTAAAAACATTGATGTAAACTAGTTGTGTACTCAAAGTTTACTACTGTTATACTTAAAGTATACTTAAAAGAATACTATTATACACTAGAAAGTGGGCCAATTTAGTCTCAAGGAGTACTGAAATAGTACACTTACAAGTATACTACTAGTACACTGATATTTGTATACTTACTACATAAAGTATACTTAAAATATACTTGAACTTTACTTAAGTATCCTTAATAAAATAAACTTGAAGTATACTACTTTTTGGTAAGGGTAAGTTATAATCATGATGGGGACACTGACATTCCTCGAGCAAAACCTGCCAAAGATGTTTAATCTTGGCGGTGCATCATTGTCAAGTTAATGTGGCACCGTTTCTGTCATTGAGTCAGCACTCTGAAAGCTGTCTTTAAAATGTCATTGACTTAATTGGTTTTCCAGGTTGTTTCAAATGGCGTCCTGGATGATGATTCACTGGAAACCTAATTGTCAGGGCATCAACCCAATGTTGAACAATGTCAGTGTGGAAACGAGCTTATGTAAAGGTTGCAATAAGGTTGTTTGTCGAGCATGACTCAGAATGATGATAACAGTAAAAGGGGTTAATTACACAGACACCGTGAACAGAACGATCATATGAAGATGGATGATTGTGATACAATACGGCGTTATTACATCATGCTTCATATGCCAGTGAGCATATTCAAAAGTAATGCAATGCATGTAAATGAAATTATAAAACTGAAGTTTAAAAAACAAATCAAAGCAAAAACGAAAAGAAACACAGATGAAAGGTGAAGTGGCAGTGACTCACCTTGCGGAACCTTCACATCATGGAGCAGCTTCCTGTCTGCAAAAAGACACGTATAATATACTGTGAGACGCACAAACGCTGCAACTTTCAGATGCTCATGCACAAACAGTGCTCTAAGGCATATTTGGAAGTTGCAAGAATCCGTTGGAGATATAAAAAAGCCCATTTGGTGTGACGATGCATGAGCTGATCAAATTTACGCGAGAAGAAACCTTAGAAATCCTCCTTGCTCTTTCAAAAAACGAATTTTCAGAATTATGTAGGAGGTAAATAAAAGACAGCACTGAATCAAGCTGTCTAAACACAGATCTACATATGTATGACAGTCAATGACAGGCATGTAATCTGGAATCGCTGTCAAATCTTTTACACAAAATTACCACTCTCACACAGAAAAGAACGTTACGGATGCATTAGTGTGTGTGGTTGTGTGTCCGCATTAGGTGTAGGAAATTGGTCTCTGATAGGGATGTCTATCACTGTTGGGCTTTAGACTCATCTGCAGAGGATGGCGAGGTGTACACCCTCCTCCCTCAGGGGATGGAGGCAGGAAAGATTGATTAAAGAACTGTCAGGATGATGAGCGAGGAGGATTAAAACAGAAGATTTCTGCCTCTCCCGAGGAATTACAAAACGGCCTGTCAAGTGCTGCTCGTCTGAGGGCTTGACTGACTGGTTTCATTCAGGCGCTGACAGCCTTCCACAGAGCACTTGTCTCCACTGATCTAAACAAAAGTGAGATGATTTTTTACTGTTCTGTGTCTGTGTTGCACAGAGGAAGTTGGATGAGCTGTATAACAGAAAATCAGGAGCATATTGAGCCTCTTTATACATTTTACAACCACACACAGCGTCATGTAAAGCAGAGAGAAATAGACCTTCCGTAGGTTTTTTCAGTGACACTGTAAGTCAAAATAAGAAAAAAACAAACAATTTTTTTCTATTTAGCTGTTTTAATTATTTCACTCTAGTTTAGCCTGGTGGTAACGATGATAGTGAGGACACCAGTGCAATGATGATGATGATGATATACATATATATACATATATACAGTTGTGCTCAAAATTATTCATACCCTTGGTAAATATGATAAAAAAGTCTGTGAAAATAAGTCTGCATTGTTTATCCATTTGATCTTTCATTCAAAAATTTAAAAAAAGTCTAACCTTTAATTGAAGTAAAAAAAAAAGTGAAAGTGGGGGAAAATCACATTAGGAAATAAATATTTTTTCTAGTACACAATGGCCACAATTATTGGTACCCCTAGAAATTCTTATGATTAAAATATCTCTGAAGTATATTCCCATTCATATTTGCATCACACCAGGGAGACTAGGAGAATGAAATGGTCCAGCCTTGGCTTCCTGTTTCACAGGATTATAAATATGAAGAACACAAAGCCAAATTCCCTTAATCATTGATCACAAGGAGTAAAACCAAAGAATATATTTCTGATGTGCAGCAAAAGATTGTTGAACTTCACAAATTTAGAAAGTGGCTGTAAGAAAAGAGCTAAAGCATTAAAAATCCCCATTTCCACCCTCAGGGTAACAATTAAGAGGTTCCAATCAACTAAAGATATTACAAATCTGCCAGCAAGAGGACACGTGTCTATATCATCCTAATGCACAGTGAGGAGGAGAGTCTGAGTGGCCAAAGACTCTCCGAGGATCACAGCTGGAGAACTGCAGAGATCAGTTGAGTCTTGGGGTCAAAAATTTAAAAATTAAAAATGCATAGAAAAAAAAAAACACTATATAAAAGTTATTATTAATTTATTTAACTTATTATTAAAACTTATATTGCTTAATATACAAACAATATTTATTTTTATAATAATACAAATTTCTATTGGCGCTATTTCAAATTTGTCCATAAGTTGGACACCTTTTTCTGGTTAAGAACGACACATTCTATTTATTTATTCATCCATTTTTTTTAATGTATTTTTTTTTTCTCTTAGTTTCATATTCAAATGTTTTTTGGGTGGGAGAGTTTTGAATGGGTTTATACTGAGACAATCTGTAATTTCTTATTTTTTTACTGAATGCACCTTGTATGGTCTTGTAAAATTACCAATAAAAAAGGAATGACACTTATTGCATTTCTCATCACGAATTTCTCTGAATTTCAGTTCAGTTTAATTCTTTGAATTACAACTACACAATCAAATTTCAAATTTAAACTAAATTCAAGATTTAAAATGCATTCTCAATTTAGTTCTGATTGGCATACACCCTGGTGATGATAGCAATGAGGCCAATGATGGAGATGATAATAATAATGATGATGATGATGACAGCAGTAATGACATGGTGACTATTACCCACCTTGAATACAGAGGTCTCCGGTGCAGTTTTCCGTGTCCAGGGCGGCTCCATCACACAGTCTGCCTCCATGTTTTGGCTCTGGGTCTGTACACTCTCTAGTGCGCTGCCTCTCACACTCAGAACTACACACAGACCACATAGTCCACTCGGCCCAGCCACCGTCCACTGCCACACACAAAAACACACGTTTTCATTAGAGTGCATAAAAAGTTTCATATTCAGAGTTTATGACTAAAAAATTGGAATTCATACTTCCTCTCAGACTAATCTTATGTATTTGATATAAACATTCTCTCAGAATGGTCACTCATTTCGTTTCTCTTTCAGCAGAAGGTGTTCCTATAATTCCAGGATTTTCTCTCGCAAGGTTTGTCTCTGACAAAAGCAAAAGACAATTTACTTTTGTCTTGTTCCATCAGGCTTTCCCCTTTACCCTAACGACTCCATGGGCTGCTGGTGTTTCCTCTGCGGCTAATCTAAATGCAAATGCCGAGTTTGTGTGTCTCTGTTGAGTGGGCTACTGGGACTGAGCTGGGCTGGATAGCGAGATTAAGTTTTTTCGTCGCAGAGTGACTGGTGCCCTCCTCAGATAACTTTTCGCCCAACATGACTAGTGGTTCCCATGTGATTGGTGCTTCCAATGAAACCATAAATTTAGCCAGCGTAAGAGCACCCGAGGACCCGGCGACTGATAACATTTTTTTTTTTTTGCTCCTCTCTTTCGCTCCATCAGGTTTCTCTTTCCCTCAGTCTTTCTCCTTTCATATGTCTGTCTTGATTCCCTAAACTTCCCTAGACTTATGGAATTTCGTAAATTCTCCCGAATTCTCTTACTGTCAAATCTCTGTCACATACACACTCTCTCTTTCAGTTGTCTGTCTTTCTGAATTCCTTTCATCCTTGTTTATCTGTCTCGCTCCATCTCTCTTGCTTGCTATGAAGAGCACTGTATTGTGGTTTAGACAGTAAATCTGTGAGAATTGACAGTGCCACATTAACAGAACGCAGACACATATCAACTGTAAAACTCCAGAGGCTTATGTCACTGAGGTCAATTCAAATGCAGCACATACTGTTACATTCCTGCTTTATATGCAGGCTCTCAGACAGATGGATTAGCCATCAATTTGTTCAGAAAGCATGTTTAATTAACAAGGCATAGCAGTGAGGCATATTCACACCACCTGACTGACCAGCCTTGGACTTTTGAATCTAATGGCAAAATGCACTTCTGGGTTTTCAAGAACAAAGAGCTGGAGAGGAAAGAGCACATTTAATGCAGGCAAATTTCCAGAAGAGCTACTGTAACAATATGTAACAGTATTGATGAGTGCATGTTAATTTTGGCTAGAATTGAAAAGCCAAAAAAATATATATATTTTTTTTTTTTACTGCTACACACACACACACACACACACACACACACACACACACACACACACACATATATATACTGTATATATTAATGTCGTGATAAGAAATAATATATAACTTTTCAAAAGGTATAAATGAAAAGTAAGGACTCGCTTATTAATTTTCTTTTCCTCAGTAAAAGTACAAATATTCAATTTCAAAAATTCCTGTTGAAACGTTGATAATAAATAGTGTTACAAAAGGTTTTGATTTCAAATAATGCTATTCTTCTGGACTTTCTCTTCATTAAAGAATCTTGAAAAAAAGTATCACGGTTTCTACAAAAAAAATATTAAACTGCACAGCTGTTTTCAGTATTGAGTATCAGCATATTAGAATGATTTCTGAGGGATGTGACACTGAAGACTTGAGTAATGATGCTGAAAATTCAGCTCTGCCATTACAGGAATAAATCACATCATTTTAAAATGTATTTAAAAATAAAACAGCTATGTAAAACTGCAATAATATTTTACAATATTGGTGTTTTTACTTATATTTTACAATATTAGACTTTCAAAAATATAATTTATAAATATTTATAAAAACATTTGCCATAAAAACATACCAACCCCAAACATTTGAATGTAGCATATGTATAACAATGCCTTAAATATTTTACACCCTAATAAGATATGACTGAAAGTAGTGATTCATAATTCAGTGAGTAAGTTCAGTAATGATTCAGCAAATGACTGAGTTGGCAGACCAATTCAAACCAGTAACAAAAGAACTGGCTCATAAGGCTCTAATATTTTTTACAAATCAGACTAGACTCATTGAGACATATACATTTAAGGATAACAGATTTGTTTTTGAGACACCCAGACCTTGCTATCTCATCACATTCAGCTCAGACTGCAAGCTCACAACTCACGGGTTAACTGTTCTGTGTCTCTAACCTGGGCATGGAGAGGTGCAGGTGCTCTTCTGAACAGACATTCCTTCACAGAAAGCTCCTCCATTAAGCGGAGCGGGGTTAGTGCAGGTCCGTGTCCGCTTCTGAACTCCTCTCCCACAGCGGACATTACACTCTGACCAATCCGTCCAGGATGACCACCCTCCATTCACTAAAACAGAGAGAAAAAAGGGTGGATTAACATTGGCCTCATTCTGTACTGCATTCCTTGAAACAAGCTTTAAGCAGCATTACTGTTACGGCCTAGAAGGCATTGTTTATCCATACCACATGGTTTAATCTGGAGTTTCACTTCCCATACAACTACTTTAAAGCAAGATCTGGAACAAATAAAAAAAAAAAGAAGAAAAGATTGCCACAAGAGGACTTCAAAATCTCTAAATTAAATAAATAGACATAATACTAATCTCTCTCACTCTTACTGCTCACAAGCCAATGATTACCTTTTGTGTGTGAATTGACTCTTTTAATATGTTAATGAAATGTTTACACACAAATAATAAACTCAAAATGGAATCAATACTTTCCAGATGTGTGTAATTTCGCAGACGTCTCTGCAATCTATGCGTACTTACCAGGGGCGCCGCTAAGGGGAGAAAAGTTAGGACGATTCTAAGGGCCCACACACTTTTGGGGCCCCCAGAGATCTGTTTTATTAGTAGTAACAGTAGTAGTAGTAACGTAATAGAAATTATAAATGTATCTACCAAAGAGTTACAAATAAAACTAAATTACAGCTTATTTCTGCATCTCCGGCGAAATTATCACCCCCCATTCACTGCATGGTTTCGTCCCGTCCTACGTAGTCTAGAGTCACTGAGTGAGATCAGATGGTAAACTGTCAAATAATGTCTTCGAGTTCGAGGGGGGGCAAACCGAGCCGGACGATTTGGTCAGTCGCACTTTTAAACACATTTTAGTTTTGCTGTAGAAAATCTACAAATTCACTCTGATTACACAGAGCAGCAGCAGGAAGCGCGGGAGGTTGTCATGGCAACCAGATACACTGCACGCAAATTATTATGGCTGCGCTTCTATTTTGCCACACTAAACTTAGCAATAAACACTTCGAAAATAATACACAATAAACATGTCTGTCAAAACGATCTCAAAGGAGGCTTTTATTAAGCAAATCAAGGAGTGAATTACTCATCCACTATTTAAAAAAAAAATACTTTAGCTGGGTTTCCACAGGCAGGGTCACAATTATCTACAGTGTATGAAGCTAAAGGTTTTTGGCTTAAGGTTCATAATGCAGAACATTTTTAACATTGTATGCTGTATGTGCATAGATAGCAAGCAAACAAGGAATAGAGCGGTTAAGCTAATAGTCACATTTAGCTGAGTAAGATCATGATTGAGAAATGTTGGATACTGCTGGAAATGCTGGTGTTATGGGGTATCCTATTTATTATTTTAGGATTTTTTTTTTATTTGTCCCAATGAAGCATTTCTATTAATATAACTGATTAAGTAGTCAAACTCATTCCATATCAGCAGAATAGTGTTGTACAGAAAGTCTATGTCCATAGAACAGGTTCTGAATGAATTATGTTACTGATACCTAATGGTCAAAAACAATAAAAAAGTAATAGGTCAATATTATTAAATTGCAGACAAAGATTTTGAATAGCTGGGTTGGCTTGTACACTATATTGCCAAAAGTATTGGGACATCCCCTTTTAATGAACAGGTTTGACTACTTTAGTAATTTCCATGAGTACAAATCTTAATGTTTAAGCATATAATGATATTCTAGGGAATTGTGTGCTTTTAATTTTATACCAATAGTTTGGACAGGACCCTTTTCTATTCTAACACAAAAATGCCAAACACCAGTGTTGCCACAGTTTTGGAAGTGCCTTTTTCTGTTCTAAAGAAGGGGGTGTCCCAATACTTTTGTCCATATAGTGTATGTACAAGTTATTGGTGTTTGGTAAAGAGTTTTTGGCTCAAGGTCTGCATTTAAAGTCACACCAGATGTGTTCAGCTTGGATTAGGACTTGGTTTTCTGCAGACCAGTCAAGTTCTTCCACACTGACTGAATCAATCTTTTTATTTATTTATTTATTTTAACCTTGCCTTATACACAGAGACATTGTTGTGTTAGAATAGAAAAGTGTCCAGTCCAAACTATTGGTATAAAATTAGAAGCACACAATTCCCTAGAATATCATTATATGCTTAAACATTAAGATTTGCACTCATGGAAATTACTAAAGCAGTCAAACTAAAGTAGTTCATTAGCAGGGGTGTCCCAATACTTTGGGCAATATTGTGTATGTTTGGTGCGGTAGGGGGGCTAACCTCATATTCTTTCATAGGGCCCAAAATTGCTAGCGGCGCCCCTGGTACTTACATGCAACAGGATTTTAACAGCACACACAGCTCTATGAAATACTCCATGTAATTAACTCGACTAATGACTTGATGATTTAATTGGTACATGAAACTGGATTATGCAGATATTACATTAGATGGCATTCCATATTGCCCAAGACTACATAAACATGCTAACACGTGCTAACAGCCACGCTGAGGACTTAATGAGAAAAACAAATGACTAAGATAAATTCTCATGAATGAATACATGAAGCGGACATATGAAGGACATATAAATTTGAAAATAACCAGTAGTGGCAGTTTCATTATGATAAAAGGGTTTTGTTTTGAACTACTGCTAAAACATATCATATTCTGTTTATTAATTTCAGAAATTGTGCCCAATTGGAGGTACAACTCACTACCTCCAAACGGCAAATATAAGACTAGCTAATTTCCATTCTCTTAACCAGTGCATCGTCTCATTAACGCTGCTCTATGAACATTATCAAAACCAACAAACAATGCATTTGTTTCTTTAATAAAGCACACAAACAAATTTTCTTGTGGCTGCTGAGCCCAAGGGACTGCTGGGAGTCATGTTAAATTGTAGATGCTACGCTAGCTGCTAAATGTTAATTGCAGATCAGTCAGCTAGCGCTCAATCAGCGATGCCTGCTTCTGACAGCTGATGTCAAAGCTTTTCAGTGTGTTTAATCAAGCCTCTGAAACTGCCAGCTTTAGCCTTGATCTGTGACTGATTCTCAGAAGCCACGCAGAGGGAGAGAGAGTGCGCCATATTACCTTACCATCAAAATATTGAGGATAAAACACTAGGAGACCATGTCAATTAGGCTAATGGAGCCTGAACCGTGGCAATGTTGGCCACACAGGGAGCGTTAGAATCATTAACTCATTATATGTGTTGACAAAAATAGATAATCGAACCCATACCAGGCGTCTAAGTGATGGCCTCATGCAGACACGGGCCTGGAGAAATGATGAAATGCGGTATTTCTACATTACGTTTCGCTTGATGAATTATTGGGGATTTGAAAAACAAGGGTGCTGTGTCACGGGTCGTGGCGGGATGGTGATTTATAGGTGATCGTTTTTAGTAAACTGTTAGAGTGAAGGTCGGTGTAGGTGACTAATTTGACGGGAAGCACCATTCTGCAGCATGCAAAACTTTCACACATTGTGATCTGCAGTAACTCTTGTGTGATCCAGATGTTTCAATGCAACTTTTCTGGCACTTGCACTCAAAAGGATGAGAAAAAGCTTGTTTCTCTAGCATTTAAGGAATCTGTAGCTCTCATACCCCTCATCTCATTCGTACATTTGCTTATTCCAATGTCCAACATCATTGGCATTTTTGTCACTGTGATTTGTCATTCCGCTTGTTTGTGTTTGCACATTCCCGACAGACTGTCAGCCTGTCCATTGGGGATTTTTTAGTCACTATTTTTACAGTTTGAATCATTACATCAGTAGGTGGTTACAAGTCAGTGATTCATTCATTTAACATATTCATTAAAAAATGCTGATTCATTCAGGAACAATACAAGTGACTGCTTTTATAAGTGAGTATTTTTTAAATATAATTTGAGTGAATGATTTGAGGACTCAATCATAAAGAGCCACTTGTTTTGTTCCTGAATAAATTAGTGTTTTTAAAGGGGTCATATGATGCTATTTTTAAAGATCATTATTTTTTGTGTATTTGGTGAAACAGAATATTTTGACATGCTTTAAAGTTCAAAAAACACATCATTTTTCAAATACTTTACATTATTGTAGTTCCTCTATGCCCCGCCTCTCTCAAACGCGTCGATTTCTACAAAGCCCCTCCTTCCGACAAGCGCAGTCTGCTCTGATTGGCCAGCTGACCCTGTGCATTGTGATTGGCTGAACACCACAAGTGCGCGTCGTAAATATAACGCCCCTTACCATAATCGCGAGCTTTAGCTTTCAAAATAAATATAAAGACAGTTAATAATGTCCTTAGTTTTACTATCAGTTCAAGCCCGAAAGGGGAACAGAGTTGCGTGACAGGCGGAGTATACTGCCGAGACAGACACAGTGATGATTCTCGTATGTATTTGCAGTACACAAGCCTCGGTTAAGACAGTTGATGTGCTATGATTTCTGACAGGCTGTTTACTCCTCTGTGATGTGACCCTGTTCCCCTCACACACACACACACAAAACGGTACTCTACACTGCGAAAAACTTTGCATTTGAACAGTCAATAGTAAATACTTAAACAAATAATAAAACATACTTACAGTCGCTGATTCAGAAGCGCCAGATTGTCATAGCAAAGTCGGAATTTACCCCTTTTTTTTTTTTTTTTTTAGAAAAAGCCTTTGTGCACAGCCAGCCTTGTACTCTCCTAGGTTCACGAAACTGTCGTCCATAAAATGCATTGCACAAATTCGAACATTTGGGTTGTGCTGTTCTGTTGTAAATAAATCTATACCAACGATTCCTAATTGCATCTACTTTCGGAAGGCCAAATAAAGTGCTTTTGCTTTCACATAGAAACACACAGCGTCTCCCTGACATGGCTACCACAACACTACTGCGGTTTCTGAAACCACGCCTTCTTTCTTTGACTGAACATTTGGGTGGCATTATGCAAATATTTCCACATAGCAATGTAGACATGTGGGGGCATGTTTTAATCAGGCGTTTTAGCCCAGTCTGGATCAGCCTTCTCTTTTAGATAGAATAAATCCTTTTGTGGGAGTCTTTGAGCTTTGTAACTCTGCAGATCTTATACATGCACAAACAGCTACATAACACACTAAAGAAAAAGAAAACAAGATATTGCATCATATGACCCCTTTAAACAAATCAGTTGTGAATGATTTAATGACTCATTCATAAAGACTTGTTTTGTTTCTGAATGACTCAGTGTTTTAGATTACATTGTGATTTAGGTGAAAATAAGACTGAATCCCAAATCTATTTTATACCCCTTCCGCCTACCCCTTCCCCTTGTCCCTTGAAACAGAATGTCAAGGGGTAGGGGTGAAAATATTCCCCTAAGAATTGGGACACCACTACTATACCGTTACACGTCATCATACGTCATCTAGCTCCTACAATACACACACCTATGCTGGTGTGCATTAGAGTCTTACTGTTCTATATTAATGCGCTGCTTATTGACACACACATTGGACATCACGCTCACATCCAGGTGCAAAGAAACTTGTCAACGTTGCCCCACGACTTTTATAAATAACAGTTTAAATACTGAATTGCTACATAATATTTTCCAGCAACGAGACGATAAAATCGCTGTTTTTGAAGTAAACTCACTCATTGTAAAGAGAGACGCACAGATGCACATACACACAACTTCTCTCTCTCTCTCTCTCTCTCTCGAATTGGCAATATTTTAGAAAAGGGTTTAGTGATTTCTAATTATTAGGGAGACTAGTCACGGTTATCTCCCTGATCAAACATGAAAATATGTTGTGGCACTGTCGTGCAGTCAGTAACGTTGAAGGTTTAACGTTAGCGAACATTAGCAATTTTTTTGCAAACATTTCTTTGAATAACATGACGGTAATTTGAACACGTTTGAATATAACATAAAACAAATGATTACTTTTCATTAAAATCTTTATTAATGTCAATAATGCTTACATTTATGTGTCTTTTTGTTCGCTTGGGCAGCCATGTTGCTGCTGTAGCCAGTTTATGCTGAGATAATTCATACCCCTTCGTTTGAAGTGTGGTCCCGAAAAATCTTAGTTTAAAGGGTTATCTGGCCCTTTCCCTTACCCCTACGCCTCCAACCAAAAGAGAATCGAGACATCCCTACCCCTTCACGTGAACGCACGAAACAGATGGGTAGGGGAAAGGGGAAGGGCTATGGGGTAGAAATGGGACTGGGCCTAAGTGTCAGGTCTGTATGAGTCAATGATTCATTCATTCAAACGATTCATTCAAAACACTGATTCATTCAGAAACAATATTGAGTTTTTATGAGTAAGTCACTGAATGATTCAGTCAGTGTTTTTAAAACAAATTATTTTAGTAAATAATTTGATCACTTGCTTATAAAGACAGCTACTTGTTTTGTTCCTGAATAAATCAGTGTTTCTGTACAAACTGGTTGAGAATGATTTAGTGACTCATCCATAAAGTTAGTCACTTGTTTTATTCCTTAATGAATCAAATCAGCTGTGGATGATTCATGTAAACTGAAGAAAGTGTCACAGAGAAAAAAACTTTTAGAGTAAAGTGTGCTAAATATCAACCAAAGTCATATTTTAGTGATAATGATATTCAAAACATGTTTCCATACCAAACACAATGACTGTTGCTGTGGCGCTACGTCTTCTAGCAACAATGTTGCTGGCCAGGCAGGTGTAGTTTCCAGAGTCAGACAGCCTTGCTTCATTGATGATCAAGTTGTGGTCGGCTCGAGTGTCGATATTGATGTCTTCAAGAGAACTCACCAGCTCTTCATTCTTTAACCACTCAACCTAGAAAAAAACAGGCAGATTTGACAGCTTAAAACCAGCCTTTGTGAGTAAATCCAGACGTTTTAATGAAAGTTTACTGTCAATACAACCTGCAGAGAAGCAATGCAACTGCGAGACCACAGTTAAAAAGCAGCCCCCTCTCCTGGAACCAATCTACAGTTTTCATGAGGAGGCTATAGAGTTTGAGTTAATGTTTTTTTTTTTTTTTGCCAACCTTTTCTCAAACTTCACAACCAGCATGAGACTGTTCCTGACAGCCTATCTGAAGCAAACATTGCCCCCACATCAGCTCAGCCAATTAAATCCAAGATACATTGTCAAATAAGACACAAGCCATATCAATGCAACAGCAAGAATTTCACAATGACCTCTGTGTGACCTATCACAGACTGACAGCACAATAAAAAGCATGTGCCGCAGCAGACGCTTGCTTTTTTTTTAGGTCACGTTCAAACCCCTCACCTTGATCAGGTCACAGGTCACAGCTCAACCAAAGACCTCATGCCAGTTTGAGGCGACTGCAAGGTCAAGTCAAGCCAAGTGTTATTTATTCAGCTCTGATGTTTGACGGTCTGATTCATTAGGATTTGCAAACGTAGCAATGGCGTGACCACGCGCCCTCCTCGCATGGCTGATCGTGTAAATTGCAATCGTTTGCCAACAGCCGCTAGTTCTAAGTCGGTCCAGAGGGGTGGCAGTCGTCAGGGCACGGGGACGTGGGTTGATTTATGTCACTGTGCATTTGCAGATTAAAAACACAGCACGCCCCTTGGGAATCTCTGTTTATGTGTAAAGTTCTTGCCCTCTGTGCTTGAACACCACGGCAGCAAAAGCGCACGTGGGGCGAGCAAAATGGCTCAACTCCCTCTCTAAGGCCTTAAAGAATAATGAAGGGAGGAAAATCAATATATCAGCCATCAGATTGTCATGTGTGAGAGATTTCTCTCTCTCTTTCTCATCTTCGTGATGGCTGGAGAGAACTCTTTCATCATATGCTTTTAATTTCACTCCTTTCGCCGTTCCAGTCCAGAGCTCCCAGAACGGCAGCGACTGCATCTGTCCTCTCTTTTTTTCTCTCTCTCTCTCTCCCTCTCTTTCCTTTCCCTCCCTTCTGTGTTTACGGTTGGACCGCAAAAGCTAATCCAGTCATGTTGCTTCTTTGACTTCATAATGCTTATTCGCTCTAGTTGAAAAACATCAGAGACCTATTAGTAACAGAACTATATTTATATACGGGTTGGTAAGATTTTTTTTTTTTTAAACAAGCCTCTTATGCTTACAAGTCTACATTTATTTGATCAAAAATACAATCAAATAAATGTAGCCCTGTAAGCATATATATATATACATACACACACACACGCACACACACACACACACACACAATGCACAAATGTCAGAGAACTATCCTCATGAACATGGAACATTAATGACAGTCTCTAAAGCATATACCTACTAAAAATAGCTAATACTTCATTACCCTAAATTTTTGAGCAGATAAATAATTTATATGTTTGATAAATGTTTAAATAGATAAATGTTTATACAGTTTTCAAAGTATCTGAAAATTTGGTTAAAGTTAATCTATTTACACATTTAAATAATTTCATACATTATAAAATTAAATTTATTACTTTTTTTCAAAACTATGAAACAATTGTCAATTAAAAAAGTATAAAGATAAATGCTGCTGTTTATTAAGAGTTTCATGTCCCTTTAATTGGTAAACTGACAAATCAGAATGATTTGTTTCCATTATAAATGTGTCTGCAATATGGAGAAAAAAACTTTGTGAATAATGCAAAAGGTAAAAAGAGTGACTTTCAAATCAAGCTAAAATATTAAGCTATTGAAGAACCTCCAAACAAGACATCAAGGCCATATATAAAATGAAGTTAGAAATTGGATGGGGGCTTTTCATTAAATTGTAAACGTGTTTTATTGTTTATAGTCTGTAGATGGCACTGCATGATTTGCTCCTTTTGTTTACTAGACTGACAAGTGTTGAGTTAGTGAATGGAAAGATTATACTGAGTAGTTAATTATTAAGACTATTATAATATATTAGGAGGAAATCATCTGTGTTCAGGAGCATAATTATCAGCCAAAAAAAAACAAAAAAAAAACAACAACCCTTAAATCATAAAACCTACTACAATCATTTATTGGTTTATTGAGTATTAATATTAATTTACATATCTTTTTAAACTATCTCACAGACTCAAGTTTATTTAACCCTGTGTTCCCAGATCAAATACACCAAAAAAAAAAAAAAAAAAGCCTGTATTTTACCTCCAAAAACCCGAGGATCTGTATTACTTGTTATCTAAACTCTTTCATTTTCGTTCTAATTATTTCCCTATCTGAGACCTAATCTAAAGCTTTTCCTCTATCAATGCCTCCATCTCCCTTCTAAGAGTCTTTTGGGGAGAAATTCCCTCTCATTCTGTACGAGTGTGTGTGTTTTGTATTCAAATCGCAGGCTGTTTCTGGGTCTGCTGTGGGCCTCTGGGGGGGGTGGGGGTGGGGGGTTGGGAGTTGGAGGGAGATGGAGAGAAGAGAGAGGAGATGAACATTGAGGGACAGATTCAAATGGGTGTGATAAGCCTCTGGCCAGGGAACAGAGGAAATGAATTTGCTTAATTAGCACATTTGTTCCAAATAAAGGCCCATGAACACGGACCTCCACAATGCCACGCCCATCAACTAAGATCCTCAAAGGACAATACAGATAACCTCTGATGTCACGCTAATTGATCCTCTTTCCAAACATCGTTTGAAGGCACAGACCAGCATTACATTGGTTATACAGGCCTGCGGGAGTTTCCAAGGACATGACAGCTTCAAGAGCCCATAGGGCATCGGGACTGTCTGTGAATCTTAAAGATATAATCTGAGATCACATTCTAAAGATGGAGGTTAATAGTTTGAGAACTTCATAGAAAAAAAAAAGAAACTGTAAAATATTCTGCTTGAGCTGTAGACTGGTCAACTAATCAGTGAACACTGGTTGGTTCACTAAAGTTTTAATTGGCACACTGATATACAGTACATCCTATATACTGTATGGGAGCTTCTTCATTTATGGCCACTTTTAACCTTGTGTACTTTCAGAAAATAAACCCTCTTCTTTTTAGTTTAATTAGTCTGAGAATGTCTACAAGCATTCATTACAGGAAAATACTGTCATTTCTTTTTTGAAAGTCATGAATATTCTTACAATGTCAATTCCAGCACATCTTAAATGATGTACTATGTTTAGTAACATTCTGTGGTGGAAAAACAAGTGATGGAAAATACAGTTCATATATTTGAATATAAATATGATATATAATATATTTGAAATAAAATGGCCATCTCCATTGTCTTGCTAGGGCTAAATTCATAGCTATTTTATCAAAACAAAACAAAACAAAACAAAATAAAATAAAATAAAATAAAATAAAATAAAATAAAATAAAATAAAATAAAATAAAATAAAATAAAATATTTTACACTGTTTGCCTGATTGCGATACACTGTAAATGTCGCATGATGCAAATATGATATTTACCTTGTGTTTATTTACATCACACATTCCATATTTCTCATCTAGATGGTTGTCTCCTTGGAAACAAATCATTTTGCAAAAAAATAAAAAATAAAAACCTATTTTTCCAACAATAAATATTCAAATGGTTTATGATTATTTCTCTTTTTGGATCATATTTTTAAACAGATAATAATTCATATTATTATTATAGATTTTCATATTTTGAAGAAATTAAATAAATGAAACAAAATTTTACCATCGTTTACTCACCGTCGTGTTGTTCAAACCTGTATGACTTTGTATGACTATGATTTTTTTTTTTTTTTTTTTTTCTGTGAAACACAAAATAAGAAAATAAAAAAAAAATAAAAAATCTTATTTTGCAATGAATGTCAAAAAGATCCAGTGTTGTTTTGGACTCCATTACCTTTTATTATGTGGTCAAAAACAGTTGAAACATTGTTTAAAATATCTTCTTTTGTATTCCACAGAAGAAATAGTTTAAAAGTAGTGTAAAAATAGTGTAAAAATAAACAGTGTAAAACAAAATCTATACATAATTTTTTTTTTTGACAAGTAGTTAAATAAATGATGAAGGTATGGTGAAATATTTACATGGCAAGGCAGCTGATCCTTATTTTTAAAATAATAATAATAATAATAATAATAATAATAATAATAATAATAATAATAATAAACATTGTTCATTTTGATTAAAAACAACTGCAACATATAAAAGTGCCCAAAACCGAAGAAACACCCACACATGGGATAATTTATCAATATCCACACACACAAAAACATGATATGAATGCATAGATCAATTTTAACTAAGTTACATACTAGTCAGAAAATTCTAAGGTATCTTTAAAAAGTCACAACACAGTAACTTCACTAATACATCAGTAAACTCATATTCTACAATCCTTAACATGTTAAATATTTGTTTAAATGATTACATTTTTTTTTTTTGGTTGAAAGTACAAACCATTTAATTCTAAGTAAAATAGACTAAAATGTATAAACATGTTGATATAGACTACATTTTTGTCAAGAAAAACTTCGACTAAGACAATTTTTTAAAAAAGTGTGAAAAAAAAACTCCACTGCCGCCATTAAGGAGTTACATACTGCAGTTAATCATGTTGTTATGCAGACGTTCCAGAGGCCAACAACACAGACAAACTTTCCGGGTGGCTACGTCCAAAAAACAGGCTCATTCTCAACACTGAATCTGGCACGTCCCTAACAGGTCAATCCAATTAGCCCTGAAACGGGTACAACACCTCATAACATCGTCATTCTGGGCAAAAATCACCCTTTAGATTTACATTCATTTAGACGGAAAGTGAAAGTGACAAGAAGGCAATTACAAAAGGAGGTCTCGTCCGGGTTTGTTCCATCCTACTCAATTAAGTTCCAGTTTCATTAATGTCCCTTTGCATCACTTTACTTCAATCAAGTCCACGGCCCCTTACGAATGCTACGGTGACTTTCACCGAATCGTATTAAAGAAATTAACTTTCCAAATCCAACTGCGCTATTTCGGATGTGAGGGTAGAACTGGCCGGACGTGTCCTTCCTTCTCATCCCACTCTTGACAGCACAGGCCGTGCCATGTTTATTGCTGAATAATTACATTTTAAGCACTTTAAATGACTTTGCTACATCAGACTGAATGATTAATTGTGTCGCTGGATGAGGATTGTGAAGTTAATATGAGCTTAATGATCGGTCTGGTCTCTCAAAGTTATTGAGAGCCTTTTTTTTCTCCCATCTTAGCAGTGAGTAATCTGTATGAACTTTACTTTGACAGTTAATATCGCACTTTCATTTCCTTGTTGGTGTAATTGTTTTAATTATGTTACGTTCATTATTCAACAGGGATGATCTTATAGCTCCAGGGAAATGATATTTTCGAAACAGGTTTCCATTCAAGCGGGGAACAAACAAAGGACAAGGATGACATATGCCAGAATAAACAATGACAAAATTGTTACGAGCCTGTGACCTTTCACAAATGTCTTTATAAAAAAAGAAAAAAAACTCAAATACAAGCGATTTAATCAAGATTTCACGTTTCACTGACAGAATCGAGAGCAAAATAATTAACCCGCGTGAAGCACAGAGGTGGCGTGTCAGCCGTGACTTGCCAACGCTCTCCGAGCCCTTGATCAATTTCCAGTCTCAGCCAGACTTGTGTCCCGTCCAAAGATGGTATCAGCCATCCAACGGGGGAGCCATCTTGGCTCATATGTCTACCGGTGGCAGAGTTCTTCGGCTTGACCTTTAGACTTTGAGCAGCAATGATTACAGAGGGAGCGTTCAGCTGCCAACCTGTAATCTCCAGCGACAAACCCTTCTGGCACAGAGACCTCTGGACCCGGATCTTGGCTCCGTCTCAAACATCGCCTAAGCCTGACTATCCTTTTCAGCAGCAGCGCCATGTTGGCTCTGGTAACTATTGATTAGCTGTAGTGATGGTGCAGGCTGCTTCCCTCCAGATCACAGACGGCAGCTCACCATACAGCCATTTTGGATCAATTTCCAACATGACAGATGGTACGAGTTGATATGTTTTTTTTTAAAGCTGGTGTTGAATTGTGGTGGCCTAGTTTAAGTATTGCTTGTTCTGAAACTACTACAAAGAACATGGAGTGATATAAAAGACAAAACAAAAAAACAAGGAATTTGTCAGCAGCCTCAGAGAGGCAGATGCAGCGGTATCACTTATCATCTCACTAGAATGTGGGGGATGATAATAATATGACACTGGGTTTATGAGAAGCAATTGCCAGTTTGATTTCCACTAAGCACATGGATATCCTCCTAAGCCTGTCACAAAACTCTGTAGGAGGTTCAATATTATACACTTGGAGTCACTGAGATGAACCTGAAAACAGTTTCTCAGAACATTTCTTTGACGCTCAGAGAAATCACTATCACTTCTTGCTGCAAATTAGAATGCAGATTCCAAAGTTAAAACAAAAACAGACTGATGGATGGATGGATAGATAGATGGATAGATGGATAGCCCAACTGCTGCTGCAGAATTCAGTATTACTTCTTGCTGCAAACTAGAATGCATATTCCAAATTTAAAACAAAAACAGACGGACGGACGGACGGACGGATGGATAGATGGATAGATGGATAGATAGATAGCCCAACTGCTGCTTCACACTGCAACCCTATTCCCAGGAGAATGAGTTTTCTTAGAACAGTGGACAGCAGTTCAGAGGTTTAGGATGGGATTTGCTTTGCATTATTCAAAGTCTGTGTTCATCTCCGAAACTGGCATTCATGCATATAAAAGAAAAGGCCTTGTGAGTGACCCAGCAAGTGGAAGACGAGGGGCCTACAGTAACACAAACTGTCCATTTGAGCTAAATCTTTTATCTCTTGCTAGAACTGAGCAGCATGGGGCAGTTCTTGTTTTGGAAAACACATATTATTCAGGACATATATAAGGAAAAAATATAGAAGGAAAGGAGAAGGTTCTTAAAAGAGACACAAAAACATCTCCTAAGTTAATGTAATGAGAAGGTGCTTGCTAAAAAAAAAAACGTGTAAACATGTAAATGCACTGCAGATCCTGCGCTGAGCATGCAGATGCACTTTTGAATATATATCACCGTTCCAGAACCCTGACTACGGTAATGATAATGCACACACCGGTACTCGCACGTAAATACAACCCCACTCATTCCTAATTCGCGGGGAAAGCATGCACATCAAATGCCTATAAGGCAAGACATAAACAATGTACTGAATGTCAACATTGACTGATTGATTTGTCCTTTTAAATTTTGTTCAATAGATTGAACACTCACACATCCAGACAGGTAGAGGGCACTGCGAAGCACTCACCTCAGCTGCAGGCACTCCCTCGGGTGGGCGACAGTGGAGAACAATCATGCCATTGATCGGCACCTCCATCCCCTGCGGCTCCTGTTCGAAGTTCTTCCTTAAGTCTATATGGAAACACAAAGGACACTGGTAGCATGTAGCAGCTATGTTACTAGCTAAATCAAGTAGATATTTTTTGTTAAAACAATTTGAATGATGATTTCAATTTGATGTATTCAATATGAACATATTCTTCTTCCCAGTGCAACTAAAAGTAAGGACTGAACTGATACATACATTAATGTTAACAAAAACAATTTTAGCATCTCACTACCAGCATTAGCATAAAATGGCTTCTACAGTTAAATTCTCTTACAGGTCAACTAATGTCATGAGCTAATAGGGCTCAAATGATGGCATTTTTTAAGGGGGGTACTACCCAGTGTTATTAACTAAAAAGAAAAACGAAAAAAAAAAAAAAGTTAATTTGAAAAAAGAAAAAGGTATTTGAAATAATTAAAAATGTCAAATTTAATGCAAATGAAAACTATTGGTTTTCTCCCAAAAAGTTAATATACAGCCTATTATGATAATGCTGTAAATAAGAATCTGAAAAAAAAAAATACAATAAATATTTTAACGTGCGTGAATAAATCCAACCACCCCTATAGATTTAAATTAAGTTTCACTTTCCATAATCTGTGACCGACAGAGAAGCATCTTGGCTGCAGGGATTTAAAACTTTAACAAGACTCAAACTGACACAGGCAGAGTGAAAGTTTATATATCGCGTATATATTATTTATCTCGTATAAGATGGATTTGGTTGTGCTGCAGTGATAAGATGTATAAGATGCATTTGGTTGTACAGTGATTATCTATCAACAATGCATAATATTAATAACTATGACTGGGACTGTCATATACACAATGCGAACGCTATTAAAACGCTGTGAATTTTTTAGTTTAGTTGCCGTGTTTCTGCACGTTGTTGCGTGAAGAACGTGTCGACAAAAGCAGTTCATTCAGAGCCACGCAGACATGTTCATGTGCATTTGGGGGATTTTGTGCAGATAGCCTATAAGTCGTAATATTAACGTTATATTGTGTAAATAACGAAGCGTTTTCTATATGAGATAAATGAGTAAATCCCACTGATTAAAAACCTGCTATCATATGCTTCATTCTACTGTTCATCTTTAGCGCGCGCAGCTCAAAACAGAAATGCAGAACATCAATAACTACTGTCATATACATAATGTTATAATGAGAGCACTATTGTAAAAAAATGTAGTGAATTCTTAGGGTTTTGCTGATGTTTAATGTTAACTATCTTTTAATCAAAACATAAAACATTATTTACCCCGTTTATCTACGAGGCATCCATTACACATTTTCCCTGTGTGTTAACGTCAGTAATTATGACTGTCGAATGTCTGCCTTGACTCTTGGTAATGTATTTTGCACCCCGCCCCCAAACATATGATTCAACTATCAGTCGACTATCGGCAAGATTCGAAAATTCGATTCGACTATGCAAATCCTTAGTCGGGGACACCCATAGTTTTATCTAATTATCTTTGCAGTAGCACAAGACACAAGAGATTGGGAAACCTATTTTTAAAGTCATTTCCAGTATTTTTAGCAATTCCATTTGGTGCTGTAAAAAAACCTAGCCATTTCATATAAATATTATAAAAAAAAAAAAAAAACTAAAAAAAACAACTAAGAATTCAAAAGTGGAAAATTATTTATAAAAAAATAGGTTATGATTATACTGACATGCAATGCGGACGGTGGCTTTGCGACTCTTGGAGGTGCCCAGATGACTCCAGGCCACACACAGACACCAGTAGTCCTCTGGTCCATGGAAGTCCTCCACCTGCTGTCTGGACACATTTATCATCACTTCACGGATCTTCAGCCCTGCACGGAAAGGAAAAAGGGAAGGGCTAAGAACAAAAAAAAAAAAAAAAAAAAAGAGACACAATCCACATTTTATAATGGTTACAGTCTTTGTAAATCAGTACTAACTAAAGGTAGCGATGCTATAAACTTAACTGTATGCAGCTCAGCTGTTCCCAAAACAATGCAGCTTTTCCAGTAATGAGCTATTTTTTCCAAAAGCAGCAGTGTAACCTGTTTAAATGTTTTTATATCACATTGTTTGCACAGTGAACTGACTAATCAAAAGCGTTCTCCGAAACGCTTCCCACTCTCTCTTATGATTCACTGATTCAAGGCTCTGTGAGACATTTTTGAAGCAAAATATTTAGTTAAACTGCTGTCCATCCCTATTTTTGACCAAATGATTTTCTAGCATTATCTGTGCATTTTTCTGTGCATATTTAATGTCACTCTAATTGAGATTCCCAATGTTTTTGGTCCCTTATACAGTACATACTGCTCTTATTGATTCAAAGAAATATATCATCAAATAGCATACATTTAAATGTAATTGAACTCTAAGCTACAAAAAGCTTACTGCATGAAAAGTTTCAAAGTAGCTTTAAATGGAGTTAAACAAATAGCAGACACTAAAATTAAAAGCCAGTTAAGCCATATTCCCTCAGAGAGCTGGTGCTCCAAATAAACAGCGCTGCTTTTACCACACATCTACCGTAACGCTCTAATGATCATTTGCTTCTAATTCCAATATTGCAAAAGACCATTTGGGCCTAGTTTTGTTTAATGAACTTACCACATCCTTGTGGTTCTTGCAAGAACCATGACCAGGTAGTAACAGATTAAAGAGCGCAAATGGTATGAGTCAGAAAGCAGGATTACGGGAATTATGAAAGAATAATGCACATCTTCCTATAGAGAATCAGAGGGAGTTTTTAAAAGCATTCCCCAGGCTCCTCTCCAACCATGGTGCTCTCTTCCCAGGCTGCTCTATAATGTATTCTTCCTGTCATAAACCTAATTTTAGTACTGTTGTCGTGCCGACCAAACATTAAATTATGCAGGCGACGTTTGAGGTGGTGGATTACGCTCTTCTCACAGCCAATGCCCAGTAAGCTTTGCAAAATGCAACCAAAATATACGAGCCAGGGCAACGGTGAGTGTCGAGCCAAAAGAGAGGCCCGAAATATGAGAGCGAGTTAATGGTTACAAAAGTGAAAACAGTTTTAAATGAAACCGTAGTGTGAATTAGAGACACAATTATGTTAAGGGTTAGCGGAGGGAGAATTACGACTATGAAACTCCGTCGCAGACGACAGCGTTAATGCGAGCCTCTGTGCGGGTCTCTGTGGGTGTATTTGCTCTGCTGAGAGAAAATGAGACTCGTCTTTAATGATATTAAGGTAAGCAATGGAAAATCAATTCGAAATTGCTCAGTCCGAGAAGCACACTTGGCTGTGAGATATGAGCAGAGAGAGCAAGAGAGAGAGAGACGGAGAGGATTTGAAATGAAAAGGGTATTGCTAAATAAAGGCAGACTGAGTCAGGTCAGGACTCTAAGCATCTATAATCCTTTAAATCTGAATGATTATCTTTCAAACAGGCCTGTGGGGAACAGAACAAAACTGACAGAACAGAAACTGAGCTTCCTGTGCCAAAAGGAAGAGAAAAGACAGCAGCGGCAGACACCCTTAATAAAGCACATCAGCTCTAGATACCAGCCCAATACAATTCCCCTGTTGAATGTTGCGATGGAGAGCTGTATATTCACAGGATAATGTGACGGTGCTGAATATATGGCCTGCAATGAAGGCTCCTGTGGATAATATGAAAATACTTGTTTAGTTGCATTCAGGGTTATACATGCTGGAAATAAGACCTCTAAGTGACTTTGGCAAAATAACCTGTAGAGGGCAAGGAGGTCTTTAATAACAGGAGAAAAATGTCTGTTCATTCCGATTTATCTCAATGGCAGTTGCTTGGCAATGCTCAACCATGTTTGCTCATGGTCTCTCAGTTCTGCTGCCAGGATGCTTTGAGCCAATCACTTCAAGCTGTAAATGTCATGTGAATACTTCTTTTAGTACTTTTAACTACACAGATTTCTGTGTAGTTAAAACACAGAGAATGCTGAAAAAATGCATCACAAAAATATTAAGCAGCATAACTGTTTTGAACATTCATAATAGTAATACATTTCTTGAGCACCACTTCAGCATATTAGAATGATTTCTGAAGGATCACTGAAGACTGGAGTAATGGAAACCGCTGAAAAGTCAGCTTTGCAATTTCAAGAATAAACTAATTTTTATAATATATTAAAATAGAAAACAGGTATTTTAAATTGGAATAATATATCACAATATTATCTAATAAATGATCAAAATATATTCAATATAATAAAATACAAGCTATATCAACAAACAGTCAGGCACTGGTACAAAATTTATTATTCTATAATAAAAATTTAACCAGATGGTGTAGTTACTACAGCCCTGAATTTACAAAGTGCCAAATTGGAGTAAATAAATGAATTAAAAGAGACAATTAAATTGAATTACTTTACTAGGAACTTCTAGTGTAAACTGCTAGAACAATCTGACTCTTTGTGTTTTTTTATCTGAAGAGACAGATAAATAGAGATAAAATTAAATCAGATAAAACAGATAAAATACAGAATCATAGTCTGTAAGATATATTTATGGCTGGTATATTTTCTCAATTCATTGCTATTGGCAAGAAGATATGTACACACCACCTCAGATACAGATTCTGTTGCATCCAATTCCGCCCCCGGGGATGCAGCCAAGAAACTGGAACCTTCCAGCGCTCGTCCACAGATACTCGGAGGAATCGAGACGCCCAAGCCAAGTTTGGAACTAAACGACAAGAAGCTTGAGTGTGTGACTGCTCGGACAAAGTGCTGCCACCGAGGAAACTGTTTCACTGGAGGCACCGTTGACTTTAAATAAACCATATAAATCATCATTTCAGGCCCTGGACAGAGACAGTGTGTGTGTGTACAGACAAAGAAAAGTAGAAAACAGTAAAGCATGACTAACGATTATGAATGTGTGGCATATGGAGAGCGCTGGAGTTGATGCCAGTGTTGTGTGTGGCCTTACAGGAAGCACATAGACATGGCATATGTGATAGTAAACCCATTGTTTCTGATGCATCCATTAGAGTAGCTAGAAGAAAATCTCCCATAAACCAACCAAATGTGACATCCTGTCATGGCTGCCAAAGACCTTGAGGCCATGGATCAACTATGAAGCCCAGATACACATCTATAGCGCTTCCAAACCCCTGTTGTATTCCTCTCTGGAGTGGCTCTGACCCACACTTGGCTTCTTCTGAGAGTTTTGGTTATTCTTTTCGTATTGTGCATGTAAACACACAGACATCTTGTATTCCTGAACTTGCGCCAAGCCCTGTGCCAATTATGAACTGCTGAAATGTCTGAGCATCCATCAGGAACAGAGCTCTTATGCATCCTGTGCTGGTTCTTAGTAGAATTCTGCTTCTCGTGATTACATGCATCGCTGGGAACGTCTTACTTGATTAGTTCATGCAATATTAAAAACATTATGTTTGACAAGCAGTCAGGCTTATGCAATGTCAATGTTCCAGTGCTGTCAATGTTTTCTGGAAATTATGATAGTAAGAGATTTTTATTAACCTGGTTGTTTTCAGCTCAACTATGTTGTTACATATTATATATTACCTATACATACACACACATTCAAGATTATTACATATTCTTTTTGCAGTAAAATGAATATTGAAGTATTTATGCATATGTTGTAATAAATTCTGAAATTTTTTTTTTTCATTAAAATACTGGGTAAAGTTATATAGATTTTGGGGAAATCAAAAAGTAAATATTACATAAATTATGTAGTTTCATAACATAAGTAAAGTAAAATGTAAAGTTTGATTCATATATATTAATTAGAAGTTATAATTGTTATACCAAAATGCTGAAAAACATTTGTTTCCAATTAAATGGTGATAAAAACATTGTTAATTCGTATGTAAACTGCAAAACTGCAAAAAAAAAAAAAAATAAAATAAATGTTTTTTTTAAAATCAACAAAAGCAAATTAATAACATAATTAAATAATAAATAAAACATAAAATATTCCTTAATTAAATAATTCCATAAAATATTCCTTAATAAATATATATATTAGGGGTGTAACGGTACACAGATGTCACGGTTCGGTACGTATCTCGGTTCGGGCATCATGGTTTGATACAATTTCGGTACAACAAGAAAAAAGAAAAATACAACAAATCTACTATGCTAGGTTTCTTTTCATTTATTTTGAACAGACAGTAGTACAAATGACATTTTTTTCCACCTAGATGTGAAAATACTAAATATTATATTAAATTATAATGTTATATATAAAATCTGCAGTACATATACATACAAGGAATAAATACAAGGAATAATATATTTGATTTAGTTAACAGATAAACAAGGGGAAAAAACAGTGCGACACGTAACTGTCACGTTGCGGCGGAGCCAGGGAACGAGGAGACAAGAGAATCTTTCATCAAACAACATTTATTCATCCAAACGCTGGAACACAGGAGTCGCAGGAGACACGGAACACAGGAACTGACAATTAACAGCCGACATGAAGACAGGGAAACACAGGACTTATAAACAGAAGGAAATCAAGATAATTAATAACACACACCTGGAACTAATGAACTAAAAACCTAAACGAGGACAGGAACAGGAAAAAACCAAATATGGCCACGAGAGGAGGGGAAACACAAGACACAGGAAGACAGGACTGACATTACTCCCCCCCCTCCCTAACGGTGCGTCCCGCACCGTACAAAATCTAACGGGGAGGGGGGGTAGGCGCTCTGGAGGCCTCTAGGGGCAGAGTTCGGGGAAGGCCTCCAGGGCGGCGCCCGTTCCGGGACCCGTGGCGGATCCAGAGACTTGGGAGGCCATGGTGGATCAGGAGACTTGGGAGGCCATGGCGGTGCAGGGTGCTCGGGAGGCCATGGCGGTGCAGGGTGCTCGGGAGGCCACGGCGGAGCAGCCTTCAAGGCCGTGGCCCCAGCCCCCGTCTCTCCGGCTACAACCAACCTACCCTCCCCCCCCCCAAAAAAATACTTGGGGAAGCTTCTGGGCCTGAACTCGGGGACTGGAGCCTTTCTTGGGCTGAACTGGGAATCTGGAGCCCCTCCTGGGCTGAACTGGGGATCAGGAGCCATCACTGGGCTGGACTGGGGATCAGGAGCCCTTGCAGGGCTGGACTGGGGATCAGGAGCCCTTCCTGGTCTCGACCCGGGAACTGGAGCCTCTCCTGGGCTCGACCTGGGAACTGAAGCCACTCCTGGGCTCGACCCGGGAACTGGAGCCTCTCCTGGGCTCGACTTGGGAGCCTCTCCTGGGCTCGACTTGGGAGATGGAGCCTCTCCTGGGCTCGACTTGGGAGATGGAGCCTCTCCTGGGCTCGACTCGGGAACTGAAGTGTGCTTACGTGGGGCTGGCACAGGATGACGCTGCCAAGGAGTGGGCTCTGGAGGGCGCTGCCGAGGAGTGGGCTCTGGAGGGCGCTGCCGAGGAGTGGGCTCTGGAGGGCGCTCTGGAAGCACGGACACTTGGGGGCGCTCTGGAAGCGCGGAGATAGGGAGGCGCCTTCGTGGCGCAGGCACTGGAGGGCGCTCTGGAACCGCGGACACTTGGGGGCACTCTGGAAGCACGGACACTTGGGGGTGCTCTGGAAGCGCGGACACTTTAACGGCCAGGTGGCTTGCCACATTAACAGCCGGATGGCTTGCCATACCCTCGACCGGCAGGCTTGCCATACTCTCGGCCGCGAACAGCGGCGGGTGAGGAAGAGCCGTGGACGGCGGCGGGCTTGGGAGAGCCGCGGACGACGGCGTGCTGGTTCTGGCTCGGGGCAGGACACTCTCCAGACACCGGAGGATCCCTTCCCTCCAGCACAGTCCTGTGGTGTCTGGAAGGTCCACGGGACGATGGAAGTTGGCCCCGTGCCAGAACAGTGAGAGGATGGCGGCGGCGTCGAGAACTCCCAGGCAAACTCCCGCAGAACTCCCAGGCAAACTCCTCAAAGGGGAGATCTCTGCGGGCCAGGGTGATGATGTGGGCGGCGACTTCCGTCACCGCAGAGAAAAAACAGGAACAACAAAAAACTATGCAAAACGGGAAACAAAGATGGGGGGAAGAGGCAAAGAGGCAACTGTTAAGGTCGGCTGTTCTGTCACGTTATGGCGGAGCCAGGGAACGAGGAGACAAGGGAATCTTTCATCAAACAACATTTATTCATCCAAACGCTGGAACACAGGAGTCTCAGGAGACACGGAACACAGGAATTGACAATTAACAGCCGACATGAAGACAGGGAAACACAGGACTTATAAACAGAAGGAAATCAAGATAATTAATAACACACACCTGGAACTAATGAACTAATAACCTAAACGAGGACAGGAACAGGAAAAAAACAAATATGGGCACGAGAGGAGGGGAAACACAAGACACAGGAAGACAAGACTGACAGTAACGTATATATGCTGAGTTTCAGTTCATTTTTGTGACACGCTTAATTTGTTCGCAGAAAGGAAACTCAAATGGCAGAAAGCGGCATCCTATTTGTTTTCTTTATTTTACAAAAGCACAATGTTTTGTTTTCATTGTGAGTGTACACAAATAAAAGTAGACCTTTTACAGTGATGCATTATTAATAAGACAATAAATGCGGAGTGTTTTAAGTTGATTCTGCTGGTATAATTAAACAGTTGAAGTAATCGCGCTGGCGCGCGCACACACACACACACGCACACACACACACACACAAAACATATCAGTTCCAGCATTGCTATCATGACAGCACAGTTGGTACTTTATCAAAATAAAATACAGTGAAACAAACATCAGCGCGCCCGCCTCTGTGTCGCCGTTGGAGCGCGACTGAAGTACAAAGCCTATAATTGACATAATAAATAATAGTTTTGCATTCAGATCCATCGCAAATATGGAAATATTATGGAATATTTGGATTTGTGCCAAATGAGAGAAGTAGGATACACGAGCACAAAGCTCCATTTCGCAAACAGTTGAGTGCGCAAGCCTTTAGTATACTCCTTTGTCAGTGAGAGACGCATTCAGAATCAGCACATGGTCACTGTCAAGTGGGCTTTGTTTTCAAGTGCGCAGCTCATAGCATTCGCCTATTCTTCTGCTGGCGGTTATCAAACAACGTTGCATTACTGGGGATTGAGGGTGAATTGCCTGTATTCACTGTAAGGCCTCATGCACCGAACCGTACGAATACATGTATCGTTACACCCCTAACATACATACATATATATATTACATACATACATATACACACACACACACGCTATACTATAATGTACTATACTATATAGAATTATAAAATTACGCTACTATTATACTGTGTTTGACCTTGGAAAAAATTCATGCTTCCATCCAAGAAAGACAAAAAATCCACTTCCTCATTTTTTCCCTCTTTTCTTCATCCTCTAATTCCTGGTCCCAACACATTCATATATTCCTTCTCTGCTTTCCAAGCAGGCTCTCGTCTTCATCCCTGCTGTACTTTTCACGCCAGATTCAGAGTTGGAGGGCCCCTAGTCTCCGAGAGACTCAGTGGCGGCTTTGCCCGCCCATGGTCCTCATCCATCTTTTCCTTTCTTTTCCTGTTCCAGCATTTGGAGATTGGTGTGTGTGTATGTGTGTGTGTGTGTGTGTGTGTGTGTGTGTCGGTGCTGGGATCTGGCTTGTGGCTTGTTGCTGAGTGGCAGTGGAGAGTTCTGGGAGAGATTTGGAGAACCTAATCGGCATCTCACAACAGTAACAATGTCTCAGTGTCTGGATCTGCATGTCTAGTGATGCCACGTCCAAAGTGTCCTCACTCTCCCAGGGCTTGGCAGAGACCAACAGATCTGATCCCTCTCCTAGTGCTGGCAGCCGTGAGGCTGCAGCTGTGTGTTTGCGTGTGTGAATATTGTCCCACTGTTGGCTTTGAACTATTTAAGCAGTCGGAGGTCTGTACCATCCCTGTGAGTCTTCTGATCCTGTAGACAGTGTGTATGTGAGGTTATAGGGCCACTTCAAGGATTAAAAACCTCAGATGACAGCATGGACGAATGATGTTTGTCAGTGCCACATCTGGGAAAGTGTTTCAAACTGCATGACAGCTGTATTTGTGTGACGTGACTAGGGATGAAATGGTTACCAGTTTGACAATAAACCAAGATCAAATCACCAACAGTTAGTGCAGCTTTTTATTTTAATTATCCTTAAAACCATATTTGATTATCATGAATTGTTTAAAATTTTAGCCGTTTTATTTATTTATTTTTATTTTTATTTTTTTATCATTTTCTAAGGCCATGTACACACTGTAAAGTTTCAGGAGTGACAACTGCATTTAAATACAGAAGTGAATCCCCTAAATTATAGTTTTGTGTGTGTGTGTGGAACAGAACGTATTGGGTGTACATTGTACATTTTAGATTTTATTGCTAATTTGAAATATGTAAATTAATTGTGAGTTCAACAAGCAGTTTTTGAGATTTCAGGATTTCTCCTTTCATAGATAGGTCTTTTTTGTTTAAGTTTAGAAGTGTTGCCATGCCCACTTATTATAAGCGACACTTAGTAAGTGTCTTTGGGCTTGTTGTTTGTGCTCAGCTCATGAAGTAATCCAGTTTATGGAGTAGGTTGCTATATTTTATTATGGGCTTCTTCTTCTTCTTCTTCTTCTTCTTTCTAGCAAGATATGGCAACACTAATGAGTCAAAACATACCCTGTGATTTCTTGCGCTGCACATACAGAAAAGCCAGTTCTGATACATGTTTAAATATGTCATTAATGACTAGTTGTTTAGTTTGGTTTTGTACACACTGCATAGAATTTCTGTAAATGCAGAATTTTTCAAGCGTTATTTCAGATGTAGAATGCAGTTGTTACTGACATACATTACCTAACTGTGTGTGTATAAACCAAGATTAAGCACTAAAAATTGAACTGACAACCGCATATGTGGTCTAAAACTATGCGAAAACTATGTGAACATGTTATGCTGGGAGTCACCCAACCAACATTTTTTGTTCATATTAATGTTATTACTGAATGTTTATGCAAACAAAAAGTACTGCTAATTTTATTTGTTGTTTGTTGGTTTTCTATATAAGGCTTGGTGATTACAGTGTGTATATCCACTTTTTGAACATTTCCAGCACATTTTAACAATACCCTTATAATATTTATAAACTGTGATCATTTTGTTCACTATAATCGTGACACTGAAGTGACGCAACACTAAAAATGTGCTAAAAGCCCTTTTAGACAGTCTGAGCGCGTTCCGTAATGTCTTGACTGACAGTGCAACTGCTAATCCTGAATCAAAGCCTTTTGTTAACAAGTCTGTGAGTAGTCTAAACAGTTACTGTTCATAATCCTGGATTGCAGCTACAGCTTATTTTGCTGTTGTCCGCACGTTCATGTATAGCTCATTCAGCCCTGAGGATTCGTAAGGGCATGCATTTTCTTTTCCCTTCATCTCTTTCAAACTCCCTCTCCTCTGTTTTTCTCCATCATCTTTGTCCTTCCTGGATCTCAATGCATCTTGTCATGTGTCTGTCTTTGTCTGTTGGCGGTAGATGATATAGCACAGCGGGCTAGCTGTGATCTTAATGCAGAATGCTGGACGTCGATCCCTCTTGCAGTCGCCAAACAGCAGGTGAGGACCATCTCACCCTCCATCTCTTGCTGTGTCCCTTTTTCCCTCCTTATGTAGTTACCTTCCAAATGTCTTCTCTTATCTATCTCCTGTTTACCCATCAGCCCACTGGATATTCACCATACAGTGACCTTTTAAAGAGACTGTTCACCCAAAAAATGTAAACAGGATGTGAAACAACAAAGTTTCATTTTTGAGCGAACTACTCCTTTAACTCTTTTCCTCCTAGACTTCTTGTAAACTTCTTGCATCCTCTCATCCTCTTCCCCTTAAATCTCTTTAATGTCACCCTTTTTTTTGCATTTCTCCCTCACCCTCCATCCTTCTCCGCCCATCCCTACATTCGACTCCCTAAATCTCTCCTTTGGCAGATCTCTATCGTTATTGCGCTCCTAATAAATCTCTCCTCCTCTCTCTTTTCTTCTTTGCTTTCAGCCTGTCTATATTTCTTTCTCTGTGGTAGTAGGATCAGAGGCTTTAGCTGTGTGATCTGTATTGATCAGTGAGCAGTGGGGTTATACTGCTCTGGATGACTGTTGCTCTGCACTGCCCTGCCCTCCTGCTCTCTTCCAGCCCATATCCATAGCCATGACAACAGGCTAAGGTTTGGCCGGTGAGGCACTTCCTGTGGCGTCTAAAAGAAAATTTCATTATTATTTTTTTTTTCTTTAGATATCAAGGCCTACAGACACGCAGGTTCAGGTTCATAGGGATAATGATATGGAGTTTTATTAAAGGTTCTCCCAAGTGAATCACTCAATCTTATTTGTGAAAAGGAGCAACTGATTCATAAAGAATTGAATCACTCTTTTGAGTCGGTTCTTTTAAATTCAACTGACTCATACTACCCTACACTTCACTACCCTGAATAAACAGCTTTTTTCTTTTAGAGGAAACAGCTTATTATTTAATGAATTGACAGCCTATCTGCTAATCTTCAACATGTTTTACACTAAACAATACTTTTGGATTGAACTACTTTTGGAGGTCACACTGAAAAATATGCCGCTTTATAAGAGAAGTCACTTTTTGCGACAGGTGGAATTCAGCTTGCGGCACTTCTCATTCATTCCTATGATATCTGTAAATGGCAACTGAGTGTCACACAACTCTGACTGAAATTCAATGACATCAAGGCTGTAATGTGATTAGTTATTAAGGCACACATCATCCAAGTTGACCGTTACGCTTTCTCCAATAGTAAGTAATACAGACCCTCTCTTCTCCAAATAGTAAGACAATCCCTGACTGTAACAGGATAAATGAATTAGTAAATGAAACAATTCAACTTCTGAATCTAGAATGAATTAGTCCAATTTGAGAATGACTCTGTCTGATTTTTCACCTGATTCAAATAGTTCACTAAAAAAAAAGTGACTCAAAAGTGAGTGATTCATGAAATGATTCATACAGGAAAAAACAGCAGTTGTGTAGTAAATAATCACAAAATTTTAAATTTAACTTGAGAACCGCTGTAACTGAATCAATAAATCAATGAGTTGAACAATTCAACTTCCAATTCTACAACAGTCTGATTCATGAACAAATTGTTCAGTCTGATTTGTAAAGATTTATTTTTTGGTGTTTTTGCCTTTATTCTGATAGGACAGTAGTAATTACAGGAAGCGAAGTGGGAGAGAGAGGGGGTGGGATCAGAAAGGTCCACGAGCCAGGATTCAAACTCAGGATGCCCAAAGCGCAACGGCGTTATATGGTGGCACATTGCCCACAAGGCTATTGGTGCCGACGTTCAGTCTGATTTGTGAACCAAATCAACTGGTTCCTTAAAAAGAACTGATTCAAAGGAACCATTTGTTCATTGATCCGGTTACCAACTTCAACCCACCGATAGCTGTTCTTGTACTGACAACTCAATTGAAGGGACGTTATCAGAGAATAAGGCATAATTATGGTCTGTTATACACAAAGCTGTCATGCAACTTTAACTGACTTTGAATACAGCAGCCGACTGGTAAGTAATGACAGAATTTTCATTTTTGGGTGAACAATTCCTACAGTCGTTTGCTATCAATTGTAGCCATGATGATTATCACCCCTGGCAACACGAGCAACTGACACCTCACAGGCGCTGCAGCTCACAGAGCCCTATCAAATACATTTTCATGAAGCGCCAGCACAAAAGCCAACACAGTCCTCATAATTATTAAACAAACCAGCACATTTTATCAAGCACAGGTGCACAAATATGTGATAATGCGCTTGATGTACACACTCACACTTTCATCACGACTGAATTATGAATCATTGACCGCACAGTGAACCACCAACGCCTGAGGTGTGTCTGCAAGGTCACACACCTGAGCACCCATCGGCCTGCAGACGTTCCTTAGACATCACCCTAGGAAAACACTCATTGTCAGCCTTGTGCTTTTAGCTTATATACAGTTCTAAAAATGCTTATTTCATTCAACAATCTTCCAAATGGGCCTTTATACTATAGTGTTTCCAATTCAATGCAACCCCCATTTTTTATGTTCCGCAGAAGAAAGATGACAGAATTTTCATTTTTGGGAAACCTATCCCTATGACATCTCTATATTTAAAATGCAATTGTAGTACCAGATTTTAAAGCTCATGTTTATAACACAACAGTGTTGCATTAGTAGCAAACAGAGCTGTGAATGTTGCTGGGAGGTGATTATACTGTCCTGCTCGTGCGTGATTCTGTTCATATGCCAGGGAATCGCAGTGGTGTCCAGTCCTGTTAGCCAGCTCTGCTGTGACTGTGTGTTTGGCCACAGGAAGGAAACAGAGCTGGCTAATTCTGAAACAGACCTGCAAGCTGGCCGCTCTTCCTGACGGCGTTCATCAAACACGAGGCGGTAAAGCCGGAGCTTTCCTTTTACGTCTCTATTAATGCCTGCGATTCTTTGTTCTGGAATCAGAGCCAAATACAAATGCATAAAATTACACAAACAAACCCTGGGTGATATTTACAGTGCAGTAAACGACACTGTTTCATGGTCTACTGCTGGTGCAACTGATTCACGTGCTAAAGCCGTTTTTACTAACATCAGGCAGATAGAATTGGATTATTTATGTGTATATATACATCTATAAGACACTGTCTGTCTGCATCAACCTCGTCCTGTCCCGCAGTGCAGTTTTATAGTCTTTACCAGTCTTCACAAAAGTGCACCATTTCAAAAGTACTGACAGATTTACCAACCATCCATCCGTGAGCGATTCCATTCAGCCAAGCAGGACAAATAATCCAAGCAGGCACGCAGGCAGTCCAAGGACACCGCGGCTCCTGCTCTCCGAGTTTGATTTATCGGCTTCGCCGCCGGAGAGATGCGATCGGAGCGTATCTGTGCTGGACCGAGGGAGCCCAGTCTTAATCAACGGAGCCTCACAGATGTACAGAGATGATTAGGCAGTCCAACAACCCGCTGAGACTCAATGGTCAATGCCGGGCACGGATAGAAGATCTCTGTAAGTGTGCTAAGAGGAAGCTGAGATAGCAAGCTGGGTGCATGCAACATCACATTTGAGGTGGATGTTTATTTTAGCAGATGATCCTAGATCAGCCTTGGGGCTTTCAGCGCGTGAGCTGATGTTACTTAGATTTGTAAGCAGAAGGATCCTTCTACTTTACAATGGGGTGGTTTGGCTTAGTGGTTAAAGATCTGGGATGACAACCAAAAGGCTGTAGGTTCGAGCTCCACAAGGGCTAGTCTATAATCACCACTGTGTCTGCGGCAAGGCACTTAAACCCATGTAGCTCCAGGGAGATTGTCTTTATTATAAGTGCACCATAAGACCTGTTTCAGCAAAAATATAGCATAATTACAACAGCAAGCTCTATGAATAAAATTAAGTGATTTATAAGTTCCCACAAAGAGTATTTTCTTTTAAATTAAAGTCAAATAAGGTAGATTTTTGAGAATTTTATAAACTTGATCATCATGAAATCTAATTTATCACCACGTTTTCATCCAAATAATAATTTCTCAACACAGAACAGAGGCCAAATCCCCAAGTGTAGCAACAAACTTCTCCAAACATAACGATACACAATATGTGCCCTAATGGCAGTAATAACAAACTTCAAGTTGTTTCCAAACACACTTTCACACATACAGATCAGTAACTGATTTCAGAACAGATTCTGTTTGCATCTCTCATGAAGCAAAAAATCAACAGCATTTACTCTGCTTATTGACTATGCTGGTATGAATGAATGAATAACTATCCACATACACTACCATTTAAAGTTTGGGTAAAATACAGTATAAACATTAATATGGTAAAATATTATTATTTAAAATTACAGTTTTCTATTTTAGTGTTTCAAATGTAATTTGTTCCTGTATTGGCAAAGCTTCCAGTCTTCAGTATCACATTTCTGGAAAAAATATCACTACTAATATTATTTAAACAGATGAAAACAGCTGCTCAATATTTTCAGGATTCTTTGACCAATAGAAAGTTCAAAAGAACAGCATTTATTTAAAAAGGAAATCTTTTGTAACATTATAAATGCCTTTATTGTCATTATTGATAATTTCAGTGCTTACTTGCTAAATAAAAGTATTACTGTCTTTCAAAATAAATAATTAAGTAAAAGTACTCACCCCAAACCTTTCAACAGTAGTATATTTCTGGCCTCATTCATAACCATCCTTTCAATTAATGGAGGTACACTGACTGAAGCACCTCACATCAAGTGTGAAATATCCACACTGATACTCTAAACTCTCCACCGGAAGTGAATAACTTCCGGTCTATCGTCTGGCATAAGCAGCTTGAGGATTCCACCCTCACTAGAAGTCTATTTTAAAGCTTTCAATACAGGTAGCATTCAAAATCTGTCAATTTTTCAGCTGCTAACAGTTGTCCCTTTTATCAATAACAGATAAAGATGAAAGAAATAAGTACAAAAGGTAAAAACATGTCTGAAATGAGCCAGGCTGCTTTTCAAACGTTTTTGAATATAAAGCAGCAATTCACGCCTGGGTCAAGTACTGATCCAATGGGGGGGAAAAAAGTTTTATTTCACTAGGTTGCATCACTAGATCAGTCCTTTCAGCTGTCAGAATCTGCACCAGCAAACACTAAATGCAACAATCAGTCTCTTTCAAGCTCTTACAGATAGCACACTATGTTTGATGGAGAGTGAACTGAAAGATGAAAGTTGCGAGAAGTTGAGCCGAACGTCTGCTGCTGAAGAATTTGACATTCTGGACACCACTCACCCATCAGACACTGCTGGATGTTTGTATTTGACAGACAGAAACAGATAGAAGGTGCATTAAAGGAATAGTTCACCCAAAAATGAAAATTTACTGTAAATTTATTCACCCTCAGGCCATCCAAGATATAGTTTGTTTCTTCATCAGAACAGATTTGGAGAAATTTAGCATTGCATCTTTTGATCACCAATAGTTCCTCTGAACAAAAAAACTCATCTACATCTTGGATGGCTTGAGGGTGAGTAAATTTCTGCAAATTTTCATTTTTGGGTGAACTACTACTTTAAAGAGAAGGACAGCACATGCATATTTACCCGTTCCTAGTTCAGTGTGCTCCAAGGAAGTGTGTTGGTTCTGATGGACCCACTCTCCGTTGCATTTAAAGAAGATCTGGAGAGCGGGCCGCGCACGACAACGTAGCTTGATGGGGTTGCTTTTGACAATGTATGCATCATCAGGCTCCTGCAGGAAGTGAGGCAGCGTTCCCGACATCGCTGAGAGACCATCACGTGACCCTGCAACAAAAATTCAGAAGTTATACGCCAGCTCTAGAAGAAAAGTCGCTGTTTCATTCAACATGAAGCAAAAACGTCTAACCGGCCAAATCCGCTCGACTGACAGCTACCTATCTACGAGTTCCTATAATCAGACACATCAGCTAGGGCTCCCTGACAGCAAGCTTACTCACTTTTTTAACTGGCCTGTCAGTCACTTTCAAAAGCGCTCTCAGGTTGGATGACGTTTTCCAACCAGCACCATATGAGCCGGTGACACCGAGAGATAAAGGGAAAACTGCCCTAAAGCAGCTGAAGGTGCCTGCAGATGATTTTAGCACCATGGACAGCAGCAAGTAGAAGCTCAACGGTACAAGCATTTTCAGGACCACGGACAGCTCCTTTGGGCTCTGTGGCTTCACATTAAATCAGACATTATATGCAGGTATTTGCTTTTTTTCCAAAAACCAGTGAGCTGCTTAATGGAGGCAACATTTTAAGGCAAAGCATAATGCTTGCCAATGCAAACGCTGTTCCAAAAGGTGGGTAACTTAATTACACTGCCTCTGAAAATACCTTATTTTACACTGTCCTAAGGCAGCACCACATGTGTACATGCATCTCACATTCACTGTAATGATCTCAGTTGAAATATAAACTGAAGATGGAGGATGATGTGAAAAAAACGTTGAATATAAATACTCTTAGCAAACTCTGGGATGACAAATTGTAGGTTAATTTAAAAAGGAACACATTTCTGATTTGTGTTGATGAGGGAGTACTTATAGCCTGTGGATAGGGCTATGTATAAGACAAAAAAGGTCGGGAAAACGATTTGAAGCAGGCACATAGTAATATGGAGGCACTGTGCAAAGTTACAGTTGTGCTTATGGGTATTTTTCAGCCACTATACGTTAATTATACCTGAGTTAATCCACAAAAGGCACATTTGCTTTGTGACAGTTGAGTCAGCATCTGTGAGCATTTGCTATCACAGCAAGAGCTGGACTAGACAGATTTTGTGGAATCCTGAGTAAAGCTCATATCATATCTATTTGATATGCAAAAATAAAAAGACTGTTAGTCTGTTGGCCATATCAGGTCCATTAAATAATATTAAAGCTTTTTTATTTAAACTCTGTACTATGTATTAGGAAACTGGTAAAAAATGGTTTAAAATAATTTAAAATTAATTAAAAATGTAAAAATTATTGAAATGAATTCAAATTAACTAAATGATTATTAACTGTATTTTTTGTTGTTAGTTTTTGTAAACTAATGTAGTCAACTAATGTTAACACATGGAACCTTATAGAAAAGTGTTACCAATATATATATATATATATATATATATATATATATATATATATATATATATATATATATATATATATATATATTTTTTTTTTTTTTAATTTCACATCTTTACATAATTCAAGATCGTGCTAAAATGAAACTAAAATTTTATATAAAACAACCAAAACATACTGTAACAAACACAAAAATAAATGTCCTGAAGTGTTTCTCCTCTCTCTCTCTCACACACAAAATTCTCTCCACTGTATCTGTCAAATAAAGCGTCAAAAGCCCAAAAATAAAATAAAATCACTGTAAACCTATAATAAACTAGCTATTAAAAAACGGAAAACTGTTCTGACATGCCCCATGAAATCAACCACATACGGGTGTGAAATTCTATTTCACACAGGGATATTTGGAGGAAGATTTAGGGTCTAAAAGTGTCTTGTGGATAAAAGAGCCACACAAGAGTGACAGGAGCTGAAATATTCACAGTGATTCAAAGCACACAGTGATTTAAAGCACTCCTCTCCCTCACTCTTCACGTTTCTCTCGTGCTCACTCTCCATTTCTCTTTCTGTCACTGCATGTGTACACACACACACACAAACACAAACACTCTAAGACTCTCCCTCTCTAATAAAACTGTCACAGACGTAATTGGATGGGATATTTTGGAAACGATTTCCCCTGACTGAAATCTTAAGCATAATAGAGTTTTCTGTTGACTTGTAATCCTTCCCCGGGAATCTTTACGTGTGTGTATGCACAGGTGCGTTATCCTCTGGCAAACATACCTGATTCATCCTGATTAGAATGAATAGAGAAATGCCTGCGTGTGCCACTCACGCTGAGAAAATCACAGCCCTCATGCCGCCCCTCCTTCTCTCACTGTCTCTCTCACACCAGAGGACAATTTTATCATTCAAGTGTTTCTTTCATAGCTCAGTAGACTTAAAGTCAACATGCACTTTCCTAATATACACTCCTGGTCTTACTGTGAACATTTCATCAGTACATGTTATTTCCTTAAAAAAATGTACCTTAGTAATGTTTCAGCAAAATGTTTCACTACTAAAATGACTTTCCCTTTAGGTTAATAATGTTGACCAAATGTCAAATAACTACTTAACCTATTCTAAAATCATGTCAAAAGTTAAAATTATTATTTAATGATGGTTAATGTTTAATTTAAAACAAATTATGGCAATAACAGCAGCGGATGAAAAGAAGTGACACCCTGGGTATTTGGCTCCACATCTAGGTCAGCAATTGGTTGTAGGCCATGTTCCAAGGTCATTCATCGAAAGTAAACTCATATGCAGGTCTGGCTCCATTGTAGTATGGAATGCCCATTTTTCACAATTCAGTCAAGATGGAATTAATTTAAGCAATTTAAGTTTGGGGTCAGTATTTTTTTTTAGTATTTTTTCATACTTCTAATCAGCAGAGATGCAGTAAATCGATCAAAAATGACAGCAATAAAAGATTTAAAAGATATAAAAGATTTTTTTTTCAAATAAATGCTTCAAAGTTTAAAATTATGTTTTTGTTAAATAAATGTTTTAAAAGTTAAAAATTAAGAAGCAAAACTATTTTCAACATTGATTATAATGAGATATTTCTTAAGCACCAAATCAGCATATTAGAATGATTTTTGAAGGATCACGCGACACTGAAGACTGGAGTAATGATGCTGAAAATTCAGCTTTGCCATCACAGGAATAAATTACATAAAAATAATAATAATAATAATAATAATAATAATAATAATAATAATATATATATATATATATATATATATATATATATATATATATATATATATATATATATATATATATAATAATAATAATAATAATAATAATAATAATAATAATTATTATTATTATTATTATAATTTTATATATATATATATATATATATATATATATATATATATATATATATATATATATATATATATATATATATATATATATATATAATAAAAACAATTATCTTAAAATTTAATCATCTTTTTTATTTTATTTTTGATCAAATAAATGCAGCCTTGTTGAGAATAAGGGAGTTCCTTCAAAATGTTTTTTTTTTTTTTTTTTTTGTATTTTCTGTCTGATTCATTCAAGACCAAATGATTTGTAGATCACAGAATTCAGATAAGCTTTGGTGAAATTTTAATATTTCACTATTTGAGTCTGTTCTAAGCTTAAGATATTACTCAGATTTATTTTGAAATATTAATATTAATAATAAAAGTATAAAATAAATATAATTATAGTAGGAGAATATAAGTACGTATAAGTAGGAAAAAAAATCTCTATTTTCTCTCAATTGAATTTCAATGCTGTCTAATAGAAACAATTGAGAAATTAAAAGGATTCCGATGGCTCTCTCTCCATCTTCCTCCTCCATTCCTTTTTTGTTCCAGACATGCAAACAGAACACACATAATTTTCTATAAAAGAATTAATGGCACAGTGTCTTGTTTGTATCATCTTAAGCTTTGTGCTCATGGACACGATATGCTTGTTTTTAGAATGAACACTCCTACACACAGAGCACCAGGTAGGAGTGTGAACATCCAAATTCACAAACATATTGGACCATGCATTTCCATACTGTAATTGTCATGCCCCTGGACTGTTTTGTTGTGGTTTTTGCTCCCCATGTGTTCCCTGTGACCCAGTTTCTCCCCAGTCTGATTGTTAATTTGTTTCCAGCTGTGTCTCCTTAGTTCTTTGATTTGTCCTGTCTTTAAAAGCCCCAGTCCTTTCAGTTAGTGTTTGTCGGTCTTTGAATGTCTTGTGTTCGATGTTCCCTATATGGATTAAAGACTCCCAGTTTGTGTATTCTCCGTGTCTCCTCGTTCCTGGCTCCAGCGTTCGTGACAGTAATGTGTGCTAATGCTATTTTTGCACGCTCACAAACAAATGTATTCACATTCACAAGCAAATACACAAATCACAAGACGTTCAAACACAAGCACACGAACAATCGCACACATTTGGTCTTGCACACCACATGCTTTTATCCAGCCACCATCACAGATGTTCAGGAGTGCTTGACATGATGGCAGTCTGATGAAAGGGAAAAATAGTCATCCGACTGAGCCGCAGATGAAAGGAAAGAGAGAAAGTGTTTGGGGGGAGGGAAAAAGAGTGAGAAAGAAAAAGAAAGTGCAAATGGGAACTGGTGGAAAGAGCTACTTTAGACTTGTTGTTTAACGTTGGACGTTGTTTAAGTCACTTCTGTATGCAGAATGATTCATATAACTGCGGTTGAGGGGAGGACCGCTTGTTCCTGACAGAAAATGAAGATTATTACACTCATGCACACTAACACACAAACAAGAAACGCACACTTACGAACACACAAGCAAAACAATCCAACTTACACTTCTCTTGGAATGAAAATATAGACTTGTTAAAGACCTTGTTTTGGTTCATTTAGCCAGGAACAAAAAATAAACATGTATATATGCTAAGAAGTGTATTATTTTATCCCAAATTTAAAAGACATGGACTATTGGCCCCTGACCAAAAAAGTCAGGTTACAGCTTTCGAACATTTAAGAGTCATGTATATTATATCATATAAATAATTTTTTACACAAATAAAACAATTAATAAAAATAATATACATTTAAATAAATGTAATAAAAAAATAATAACAACAACAATTAACATTTCAATACAAAACAATTATTTTTATCCACACACAAAGTAGATGAAGAAGAACAAGAAGAAAAATTCTTAAATTTAACAATTATACTTTTACCACAATAATCTCAATAATAATAATAGTAATAATAGTAATAATAATAATAATAATATTTAAAAAAAAAAAAAAAAAAAAAAAACACATTGATCTACACAACGTTATATTGTTGTGTCCAGTAAAATTACCGGCCAACTGGTGAATCATTTTTATTTACAATTGAATCAAATATTAAATTGCATCTGGCACTTCTAGAATGTTCTAGAATGGTTCTCTGGAGAATCAAGTTTTACTAAGTTCTTTATTCAACAAATATGATGCAAGTCAAAATGGCTTGCCTGTGGCATCAGAATGTATGAACTGTTTTGGTTTGAACTGTTTTGGTTTAAAACTGTTTTGGTTTTTTTGAGTTCGTTTCTCTCTGTGGAGGTGTTTTTGTTACATAGTGTTAGTTCTTGATAGAACTGAATAGAACGAACGTGACCATGACATCCTAATGCAATCACGGCTCAGACAAAATAACACAGTCCTGACTGCCTCTCTGAGGGGCTTTCGAGCTGTGTGTATGTGTGTGTGTGAGGAGACAGCGAGAGAAGATGATTTCAGTGATTGAACGTATGTGTGTTTTCCAAACCTCCCTGTATCAAGCGTTCTGACAGCTATTTAATGTGTCTCATTTGCATGAGTTGATAAAGCACTGATCTGGTCTCTTAATCCACAGTGTGACACGGCAGAAACGCCAAAATGTCCGGCTGCGTCCTCTCAATCCCCGCTCCGCTGTCAGGGCCGAGTCGGTTGCCACAGAAATGATATACGAGCGGCGGGCCACCCCGGCAATAACGGCGGACGCAAGATACATCTCACGCTATGGGAGCAAAACAAGATGTCACTGCCACCGGCTCTGAGCAATGAGTTTATCACACACACACCTGTCTGTCACACTGAGAGGTCTACGTCGCAAAACACACACAAAATACAAACATGCTAACCATTCTGACCTGGTTAGTGATAAAGGAATCTGATGGTTAGATTGAATCTAGTGTTTATGTCAAAGCACAGATATATTTTTAAGAGCAGATGCGACTAGTACATACCAATTTTGGGGAAGCTCTTTTAAAAGGGATATTTCAACCAAAAATGAAAATTCTGACATTAATTACTCACCCTCATGTCGTTCCAAACCTGCAAGATCTTGTTAATGACAGAATTAATGACAGAATTAATTAATTAATGATTACCGTAATTAATGCCAAAATTTTCATTTTTGGGTGAACTATCCCTTTAAATTATAGCTTGCCAAAACATAGATAACCACATTGAACTTTTAAAATTTTTTAATTTCTTTAAAATTATAATTATTTATTTAGCACATTAGAGCTGTATTTATCAGGCACAAAAAAAAAATTAAATAAAATAAATAAATAAATAAAAAATAAAAAGGATGTCTATTCAGGTAACAGCGACAAACTAGAAAATAAAATAAAATAAAATAAAATAAAATAAAATGTTGGTTATGCTGAATATATTTTAAAACAACATAAATTGGTATTCATTTTGAAAAATACAAAGACTCTTTCACTAGTGGTCTCGCATTTGGACCCCAGCTACAGTGAAAATATGAACTATGCACAATCCTCTGTTCTGCAAATCCTGTGGAAAATGGTGCAAAGCATGCATTTCAGACAGAAAGAGAGAGAGAGAAGTGCACCTTGGGGAGTTTTGACAGACTGCTGGCACAGAGATCACGATAATGGCAGTTCTCAGCAGGGTGACATACCCGCGTAACACAGCTCACCCACGGCCTGAACAATAACAAATACCACATGTAGATCAGCCTCACACACACACACACACACACACACATACACACACACACTTACTTTTCAAATGTCAAAATACAAATATTAAGGAAGATCCCTTAATGCTATTTTTATAATCATACTACAACAAAAACAAAATTAATATGCCATTTTATGGAAAGAATGTTTATCACAAAGAAAGTATTATAGGTATGGAACAACGTGGGTGAGTATATGACAGAATTTTCATTTTTGGCTGAACTATACCTTGAAATGCTTCAGCTCTGCACTGTAGCATTCTGGGATTTCTGTAATTCTTCCATACTGCCTATTACAAGATTAAAGGATCTAACATGTGATGGGATAACACACAAACAGACAGAGAGAGAATATGAGACAGAAGCGAAGGAAGTGGGAGATGGAGGTTTAGGTAATAGAGTGTGGAAACAAAACAATAGATTGGTGTAAAATTACAGAATAATAATATATAAAAAAAAAAAGAGTTAATGTGATTGGGCTCCGGATTACTGCTGATGGGAAAATAAAGACGTCCCATAATACTTCATTACAATAGCAACCTGTCAGGGCCCAATAATCAAATGTTCACTGATTCTCAAAACAGCCAACAAATACGAGATAGAAAATTCAAAACTAAGAGACTGTTCTAATAGCTAGTGAGCTGCCTACTGTACATAGGCAGCAATTTAAGGTGCACTTCCAACATGAATGCTATTCAGAAAGGTAAGACTCTAAAAGATGATCCCTTCTTTCATCAAATTTTAAGGCAAAAAGCACTGCATGTATCTTTTGAGGCAAAAGAAACGAGCAATGCAAACTACTGTAATCAATTCATTTATAATTCATTTTACCCTAAAATTCTGTGTTCCATGTACAGCCCATCACCATTCAAAAGACTGGGGTCAGTGAGACTTTTAATTGTTTTTGAAAGAAGTCTCACCAAGGCTGCATTTATTTGTGAACTGTTATTCAAATTTAAAGTAACTGTTTTCTATTATACTGTAAAATGCATTTTTTTTCCTGTGATGGAAAAGCTGAATTTTCAGCAACTACTACTTCTGTTTCACAAGATCCTTCAGAAACCATTCTTATATGCTGATTTGTTGCTTAAGAAACTCATAACATCAAAGTTGAAAACAGTTGTGCTGCTTAATATTTATGTCTGATACTTTTTCTGAATTATTTGATGAATAGAAAGTTCAAAAGAACAGCATGTATTTAAAAAAGAAATCTTTTGTAACATTGATCAGAAGTGACAGCAAAGATATTTGCAATTTATTGCGTCCTCGAAAAAAGATCAGAAAAGATCTTACAGACCTCAAACTTTTAAATCGTAGTGTATATTTATGCCTATTAGAATATCACAGAATTTCTCTTGATGTGTCTGTATTAAAGTCAATGAGCTGAGTCTCTTGTAAATGACACACATAGCTGTGCATATGCAGAGTGTTCCAAATGAGTCACTTACAGTATGAAGTTCATTTAATATGCTGCTAGGACTGTTCACTAGGTTTAGAGAGAGAGAGAGATACTGCAGTCTCTAAAGCCGATCATAAATATCATCACTAAGAATAAAACAGCTGCTAGTACATAAATTTACGAAGCAGAACTATAATTACGGCACTGCTCAAAATTCAAATGCAGGGCCACAGTCGTTAGCTAATTAGTACAAACAAAACATCCTTAAGCAACATTGACATTTCAGAAAAGGTTAGGAAGTGTCGCTTTTGTGTGTGTACTTCTGTCGGTCTGAATATAATTAGAGAGAGTTTTATAAGGGCCGACGCAGATGGTAAAATTAATACGAAGTTATGTTGAATTTCATTCGCTTCTGATGTTGTCCCCTGTGATGCAGCTTAAATACTTTCTGAAACTCTTAATGGACAGTCAAGGAAGAGTGATTATTAATATGATGTAATTTAATTTTAAAATGTGTTTGATGGTTACATCAAATGGTGGAGCGAAACCACGAAAACTTCTGAGCATATAAAAGTTTGCCAGGATGATGGTTCAAGGAACTTGAGAAGTACACAGAAGATACCTCCTATCATTCTCAGAGCACTTCAGATGGTATGAAATTCCTTTGAAAGGATTCTTGGATGTGTGGAAGAGATTTAGCGAACAGACAGCGAGGGTCCTTCCGGAGTGCTCGAGACCGAAGACTTTCTCTTTTTTTTTCATCCGTCTCCAAAGAGCTTCACACTAAGTGATATTACTGAGAGTCGCTTCTTTTTCTAATCGCAGTCCCACGGGATCAAAGTTCCCGGGAAGCCCCAGAGCTCTGTTCATATATCTCTTTTTTCCTTTGAAAAAGAGAGCGAATCATTGAATTAGTTGTAATACTTGTTCTAGGCATGCAAAAAGCATCAGAAAAGAACAGCAGACATCACCATGAAATATGTAAAACAAGTATATAATAAAGTACTGATGTAGGCAAGTACTCACACTAGGGATTACTCACAATAGACTTCAATTACACTAAATGCTACACTTGATTTTAATGCGCAAGAAAACGGAAAATTGAAGGACAAACTGTTCAATATGTCAAACTGTTGTGCAGTTTGTTTCTGTGTAAATCTGTTCATAAAAGTATTCTTATGTAAACCATTGCATTCAATGCAATACAAAATATACACAAATAGTCTACAAATGATTTATGCCACAATGAATGTTATTTATCAAGCTACTTCTTTCCCTTAGTATTACTTATGCTTGAATTAAACATGCATTCATTCGTCAATAGGGAGTTCTAAACATGTAAAAATACTATAGGGTGAAGAGGAAAATGTTTTAGAGGAAACAAAGATTGTTCAAATTGCCAAAATTGCACATGGTAACTTTTAAGTGGTAAGTCCACTTGTTTGTTCTGTAATCTTCTAAACTATGGTAAAAGCCTAAAAAGCATTGAAAATCTAAAACCAAGCTTTTAAGCCAGACAAAAGCCTGAGCACTGTGCAAAGTTTCATTCACTTCACTTAAAGCTGCAGCATGCAATTTATTCAATGCCAAAATACTTTCTCTAGTGCATTACATTACAAAAATGCATTTGGCAGAAACTTTATCCAAAGTGACATACAGTGCATACAAGGTTCAAATATATTTTCCCAGTATGCATTTTTTTATTTTTATTTTTATTTATTTATTTTTTTACCTGTGAATGAAATCCATAACATGGGCAACACCCTAGCATATATGGCACAGCAACATTGATTCAAACAATGCAGTTTGGGATCAGGAAGATTTTTTTAAAGAAATTAATACTATCATTCGGCAAGTATGCATCGAATTGATCAAAAGTGACAAAGACTCCAACATTGTAAAGCTTTCCATTTCAAACAACTGCTGTTCTTTTGAACTTTCTATTCATCAAATAATCTTTACAGAACACAGAGAGTGGACAACTGCCCATGCATCATGTGAGACAGATCTTCTCTTCTTTTTGTTCAAATATCGATGTTCTACACAGTATATATTGTGAACATACATATGTTTACTGTACATACAGATACACACCAGCAGTTATTCAGCCAATCCATCTCTAAGGACCAACAAAGCACAAGAAGAGCATAAATGAAGTGAGACTGAAAGGAAATGTGTATGGTGATCAAAGCAAAGATAAGAAGATATAGAAAGAAGAGAAGAGCAGAGCAAATACAAGATTAAGTGAGATGACAGGAGTAGACTGGAGAAGCCAAGAGAAGAAAACAAAGCAAAGCTAAGAAATGAGAAAAGATGAGAGAAGATGTCAAAAAAGTGAAGAGAAGCCACAAACAAGGGACAAAAAGAGATATAAAAGACATGAAGAGTACTGACGAGACGAGAAGAGAAGAGAAGAGAAGAGAAGAGAAGAGAAGAGAAGAGAAGAGAAGAGAAGAGACGAGACGAGACGAGACGAGACGAGACATGAACTATGAACAACCGAAAGGCTTTTCTGAGCTCTTGATGAGCATGACAGGCACATTAATCATGAAACACACTGAGCCGTGAGACACTGGAGAAACAGAGGGAGGAAAAGGAAAAGACAGAGAGATGGCTGCTTCCCACACTCCATCTCCAAACCTACATCTCTAGAAGCGTTTCCACGCAGAGCTGCTTTTAAGGGGTATATAGAGTTCAGACAACATCAGGATGAGTGTTCAGACAAAATCAATCACTTGGAAAGAGATTTCAAGAAAGCACATTTACCATAAACCCACCCAAAATAACATCTTACGTCTCCACAGCATCAGTAAAAATTCATGAGCTTCATAAGTTATAAATAGATGGCAGATTCCTCGTTTCGAAAACGCTTTATGAAACGCTTTTTTTTACGCCTCCTTCCCAGACATCAAGAAGCAAGCGGCAAGAATCTACAACGAGAATCTAAACCACACGATAACCTCAACTGTTCACCTGTCCCAGGATGTCTTTTGGATGGTCCACATCTACCGAAAAAGGTGCGACCCTTCATCCGTTCGTTTTCTTTACACAAAACTCATGACACGCTAGTTTTATGGAGTCTGGCGGGGAGTCTCATTCTGTCAGTCAGCGTAATTAGCTTCTCCTCTCTCATTCAGACACTGATCAGAGCCGAACATAGAGACAGGTGAAGGAAACTCAGCAGGAGAGAAGGAGGAGGACGATGAGAAGAAGCAAAAGAGGGTGAGAGAAGAAGAAAGAGTATAAAGAGAGAGAGATTGATCTGAAGCCCTACCGTGAGCCACAGCAGGGGGCATTACAGCTCGAGAGGAGAGTGTGAATGTACGGGGCTCTTACAGACACACTGATGATGTCTCTACACCATCTGTTCAAATATGCCACATGACATCAAAGAATCACAGGAGAATCATGACCAAAAGGCTATTGTAGACAAGTCTCCTCAGCAACCTGGAGAACTGGGTACTGAAAGGCTGTTTTTGCTAAATGAAGGTCGGATTCCAGATTCTTTTGCTCTCAAGGGAAGTCCCTTTGAGTGCGTCCTGTGGCAAACATCTGTCTGAATCACGAAGACGCTGCATTCACTCCGTGTCTGTCTTCTGGATGTCTTAGATCCTTAGCCAAATCCCTATCTCCCTGTCTCACTCGTTCTCTCAGAAAAGAAAGAAAATCAGCCAGGGAAAACACATTTCAGGTGCTTAGTTAAAATGAATTGTGGGATTTCTGCAATATGAAATAAAAAAATAACTCGATTTTATGTACACGTCTTTGGCTATAGTATACATCACAAGCTTATTTTGGACAAGAAACACTCATTTAGACAAGAAGAGCAATGTGACTGAAATGTAAAGCATTCAATTACAGTTTGCTTTGTTCATCGTGCCATTCGTGACCAATTAAATAATAGTGTGACAATCTCAAACAAAACCATTATTGTTAAAAAGAAAAACTAAAACAAAAGCTATATGAAGATATTTTCATTAACTGAAATAAAAATGCAACCGGGAAAAGCTGAATGTAAACAATTTGGTCTTTCATGACTCCAGAACTAAGCAAAATACTCGCCACCAGGTAGTTTTGATACATTAAATATTATAAAACATTAAAAATGTAAACATTTTTAAATAACATCAGTTAGTGTGGTAACTTTGGCAGACCTAACATACTAACCCCTAAAATAAAAATGAAACAAAATGGAACTAAAAACATTAGTAAAATGATGAGTGAAAAGCTAAAAAAAATACACTGAAAAGACAAATAAAATGCATTTTAAACTACAATAACCCTGAATCTCACAAACCTTGCAAATGTTTTATCCTTACCAGCATAAACTGTTTCAACCTCGTTAAAAAGCACCACTGATAATGGTTTCCATACAGGTTTCCCAAAAAAGCATTAGGAAACAGTTATTCAGATGTAGGTTTCAATGCTTGGCAAAACATAGAAGAAATCAGCATTTTTATGAAAGGGAATGCTGATACATTTAAAAACCCTTAAATATAAGTTGATCAATGTGTAACTCAAGAAACCACTCTGCATATTTTCAATATATAATCTGCAGGTATGTTTTCTGCCATAATAGATCCATAATGACTGTTATTTTGAACACAATATGCAAGCCAACTCCATTCAATCTCCCCTTTCAATCTCTCAATTCATTCATTACAAATACTCTTATCATTCATCAGGCAGAAAGGCTTGTAATTACAGCCTTTAAGTAAGTGGGAATCAGTTCTCCCTCTTTTTCTCTCCATCTCTTCTCTCATCTGCTTACTCTGCTTGAACCAAATGGAGCCAATGTAAAGTGTATCTCCTCTCCTAGTCTCTCGATTGCATAGCATTATTAAATGAACCTCAGAATATATTACAATCTCTCTTTCCAGTGCTCAGACAGCTTTAGGAGCAGAACAGATAAAATATACCTTAAATGTTGTCATTTTGTCATTTCATTAAAAATCTGGCAGCAAAAAGGAACTGAGTTCCATAAAAAAGTTAATATCCCTCAAAAAGAACGAAAGCGGATCGTTCTGGTGAATTTATTAATATCATTATTCTCCTGTCAGTGCGCATATGTGGCATATGGAAAAATGTCACTCATAAAACTTGCACCTCTTACCTTTTTTTTTTGCCCAGAATCCATCACAGCCTGAGATAATCATTACAGCAAGGTGAGACAGAGCTTTTAACGACTCTTACAAAACAGAGAAATCACTAGCTGACACCCCACTGTCCTCTATAATGGAAGTTCGGTGTCTTCTGAGTACAGTTAAGGAAGTTACACCATGACATGTGCAAACTGCTAAAACTGTAAAAGACTGACACACAATCTACGCGATGCCGGTACTGAGATACAGGAACATCAATCAAACAATTTGCCCTGCCATGATTATAACCAGGGAAGGAGCATCACAAATGTCTCTTTAGACAGGAATTCATTTCAAATGTCTTTTTATTTTACATTAGCTATATGACCCGTATAATGTAATTCTGGAAGAGTAACAGTAGCAAATGCAAACCCATAAATGAATTTACATGTCAATATACCTCCCTGTCTAAATGGAATTTGAATACAAACATCCAATAATACAAAATGATCTATAACCTATTAGATAAAATGGCCGTTATAGTAAAAAAAAAAAAATATACAAAAAAAAATAAATAAATTATATATATATATATATAATTATTATATAATTATATATATATATATATATATACACACACACAGAGCTGGGTAGTAACTGATTACATGTAATCTAGATTACGTAATCAGATTTTTTAAATGATGTACTTGTAATTAGATTAAATAACATTTTAAAATACTAGTAATCAGACTACAGTTACTTTTTTTATTTACATTTACATTTCTCTTTTTCATCTTTTAAATTTTAACTTCTAATATAGTCTACCCTCAGAAAGGCTTCTGGCTTTGTGAACATTCACACAAAGACCAGTCACCAGTCAGGTGGCTACACAGCATTTGACCACTGGATTTACAAAAAATCATTTCAGGTTTAAAAAGTGTTTCGACTTCTGATTAAAACATGTATTTTTATTTGAATTATCACTCAGTGGGTAATTTAACTATGTATTAGTACGTCTTTGGAAGGCTTTTGTCTTTCCAGCACATTAAAATGTACAAATTGACATTATTTCTTATTTAGATTTAATTCAGTGATTCCCAAACTTTTTTTGTCATCTGAACCTCTTTCACCTTATAGATATACTTAAAGTACCACTGAGATTTTAAAATAAATATTTTAATGATTAAGTATCACATTTGTATGTTCATGGTTTTCTGACTTTTGGTCACATGGCATGCAGGTAAACTAATAGAATATTTAATTTAAAGTTAAATATTTAATATTTAACTTTTCCACAACATTCTAATTTATTGAGATGCACCTGTATTTAAACATACATTAAATAATTAAGACATCACTAACAGGTAAAGTATATATATATATATATATATATATATATATATATATATATATATATATATATATATATATATATATATTTTTTTTTTTTTTTTTTTTTAATTACTAATTTTATTTTGCTGTTACTTTTTATGAGACATTATAAAAACAAACATATCAAACATTATAATATGATGTTCATATTCAAAAACCACAGCATTTCCATAGTGCCATATCATAAAAACTAAACCACAGTACCTTTTTGTGATGTCCCCTTTAAAAGGATTTCCAAATATCTGTTTCGGAACATTCTAAAATGATCTGTTACCATAAAAATAATCTTGTATTAGAATTAAAAGGTCACAGTAATTGAACTACTATTACATGTAATTGTGTTTATGCAGAGTGATATTTTCTTCTTTCTGTGACGCCAGCTCTGGTCACCGCTGCCCGGCTCTGAAGTTTAAATGTCAGACTCAGAGACACAGATTAGAGGAGTTTAAAGCCACAGCTCTGTTTAATGGCTTCCTGTGAGAGCTGGAGGTTTTTTTTTTTTTTTTTCACTTGACATTTTTTTGCAAACGTTCATCATAAATATCTACATGTGAACAAAAACCAGAGATGGGCATGTTTATGAGGTAGAAATGTGACTATTTCTGCCCAGCTTTTCCTTTCCAACACAGGAATTTTACAATTAATATCATCTAAACTGTATTGTACACATGTTTTAGCCATTAGCATGATTAGCTTTCACCAGCATTGCACCTTTAGCTTACTGCATTTCACAAAATCTAACATTAACAAAGAAAAAGGATTAAAATCCATGATATCCATGATTAAAAACACTTCCGTAAGAGACAGAGTGAAGCTAAGCGAGCCTTTCTGCTGAAAATAATTTCAGGGAGGAAACAGTCTGTATTAAATACATGAATGAGTGATAGCCTGCAGTATTTTCAGTTGAGCAGAATTCATATTCACTGAACTTCTGAACCCTGAAACACAGAGGGATACACACTCGCACACACGATGAATAAGCGGCAGGTAGCAATAAACCATCACTCATTGTCACAAAAGCATAAATGTGTGTTTGAGTGTCTGTTTGTGATTTAATCGCAATGCTTCATAAGATTCTAGTTCCTTCCCTTGCTTGATTCTCAAATACTTTTTTGCTTCAAATCAAAATTTGTAATGTGATTCGTAGCTGGCTGGTTTGATTCATGGCTAATAACTCTTTAATAAAGACCTTTAAAAAAATACTTTGGGAACCAAGGCTACTAAAAAGTTGAGGGTCAGTGTTGCACAGCATTGCATGTTTGGAATAATGGCTTCTAGCATGACTCTAACAGCTAACAAGCATGACTCTTGGGTCAACTCCTTCACCATAAACAGTTTTGCTGGTCAACATCATGGCTATACAAGATTCATCAGCTAGACCAGCACTAAACCAGGTTGGATAAGCATGTTAGTCTATTTTGCATTCAAATTTCTGGGAAATCCTGACTATTTTTCCATTTTTTAAAGCTGTTTTGCCATCTGTGCTGCACTGTAGATCAATTACGCTCCATTAGCCAATCACAGCGCTCCCTATTGACCTCCTCTTCAAGGTCTTCTGACTATTATTTCTAGCTGATTTCCACTGAAATGACAGCCGTTTGGAGTGTTTCAGGCTTGGTTTCACTCATTTTACCCATGTAATGGAGCCACTAGTATCATCTCAAGTGTTTGTACTAGTACAAACATACATGTACAAATGCACACACACTGCCTGTTCTTCCCTGACAACATCCCTCAATTGTTTCCCCAGTCACATGTGCTGTCTCTCTCCCAGAGGTGTAACCCTCATCTCTCTTCATTAGCCTGTAATGCTCACTAATCAGAGGTTATAACCTGTCTCACCTCTCGGTTCCACTCAGCATCAGGTCCAATAAAGTGCACATTAACACGATTCACCCTTCTCTGAATTCATCACTCTCTGCAAACGTCTGTCTCTCTTTCGAATACTAGGCTGGAAATAACATGAATGCACTTTCGGAGGTTTATTAAGAGTTATAATGCAGAAAGCATGAATGAAAACATCCACAAATAATCCTTTCTTTTCCCTTATACTCAATTATGTCTTTTAAAGCATGATTCCTTTAACGATACGACACATAAGTAGCCTATATTCAATCATTCTAATGAGGCTGTACATGCTCAGCATAAAAAATGATGAATTATAGCTTCGGGCTTTAAGTGGAGAGTTTAAAAGTATTCATTAAGCAAAAATTTCATGTAATATATCAGTACAGAGCCTAAAAACGGTTTTAATGGTGATTTAGATTTGCATAGGTGACAAGGAGCTCTGTGATATGAATCAGATTCAATTATGCTAAAACAGAAACTATTATAAATTTATAGCCGATAAAATCCCAATGTATATTCAGCAGTAGCAGTGCAGTAATGTATGTCAAAAGAGTTTCAGATTCTGATAGGAGGGATTAAACGAAGCAATATACAAAAATGAGGAAAGTCAGCGCTGGTCAAGGTGAGGTCACAAGCTCATATGAAAAACATGAGACTGGTCTATAGTGACCCATAATTAGCTTCATGTTTATTCATCCCGAATGAGGCAAGAGTGGACGAGAAAAACCCAGAGAAATGTATGAGTGTGCGTGAATGTGCAAGTTTATTATTGTCGGATGGCTTTTGGGAAGGAATAGAGAGAGGAAGTGTGTGTATGTGTGTGTGCGTGGCGCATGCCGATTAATGCTAACATTCACCAAATACCCAGGCTTACCGCTAATCCCTGTACACTGATGCGCTTTAGAATGTAACAGAGCCCACTGACAGTCAGAAAACTTCCCTTTAATTGATCGTCTTCAGTTGAAACTGGTAGCCGATCTTTTCTCATTAGCTTTTCCTTAAAGAGATGCTCTTTTTCCTTTCCATGCATAAACATTAGCATCTTCCTAGCCTTTTAATCCTGTGGATTTACCATAATCAATCAAGCATAATAACACGCAAGCAAATCAGCCCTAATCAAACGTTAAGGCTTCACACAATTAATGACCAGGAGAGCTTAGCTGCTTTGGTTTAAGCATTCATTACGAGTGAAAGTGAACATTCATACTAAAACTGTTGACTTTGCTGTAAACAAACTGAATTAAACCAAACCTGTACCAAGGCTGCACAATTTGGGGAAATATAATCAAATGCAATTTTCTTGATAAAAAATTGCAAATGCAACACTAGGTTTGCTGGGCTAGTTTGTAGGGCTGGAAAAATCCACCAGCATTTGTTAAAGTTGCCAGCCACCACCAGCATTTTTGATCATTTTCGCAAAAGTTTCATGGACCCTGGGATATTTTGTTGTCTGAATATCTGAGCATGCAATATGCCAAAACAAAGAACAGAGCCTCTGCTTTTAAACTACAAAAAAAAAAAAAAAAAAAAAAAAAACTTTTATTCTAGCTTCATGCAATCTTTTTTATCAACACTTGAGTGTGGGTAAGTTTCATGAAAAAATAAACATTTGAACAAAAAGCTGAGAAAATCATGCTTTTTTTCAAAGACTATGACTGGATCAGATTCAGAACGATGATCAAAACATAGATGGAATAGATTGCTTCCATCAACACATCCAAAGCTTGCACAGTCCTAGATCACTTCCTGGATCAACATTTCATTCTGTAATGTTAGGCAGTTTTGATTTATATGCTGTTTAGAGCTTGATGATAGTGTTATTTTACATATCACTCTTAAAAATATTGGTTCCAAAAAGGGGGTTTTCACAGTGATTCCATAGAAGAACCATTTTGGGTTCCGAAAATAACCTTTTAATGAAACGTTCTTAAAAGAACCATTATGTTCTTACTCTGAAGAATTTCTAAAAAAAAAAAAAAAAAAAAAAAAAAAAAAAACTTTTTTCCAATATAAAGAACCTTTAGTAGTTCCATGGATGTTAGATGTTCTTCATGGAACCAGTGATGCCAATAACAAACTTATATTTTTAAGAGAGTATGCATCTGCTTAAATACGCAATTGTTTGTTTCTGCTTCTTCACCATGTTTTGATCCAGACGTTCAAAACTCTTTTAGAAGATTCGTAATAGCACCTCCAACCGCACACCAGTGAAAACACGGCAAGCTGGAAAATTCAGTCAATGACGGGGAAGCGTCGTCTCATAAATGACAAAAACTTCTGTCAATGGCGGGGAAAGAGTTAAAAGTTTGGGAAATGGTTGGCATATGTTGCGTTCCCAAATGCACGTTATATTCGACTCAAACTCACAGCAGATGTTAAGATGTGTTTGTGCATTTACTGCAAACCGAGTCGTTCTGAGACACTGAAAACAATAGATTATGAGCTGCTCACGTGTAAATGAACAACGTGCAATGCTTCACTCTGAACCATGCAGCACATATATTTACTGAATTAAATTGCAGCTTTTGAGATTCAATAATCACACTAAGCCATATCTCGATTTTGATTTTATTGCGATGAAACGCACTTGCCATACCCTCATGGCTTATTTTGAACTGTTGTCAATACAGAAACAAAACTTTAGAATTAAATGGTGTAGTTAGAGCTAATGGGGTCATGCTAACCAGCCAACCAGTATAGTTGTACCCATTGGTACAAACAGTGGCCAAACAGGACAATGGCCAAGTGTTTATTTTGGAAGAGCGGTTTTTGCAGCTAGTTCCATAGCCCAGCCTCGCTTTGTTACCGGCGCATCACGTAAGACATTCGGCTGAGTGCACATACCCTGTGTTTTCAATCCCAGACTGAAGTAATCAAATAAGGAGCCGTTGGGAGATTAAATCTGGACTCGGCTGGTCAGCTGCCTGACCAAGCATTCTCTTCCACACCATTTCCTGTGCCAATCTTTACTATTATTCACACCCTCTCTTTTCATTCCTCTTTCCTCCTCTTTATCTCTCTCTGACAGTACCTTTCTATTACTCCCTTTCTCCATTCATCGTCTTCCTCTCATTCCTGCTTTCTGTCTAGAAGGAAGGTGCAGCAATCAGATCACTAACTTTCTGTCCTTTCCAAGAAACCTTTTGAGCACAGTTACGGAATTGACTTTTGCCTGTGCATTAACACATGAAAGTTCAAATTACTCTTTCTAGTCATCATTAAAATAATTTAATTGTGAATATTTATGCCGCCTCATGTCATCAGACACTTATTTGACTAAATGACTAAAAAAATGAAAGAAAACTTTAATATGAAAAAATAAAGCTAATTCAAAATATTAATAAATACTTGGCTAATGGTATATAAACACTATATGTATACAACAAAGCAAAATGTGTTATCTAGCCTTGTTTTTAACAAGCATTTTGAAGTGTAAATCTTGCAACTTCATCAACAATGAGATTATACTGAAGTCCTTCATAAATTAAACAACAACAGAAGATAAATCTTTAAACGTGATCCTGGTTGCATGTCAGCAGGAAGCATCTTCGATCCAGTGTAGCACGACTTTGTTTGGTGAGAGCAGAGAAAATTGATTACAGTTGCACATAGCTAGGACAAATGGAACAGAATGCCTCCCGTCACCACAACTCTGTACCTGGTCTGCTCTGTACCTTACTAAAATCCACCCGAGGGACTTTTACTGTCAGCCAGGAATTTGATGAGCTGACTTTAATCATCTCAGTGAAACACATTAAAACACAGCTTTGAGTTTGCAGGTCATTCAAAGGCAGCTGTAAAACTCTCCGTTGAATATTAGAGAGGCTTTCTGCAGCTAATCATGTCCAACGCTGCTGAATTCAGATTGAACCAGAAGGAATACTAAACAGACAGATACAATTTGTTTCTAATCATATCAGTCAGCTCATAGAGGACTCACTAAGAATGAACTGCAGGCACTAAAAGTGGCATTTAATTGCACGTGCCGTCCACGTTGTTTTAGCACCCAATTCGCTAAAGAAATTATGCAAATCGTATAACAGTGCAAATGCGCCCACAGAATATGTTGAATGCAATTTGCATGGAGCAATTCCCAATCTTGTGGGTCGCTTCTGAGTCCTAGGTTGCAGATTATTGTGATCTGGGCCCGTATTCTCAAAGATTCTAAGAATCCTCTCAGAGAGCTCCTAATTTAGCTTAAAAATTTCTAACTAGGAGTCTTAGCTTATAAGTGATTCAGGACCAATCTAAGAGCAACTCTGAGCGAGGAACAGACAAAAACTTTTATCTTAGTGAGGAGGCGGGGCTGACCCCGTTGCTAGCTGACAGTCTTTTGAAGACTGTGATTGGTTGGTTGTCCGTGAAGGAAATACAAGAGCGCTTTTAAGAGTAGGGTCTATTATAAGCCTTCACTTTGAAATTACAGGCGTATTTTTTCCTGTTTTACCATACTCACATACACACACACACACATTATATATGTATATATATTCTTTACTTTTTATTTACCATGCTGTCATACTTAACATATTTTATAGGAAATGAACAGCGACACAATAAGGTTCTGAAAGTGCTGTAATTGTTTGTGTGATCACTTTGTTTATAGAAGGTTGTGACAGACCCAAATCATCACTACTGCACAGTCAGTTGCATTTTTCCAGTTGCCAAATATGTTAATGTAGTGATTTACTTCCATTTCTGGCGCTATGGCATTTCTGCGTGGTGTCGGAGATGTTCGCATCTCTCTAATAAGATCGGTCACAAACATGAACCCTGCACGATCTAATGTGTAGCGTCTTATTAACTCACTGTCATGCATTGTGTAACACATTTCTTCTCCCTCTTCATGTTTCGTCGATTTTCTCCACTGCTAAAGAAACTCTTAAGCCTCTTAAAAGTCCTTGTCCGTACTCCTAACAGTTTTGTACCTTAAGACCTCTTTTAAAGGTTAAGATGCTTTCTGAATTACTTTTTTCTTTACTATGGATATTTTCTTTAATTTTAAGAGGAAACACCCACATTTCTAAGAATTTTCTTAGAATTTTGTTACTAGGAGCAACTCTTAGCACTAAGATTTTTCATGAATACGGTCCCTGGCATACAGCAATCCACAAAAAGTCTCCTTTACACAGAAAGGAGAATATGTCAAAGACAAAAAGTTAATTTCAGAGCAACTAGTTAAAAAAGACTGGGTGTTCAAATGAAAAAATTAAAAAGTTGCACTTTTTAGCATGTGTGGACCATCTTTGAATCTGAAAGTGAGATGTGATCAAAAAAAAAAAAAGGTTTTGATGCATGGTAACAGTTGAGGAGACATGCAAGGTGATTTTATTATACCCATTGTCACTAAGGGCTGCAACAAACGATCATTTTGATAATCGATTAATCTAACAATTATTAGAACGATTAATCGACTAATCATCGATTATTCTACTGATTAACCAATAGACTTTGATTGATTATTCAGCTTTTGCAATTAGTTAAAATATTGAGTTATACATATTCTAACAAAAATAAAAAGGTAATCACTTCAGCTTTTGAAAACCATATGTGTGCCTGGACCACAAAACCAGTCTTAAGTGTCAATTTTTCTGAATAAATAAGCTTTCCATTGATGTATGGTTTGTTAGGATAGGACAATATTTGGCTGAGATACAACTATTTGAAAATCTGGAATCTGAGGGTGCAAAAAAAAAAAAACTTAATATTGAGAAAATCGCCTTTAAAGTTGTCCAAATTAAGTTCTTAGCAATGCGTATTACTAAACAAAACTCAAGCTTCAATGGATAATGATATTTACTTAATATCCTAATGATTTTTTGGCATAAAACACGTGACTTCCTGTTTGTTGCTGCTGCGTTTTGAGTTTGAGCTCCATCAAGTTAATTCTTTATCGTCTATTTTCTAATCCTGAAATCTATTTTACACACCATCATTTTCGTTTCTATAGTGAATATATCCCCTATCGTATTCTACAACAAAAATAATCAATGCGCCTTGTTATCACTAGTTTTATTTTGATTTCCCGAGTCCGCTATTATAGCCCGTTAGCATCGCCAGCGTGGTTGCATTAATCTCGCTTACATTGCTAATACTCTATTCACACACACACACACTACCATTGTTTTACTCACTGCTACTTGCTTTAATGGCGGATGTGTGTCTACCTTTGAGTGCAGGCGAGGACACGTTTGAGGTGCATTCGGTGCAGCTGGAGCTGGAGGCCGTGGAGAAGCAGATCCGCGAGCTGATGGAGAAGCAGGCCCAGCTGAGAGCGCGGAGAGCCGTGCTGGAAACATCCCGGGCTGATGCTCACAAGTCCGGGGTAAGTATACAGCGCGCCGCTAACACTCCCACCACCTCTACTCCGTGTGTTTCTCTGCACAGACCCTGTGCACCCAGGACGCGATCTTCCCAGATGTCCTTCACTCCGGCGCCGGGACACCACGGACCCTGGGAGCAGGGGCAGCGGAAGACGCGAGCCAGGCCCCGCGCGAGGACCTCTCCCCCTCCACCGCCTCCGGTTTTCGAGATCTCCACCCGGAACCGCTTCGTTCCCCTCCGCGAGACGGACCACGACGCTGTGATCGTCGGAGACTCCACCGTCCGGCATGTCCGTGCTACGTTAGCTGAAGGTAAAGCGCACGCTCACTGTTTCCCTGGCGCTCGTGTTCTCGATGTTTCTGCGCCGATACCCGCGATCCTGAAGGACGAGAGAGCATCGGCGCGATCGTGCTGCACGCGGGGGTGAACGACACCAGGATGCGGCAGACAGAGACACTGAACTGGACTTCAGGAGCCTCATCGAGACGGTGCGCAGCGCATTGCCCGCGACAACGATCATCGTGTCTGCTTCCCACGTATCGATGAGGACACGAAAGGTTCAGTAGACATTTTGCTTTAAACGAATGGTTATTGTCATGGTGTAAAGAACAGAAACTGCTCTTTGTTAATAACTGGAATCTTTTCTGGGAGCGTCCTAGGCTTTTCCGCGCTGATGGCCTGCACCCCAGCAGAGTCGGAGCAGAACTGTCGGACAACATCTCCAGGACTCTACGCTCCATCTGACTAGTAAGCTAATTCTCAAATAACTGCTATGATGGCTTTTGTTATACCCACTTAAATGATAGAAATACTTGTGCTGTCCAATCTATAAAGAGTGTGTCTGTTCCCCGAACAGTGAAGCTAAAATATAAATTTAATGCATTATCTAGAAATAATCTAATCGTGATTAAACCAGAAAAATGCAAAACAAATAAAATAAATTTTTAAAGCTTGGGCTCCTAAACATTAAATCACTCGCACCCAAAGCAGTTATTGTAAATGAAATGATCACAGATAATAGTTTTGATGTGCTCTGCTTGACTGAAACCTGGCTCAAACCAAATGATTATATTGCTCTAAATGATTCTACTCCACCAAGCTACTGTTATAAGCATGAGCCCCGTCAGATTGGTTGTGGCGGCGGTGCTGCTACAATATATAGTGATATTCTCAATGTTACCCAGAAAACAGGATACAGGTTTAACTCATTTGAATTACTTTTGCTTAATGTTACACTGTCAAATATGCAAAAGAAATCTCTCCTATCTCTTGCTCTGGCTACTGTGTATAGACCGCCAGGGCCGAATACAGATTTCTTAAAAGAATTTGCAGATTTCCTCTCAGACCTATTGGTTACTGTTGATAAAGCGCTAATTGTCGGAGATTTTAACATTCACGTTGATAATACAAATGATGCGTTAGGACTTGCGTTTACTGACCTAATAAATTCTTTTGGAGTCAAGCAAAACGTCACCGGGCCCACTCATTGTTTTAATCATACGCTAGATTTAATTATATCGCATGGAATTGATCTTACTGACATAGATATCGTACCTCAAAGTGATGATGTTACTGACCATTTCCTAGTATCGTGCATGCTGAGTATTACTGATATTAACTATATGGCTCCACGTTATCATCCAGGAAGAACTATTGTTCCAACCACTAAAGATAGATTCAGAAATAACTTGCCTGATTTCTCAACTGCTCTGTGTACCCAGAAATACACATGAACTAGATGAAATGACTAGCAACATGGGCACTATCTTCTGTAATACATTAGAAGCTGTTGGGCCCATCAAACTGAAAAAGGTTAGAGAAAAACGTACTGCGCCATGGTACAACAGTAAGAAAGAAAGTAAGAAAGAAACTCATAAACTTGAGTGCAAATGGAGAAAAACTAACTTGGAAGTTTTTAGAATTGCATGGAAAAACAGTATGTCCAACTATAGACAGGCTTTAAAAGCTGCCAGGGCAGAGCATATCCGCAAACTCATAGAAAATAAACAAAACAATCCAAGGTTTTTATTTAGCACAGTGGCTAGATTAACAAATAAACAGACGCCACCCGATCTAAATATTCCCTCACAATTTAATAGTAATGACTTTATGAATTTCTTCACTGATAAGATAACATCAGAAATACAATAACAAATGTAGATTCTGCAGCGTCTAGTACTTCAGCTCCATTCATCACACCCAAAGAAAAACTGCAGTGCTTTACAGCTATAGGACAGGAAGAGCTAAATAAACTTATCACTGCATCTAAACCAACAACATGCCTATTAGATCCTGTACCCACTAAATTACTGAAAGAGTTGTTACCTGTAGCAGAAGAACCGCTTCTCAATATTATTAACTCATCGATATCTTTAGGTCACATTCCAAAATCATTCAAGCTGGCGGTTATTAAGCCTCTTATTAAAAAACCACAACTAGATCCTAATGAACTAGCAAATTACAGACCCATTTCTAATCTTCCGTTTATGTCTAAAATATTAGAAAAAGTTGTGTCTGCTCAGTTGTGCTCTTTTTTTTGCAAAAAAATTCTTTATGAAGAATTTCAGTCAGGTTTCAGGCCCCACCATAGCACAGAAACCGCACTTGTTAAAATTACAAATGACTTGCTGCTTGCGTCAGACCAAGGCTGCATCTCATTGCTAGTTTTACTTGATCTTAGTGCTGCGTTCGACACTATAGATCATGACATACTCATAGATCGATTACAAAACTATATGGGTATTCAAGGGCAGGCTTTAAGATGGTTTAGATCCTACCTGTCTGATCGCTACCACTTTGTTTATTTAAACGGAGTCATCTCAGTTATCACCAGTAAAATATGGAGTACCACAAGGATCTGTCCTAGGTCCTCTGCTATTTTCAATATACATGTTGCCCCTTGGTAATATTATTAGAAAATACGGAATTAGTTTCCATTGTTATGCTGATGATACTCAACTATATATCTCAACAAGACCAGATGAAACTTCTAAATTATCTAAGCTAACGGAGTGTTAAAAATGTAAAAGATTGGATGACCAATAATTTTCTCCTATTAAATTCAGATAAGACAGAGATATTACTTATTGGACCAAAAAACAGTACACGGAATCTCTTGGATTATAATTTGCAACTAGACGGATGTACTGTTACTTCCTCTACAGTCAAAAATATGAGTGTTATATTAGACAGCAACTTGTCTTTTGAAAATCATATTTCCCATGTTACAAAAACAGCATTCTTCCATTTTAGAAACATTGCCAAGCTACGAAACATGTTACCTGTTTCTGATGCAGAAAAGCTAGTTCATGCATTCATGACCTCTAGACTGGACTATTGCAATGCGCTGCTAGCTGGTTGTCCTGCATCTTCAATAAACAAGCTACAGGTCGTCCAAAATGCAGCAGCTAGAGTCCTTACCAGGTCAAGAAAATATGATCATATTACCCCAATTTTACAGTCTCTGCATTGGCTACCTATTAAATTTCGCATCAGTTACAAAATATTATTATTTACCTATAAGGCCCTTAATGGTTTAGCTCCTGCGTACCTAACTAGTCTTCTACCACGCTACAATCCATCATGCTCCCTAAGGTCGCAAAACTCTGGACTTTTGGTAGTACCGATAACAAAGTCAACTAAAGGAGGTAGAGCCTTTTCACATTTGGCTCCCAAACCCTGGAATAGCCTTCCTGATAACGTTCGGGGTTCAGACACACTCTCTCTGTTTAAATCTAGATTAAAGACACATCTCTTTAGCCAAGAATTCACATAATTAGGGGTGCCGCTAAGGGGGGAAAAGTTAGGACGATTCTAAGGGCCCACACACTTTTGGGGCCCCCAGAGATCTGTTTTATTAGTAGTAACAGTAGTAGTAATAATGTAATAGAAATTATAAATGTATCTACCAAAGACTTGCAAATAAAACAAAATTACGGCTTATTTCTGCATCTACGGCGAAATTACCCAGAGTCACTGAGTGAGATCAGATGGTAAACTGTCAAATTATGTCTTCTAGTTCGAGGCAGGGGCAAACCGAGCCAGACGATTTGGTCAGTCGCACTTTTAAACACATTTTAGTTTTGCTATAGAAAATCTACAAATTCACTCTGATTACACAGAGCAGCAGCAGGAAGCGCGGGAGGTTGTCATGGCAACCAGATACATTGCACGCAAATTATTATGGCTGCGCTTCTATTTTGCAAACTAAACTTAGCAATAAACACGTCGAAAATAATACACAATAAACATGTCTGTCAAAACGACCTCAAAGGAGGCTTTTATTAAGCAAATCAAGGAGTGAATTACTCATCCACTGTTAAAAAAAAAAAAATACTTTAGCTGGGTTTCCACAGGCAGGGTCACAATTATCTACAGTGTGTGAAGCTAAAGGTTTTTGGGTAAAGGTTCATAATGTAGAACATTTTTAACATTTATGCTGTATGTGCACAGGTAGCTAGCAAACAAGGAATACAGCAGTTAAGCTAATAGTCACATTTAGCTGAGTAAGATCATGATTGAGAAATGTTGGATACTGCTGGAAATGCTGGTGTTATGGGGTATCCTATTTATTATTTTAGGAATTTTTAGTTTGCCCCAGGGAAGCATTTCTATTAATATAACTGATTAAGTAGTCAAACTCATTCCATATCAGCAGAATAGTGTTGTACAGAAAGGAGCCTGTCCTCCAACAAAAAACGACCCAGTAGGTCGTTTGTGCAAGCGCCTTATTACGACCTATATTTACGTTTTAAAGTTAAGCGCCCTCTAGCGCGTGTAAAAATAATGACAGTGTTGTGTTGCGTCTGTCGTCATGAAATGACGTATGACTGTCATTACCAATCAAAATGCGTGTTTATTTAAAACTTTTTTTACACCGATCTCATGGTAATTCGTACATATTTTACTAGGTGGCTAATTCGTAAGAATGACCACACCTAACCCTACCCCTAAACCTACCCCTTACAGGGGTTATGCAAAATCTTGATTTTTAGTGCACGTTTTATGAGCGCTTGCGTTCCCTGGGATCGAACCCATGATCATATGATTACATATCGTCTTATAATGCAATGCTCTACCAACTGAGCTACACGAGATCCAAATTATGAGCCAGATAAAAGAGTACAAAACATTCATATGAAAATGTCCTGCTACCGATAGGGGCGCAGTTGTAGTATACGCTCTGATGGGTCGTATTTCAGGGATTTGGACAAACGACCTATATGGGCGTATTGGTTGGAGGACAGGTTGACAGAAAGTCTATGTCCATAGAACAGGTTCTGAATGAATTGTTACTGATACCTAATGGTCAAAAACAATAAAAAAGTAATAGGTCAATATTATTAAAATTGCAGACAAAGATTTTGAATAGCTAGGTTGGCTTGTACACTATATTGCCAAAAGTATTGGGACATCCCCTTTTAATGAACAGGTTTGACTACTTTAGTAATTTCCAGGAGTACAAATCTTAATGTTTAAGCATATAACGATATTCTAGGGAATTGTGTGCTTTTAATTTTATACCAATAGTTTGGACAGGACCCTTTTCTATTCTAACACGACAATGCCAAACACCAGTGACTTGTACATATGTGTACAATCATTTTAGACACTTCCAAAACTGTGGCAACAAAGATGGAAATACAGTTTTTAAATACATGAATTATGTTTCCATCTTTGTTGCCACAGTTGGAAGTGCCTTTTTCTGTTCTAAAGAAGGGGGTGTCCCAATACTTTTGTCCATATAGTGTATGTACAAGTCATTGGTGTTTGGTGATGAGTTTTTGGCTCAAGGTCTGCATTTAAAGTCACACCAGAGGTGTTCAGCTTGGATTAGGACTTGTCTTTCTGCAGACCAGTCAAGTTCTTCCACACTGACTGAATCAATCTTATTTTATTTATTTTTTTTTTAATCTTGCCTTATACACGTTGTTGTATATAGACGTTGTTGTGTTAGAATAGAAAAGGGTCCAGTCCAAACTATTGGTATAAAATTAGAAGCACACAATTCCCTAGAATATCATTATATGCTTAAACATTAAGATTTGCACTCATGGAAATTACTAAAGTAGTCAAACCTGTTCATTAGAAAGGGGTGTCCCAATACTTTGGGCAATACTGTGTATGTTTGATGCGGTAGGGGGCCCAACCTCATATTCTTTCATAGGGCCCAAAATTGCTAGCGGCGCCCCTGCACATAATGCATCTCATAATCTTGTACTGCAGTTATATCTGATCAAACACACATTATTGTTCTTTAGCTTGGATTGAACAAATCATTTTTTCTTGGTTGGAACAGCAGCTACGCTAATTATGTCTCTATTTGTTTCTCTGTTTCTGCCACGGGATTAACATCCCGTGGTAACTAGGATTTACACAAGCTTCAGTCTGGATCCAGAACACCTGAGAAGAGATGATGCCAACCCCTCAGAGGACCTCAGATGATGCCTACCCTCAGACAACATACAGAACTACCAAATTTCGCCATAAGTTAAATATATTAAGTTTCTACAATATATAAATATATTGAAGAAACTTAATTTCCTGTAAAGCTGCTTTGCAACGATTTGTATTGTGAAAAGCGCCATAGAAATAAACTTGAATTGAATTGAATAAAAGAAATATTGATCATTTTGACCCATACAATGTATTGTTGGCTATTGCTACAAATATACCTGTGCTACTTATGACTGGTTTTGTGCTCCAGGGTCACACATATAATTAATTAAAATTATTACACAATAAATTGCTAACACTTTAAATTAGTTTCATTAGTTAACATTAGTTGACTACATTAGTTAACATGATCTAATAATGAACAATACTTCTACAGCATTTATTAATGTTAATTTCAGCATATACTAATGCATTATTAAAATCACAAGTTATGTTTGTTTACATTAGTTAATGCACTGTGGATTAATATGAACTAACAATGAAGGACTGCATTTATTAAATAACATTAACAAAGATTAATAGTGTAATAAATGTATTGTTCATTCATGTTAGGTAATACATTATAACACCTTACTGTAAAAGCATTACCAATTAATTTATATAAATAGATATACTTGGCACACAAAATAACAGACAGAGAAACTCTCTTAATCACCATTTAATTAGCTATATTAAAAAATAACTGAATGACACATTCTGCCTAACATCTCATTTTGTAAGTCATATGGATAAGAAACAAAATAAAGGTAAGTGATAAGATGCTTTATTTTTTTTTAATAAACTATTTTATTCACAACACATATCTCTCTTAAAATACCTTATAGGGTTATGATAATCAAAACAGTCCTGAGCGAGATCAAGCTTTGATCTCTGCAAACCAAACTATCACTTTAATTAATTTATTTCCCCAACTAATAAAAAGATTTGATCATTAGCTAGCTCAAGCAAAGCGACACTAACTAAACTGCGTGATTTAAGGCTTTTTCTTGCATGTACTATATAAATAAACTATATACTATTTAAACTGTTGTTTTGTTTGTTGTTTATTGCGTTATTGAAAAGAAAACGCTGTGCTCTAAAGCACTATGTGTCTTCTTCTCTTGAACTGCATCAGAATTACAGTCTTGCGCTACAGCGCCACACTGGTCCAACCGCATTATTGCAGGCTCTTACATTTGGTCATATGGGATCAAACGACTGTCGACAATTTTTTGTTGTCGATAATGTCGACTAATCGTTTCGGGCCTACTGTCATTTAGCATTAGCTCACTTAGCACGTCTCCTCTTTTTCACCAGTTGCTATCCTCTAACCCCTAAGCACATGCTTTTTGTGCTGCACAACGAAGTAAAATCTTCTGTGGCAAAACCAGCCTGACCTCATCACTGTAATCAAGAGTATAATGAACCATATGAATACATCATATCATTACACTATAAATGTCCCACATACTGCCATTAAATTTCACAGAAAAAAAGAACAAGTTTAATCCTTCAGTAAGACAAAGCGGCAGCAAATGACGACCTTCCCTTCAAACATGATCATTAGAAGGAGATCGAAGGAAGACCCTGTGGAGGTTGCCTCACGGTCAGAGGGACACATCCTCTCTCCACTTTGCAACTCTGCAATTAGTGCTACTGAGCGGAGCCATTCACTGCAGCTAACTGACCCTTACAGACTGTCATCCGCAGTCCCGACACCTTGCTTCATTAGTGCCCAGCTGTACTGGGGTACTCTGGCCGTGCATATTGTTAAATGTCCTATTCATTTCTACATACCAAAAAAATAAAATAAAATAAAAATAAATAAATATGTTATATTTTATATGAAATATATTTTATAAAACATAACTCGCTGTAAATTTTATATAACTATATTTAAAAATAAACTAAATAGTACTGAAATATAATAAATAGAAAAAATATATATTACTTTTGTTTATAAATGTTTAAAATATTGTTAAATATACATATACACACACACACACATTACTGTTATTTTTTTTATTTTTATTTTTTCTGAAAAATACATTTAAAATATTTTTAATCTGGATAAAATAGTTTTTTTTCCAGGAAGGATGCATTAAATTGCACAAAACTGACAGTAAATACATTTACATTATGTATCTTTTAAATAAATGCTGTTCTTTTGAACTTTGTTCATCAAAGTATCTTAAAAAACAAAAACAAAAAACAAAAAAATTATCAACATTAGAATCATAGAAAAACCATGGGCCTGGCAACCTTAGTTTAAACTATGGATGATCAATTGAGACGATATATATATATATATATATATATATATATATATATATATATATATATATATATATATATATATATATATATATACATACATATATACACACAGGTGCATCTCAATAAATTAGAATGTCGTGGAAAAGTTCATTTATTTCAGTAATTCAACTCAAATTGTGAAACTCGTGTGTTAAATTCAATGCACACAGACTGAAGTAGTTTAAGTCTTTGGTTCTTTTAATTGTGATGATTTTGGCTCACATTTAACAAAAACCCACCAATTCACTATCTCAACAAATTAGAATACTTCATAAGACCAATAAAAAAACATTTTTAGTGAATTGTTGGCCTTCTGGAAAGTAGGCATTACACCAAATACACAAAAAAAAAATATTTTTAGCAATGTCATATGACCCCTTTAAGATAAAAAGATGCTGTTTTGTCTGTAATGAATTAAGTACTTGTTTTACAGCTAAAAATCCATCCTGATAGATTCAAATGCTTTTTAAGTCATCACTGAGACACACTCCACATCCTCTCAACCCATCAGACCACATATACACCCCTGAAGATCACTCATGTCTAAGATGACCCCTCCTTTACCTTCCATTTACCACTTAAGCACTCTCTTACTCAATTTCTCCTCCTTTCGTGCCATTAACTGGTTCAAGTGGAGTCTCTCATCAGATCTACCATTACAACCTGCACCTCTTGGACAAGTGATTATGCTCCGCCATAAAGAGTTCAACTGCCTATCTACAGACACTGTGAAGAATCCGGCAGAGTGCAAAGACATATGGGGTAGACATGATGGGACTTAAGCAGCTCACAACATACAAAAGCTTAATAATTAAGATCTCACACTTGGTATTCATAATGTCATTACTATAAAGTAGCAGTGTGGGACAAAAATCATCACAGTTTCCACAAAATATTACTGTTTTCAACATTGATAATAATAGGAAATGTTACTCGAGGGGCAAATCAGCATGTTAGAATAACTTCTGAAGGATCATGTGACACTGAAGAGTGGAGTAATGGCTGCTGAATATTAAATTGCATCATAATGTTTAAAAATATTACAGTTTTATGGTATTTTTGATTCAAATAAATGACCATAAGACCTTCAAAAACGATAAAAATAAATGAAAATATATAATATATGAAAAATACGTTGTTCGTTCATTTTTTACAACCTTATTTATATTTATTTAGTTACATTTTATTTTTATTTTTATTCTGCTTCATTTCTTTTACATTTAGTAATCACAGTGTCATCATTAGTGTAAAGTAATATTTATGAACACCATGTCACCAACAAACAACAAGATATATTTTCCAGTCACTTTCTATTTTTGACACACAGTTGCTTTCTATTTTTCTCACCACTAGATGCCTCACCACTGTGAGATCTCTCCGGACTCATTTAAACATCAAAAGCTGTATATTAAACATCAAATATATTCTAATTAGCTGCGATTCTGTCACTGTGTGCTTCTTTTCACATTGTGCCTAGCGGAAAACCACAACAAGGTCACTGTAAGCATATTACATATGCTCACATGTAAGCAGCCTGCAAATATGCAGTGTGATGATATGCATTTTAATTGCAGAAATGATGAAAGCAGTTTATTTCAACTAATGGAAATGAAAGTTCTCCAGAGGTTTCAATTTAATTATATGAAAGTGGATACGGGCTCAGCTAAGCTCGACTGTCTGCCTCCGTTTGATCAGAAACGTTTCTGACACCTTCAAAGAATCTGCTTACAGTCTGCTGAACTACAGACGATTGATTCGGCAAAATATTAACATTAGAGAACAGAGAAATGTACATAAAAACTCCAGATTTCCAGCATTTAACAAACAGCAATAACCTTGATAGTGCCATCTTTTCGAACAGTGCCGCACCTGCAAACAGACACAATGCTATGGCTACAATAAAAGAGCACACTTGGACTTGCAGAAAAGGCAGCGCTTTCATATACTATTCTCTCAGTTTACTGCCAACCAAGTGCTAAGTCTCCAAGTGCAAGACTTTAAATAATAGTTCATCCAAAAATGAAAATTGTATTTGTATCAATTTTTCTTCATGCTATTGTACTGCATGGCTTAAAGGAATAGTTCTACATCAGAACAGATGAAACCATATGAGAAATTTAGCATTACAACACTTGCTCACCAAATGATCCTCTGCAGTGAATGGGTGTTGTCAGAATAAAAGTTCAAACAGCTGATAAAAACATTTCAAGAATCCAGAGGCTCCAGTCCATCAGATATTGTGACGCAAAAACCTGTCTGTTTGTAATAAACAAATCCATCAAGACGTTTTTAACTTCAAACTGCTGAGTCCTCTATCCATAATAATGCTTTCTCATCTCAAAAAGTTGTCTCATCTGAATCGGGAGAGAAATATGAGCAGATCAAGCACTGTTTACAAGTGAAAACACTTCTAAACTAAAAGGATTTTACAGTGAGAGGACAACAGAGGATGGACTTTTTCACTGGAGGAAGCGTTATTATGGATTATTGACTTACATTTTCCATGTTTAAAGGTAAATTCACTGCAGTGGATCCATTTGTGAGCAAATGATGTACTGTAATGCTAAATTTCTCTGAATCTGTTCTGATGAAGAAACAAACTCATCTACATTGCCCTGTGAGTGAGTAAATTTTTGGTTGAACTATTCCTTTAAGAACTATTCCTTTAAGAAAGTGGTTTTGAATGGCATGAAAGTGAGTAAATGATGAACCATTCCTTTAAGCAGAAAATACAGAATGCAGAATAGGGATCGTTAAGTTGGCGACATTACTGGAGAAATGTTGGTCATGCTTCACGTGAGAGATGTGCTGACACGTTTGAGTAGAACTGCTGCAGTCATCACCAGCATGGGCGGCCAGCGGAAAAGACGAAGAAGAGAAAAACCAGGGGGATGAAATGGAGAAATGAGCAAACCATACTGCCTAACTCTACTGGCGATATACTACGTTACCCACGATTCCAATTGGGGCGGTGGAGGTGTGCTCCTCATTTGCTTTAAACATGACACCACCAATTATTTACGGACTGTTCCTGCAGAAACGCACAAACTCTCACGTATTGATGCCTCACACACTGGATTCAATGATTTAAATCTCACACAGACATAGCACACATGTAAGTGCCTTCATGGGCCATTTCCTGGGAAATGATGATGATCTTGCTCTTGTCATATTAGTAGGTAATCTCTCTGCGTTTGTCCATCTCAATCTATTTTTTGGGATAAAAATCTAAATAAAAATCTTTAGTAACATTAGAAACATTAATGTGAATATTAATCAATTTAAAGCATTCTTGCGTAATAAAAAAAGTTCTTGATAGCCTATGTAATGTCATACAAAGGTCACAAAATTTGTCAGTTCGCACTTTCTTCATATAGTGAACTACGTGTTATTCACTATTTAGTGAATGAGTCTGCAGTTTTGGACACAGTATATGCATGAATGGCTAAAATGCCTTTGTTGCTAATGCTTTCTCATGCACAAGATGTTATGATGGACATGTGCAAAGGCAAAAGGATTTTCCGTCCTCACTTTCCACTCTGATAGCTACTCTGGCATCGTCCTGATGCTTAGCTACATCATCACTAACAACCGATGTATATACAACTAGATATCGACTAAACTGTCTGAACGGATTAGATATTATCACTTGCAAAACAAGAGTGTGGAATGTCTGAAAACCAAATCGGATTTGTGTGCAGTGTTGAAAAGAATCCTAAGCTTCAAGTATACCTACACAAGTCCACTTATAATATTAGTCAAGGTAGACTGTAACAAATCATTGTCATTTAGGCTAGTTCTTGATTAAATTCCATCTGACTTTTTTAAAATAAACAAGCTGTTTTCCACTGTACCTTTAAGAGTTCTACTGTACAGCTACATGTTTAGTTCAATGTTTATGTAAACAGGGTTTGTCTACTTTAACCTGTTAGTTTTAAAAGAAAATCTTGTTTTTTCATGGTATGACCCTTATTAAGCCACCTTTGTCCACACAAACACACACAGGCGCCCTGTCATTTACGACACTCAAGCAATGAAGCCCTTTCATCACTCCTCCAGCCTCATCTTCGTGCCGCACCAGTGCATTAGCACTGACCTTAACTGCGGTTCAGCTTTTTCTCTTCTCTGTGTAGTGTGACGGCAACACATTCCTCTCCACCAATAAGCTGACTTAGAAGTTTTCTGATGGCTTCGTTTTAGCCTCCTCAATTCCCTACTCCTTTCAAGCTGTCAAAAAATGTTGTTAACCCTGCTTCCCTTGACAGAATCAACAGACTGGGAGTGTTATCCTGCTAAGTCTTTTCAACATTAAAGCAGAAACATGAAATAGAGCTAAAATAAACATTTGAAGGAGTCTTGGTCACTTTTGCCCTCTATTCCACCCTGAATTTAACCTCCTAACAAATACGGTTATAAACCAATGAGCCTGTCAGGAATTTTTCCAAGGTCTCCAGACCAGCAGGTGGCAACAATGAGCATCAAAAAACATAATTTTCACGTGACGTACAACTTAGCAATGGCTGCCTCTGAAATCACACACTTCTCTACTATATAGTAGGTGAAAAACAATGTGAAAATAAGAAGAGTCTCTTTTTCTTTTTTTTTCTCAGTTGTAATTTTTCTGGATTTGTTTGTTTGATTTTTATTTTCTGGACTCCATTTTCATGGTTAATGTAAAGTTTTATTATTCAAAAAGCATGTCTTGAAATCATGAAGATTAAAAGTTGAACAAAAAATACATTTGTAGGGCTCAATGAAATACATTTCATTTTATGATTTTTTTTTTTTTTTTTTTTTTCTGGTAATCAAAAATGAAGGCAGAAAACATTAACAAACATTTTTCTTGTAATCCAATGAAAATTAAAACCTTTTAACTTTTTGGCAAACAAAGTGCTGCACAACAGGTGTATTGTTAAAACATGAATATTGTGTGATTATTCCTTAAACAATAAAGTTTTAATAATAATTGTATTACTATTAGTATTAGTAGTATTACATCAAGACGTAAATTCTACTATAAAAAGTTATATATTTCTGTCATGATTTCTTCAAGTTTAACCGGACTTTTATTTCGATGAGTTGCCGTGAAGAGTTTTCTTTGTGTGTGTATATGATGTAACAACAGGTTTTCTAAAATGAAATAGTCAAATGCTCATAAAGTAACTTTCAGAGCAGCTCCTCCTCGGTCTGTTCGCCGCGGGGCCCACTCAAAGCGTGGGGCCCTGTGCAACTCCACCAGTTGCACTGCCCAAAGGACAGCCCTGCATATGGCCCTACAAATTCGGACACAACCATGATAGTCTTAAAACACGGGCCAATCAGGTGAATCTGGAGGTGGGATTTGCATGTTTACATACGGACAAGACCTACAATAGATGTCATATAGTACCATAGAAAAACCGTAAAACAGCTACCTTCTCCAGAGAACGTGAAAATGCCTTTTGCTCAGCTGCCATAAGCCACACTTTAAGATGTTAGTGTATTATGAAAGAGTAAGATCTAAGAATACCTCTTTTGAAGTGCTGGAGGTCTCTGAAGCACTTGTATATGTACTTTAGTTCCAAGGTGCATGAATATGTAAAGCTCTCAAGAGATACATATGATCTTGACACCTTTCATTGTACCAGTGACCAGCTGGTTGGCAGCTTTTAGCCCATAGCTGCTGCTTGCTCCTCAGGAGGCCTTAAAGAAACAGGCCCAGTGCAGTGCAATGTTCAGGCTTTGATCACGGCAGCCATTACGGCCCTCGCGGGGCTAATTGGTGAACCGGACTAGAACTGATTTCTGAGCGCTGCTCCCACAAGTGGAATAGGTCTTGTGGGATGCAATCATGAGCTGTGTCAGCAAGCTTTCATCAGCTTTAAAGTGGGGAACATGCACACATTTACTTGTAACCTTGAAATTTAAAGGGATAGATACAAGTAAAGTTACACAGTATGGAGGATTTACAGAAAAAGGAGGTCAGATGATTTCATAGCACAGAAAAAAAACAACTTTCTAGCCAAAGTAACATTCTATGAGATCAGCTGTCAAAACACAAAGAGAAAGTGAGCTGAAGCAATAATTAAACATAACCTCCTATTTTTCCTATATCGTTTGGAAGTCATTTTAGTCAGTAGGTTTGTTTGGGTGGTTAATATTTTAATTGAACCAGTTTTAAAATTCTGTTTATGTTGAATATCTTTTATATTGTGTTATATACAGGGTTCCCATGGCTACAAAAAATGTAAAATAGTGTTCTCAAGTCCTGTAAAAAGTCATGAAAAATTTATAAAATCTAAATACCTTAGATAGCAAATATGTAGTTTTATATTTGCGCTCTGCTCAAAAAAAAAGTGGCTGGATGTTGCTCTTGACTGCAAGCCATAGTGAGGTCAGATAAATCGGCTGAACTGATTCACAAATTGATGTGATTAATTTATAAATGTGTCTGAATTTGAATCATTTTTTATAACTTAATGTTATGAAGAAATCAATCAATAAATCATGGAACAAAATATGGAAATTCATTGGTCTAAACGTGAGAAACCTATATTGAAGACAATATAGTGAAAATCAACAGGTTTAAGATGAAATATATATCATAGTTGATTATATAACTACATAATACAGCAGATCAGTTTGCATTATTTATAAATGATAGACAACTAACAACAGAGGTTTATATGGTGGGATCTTCTACCCTGGGTTAGCTAACAACCTACTTCAAAAGTGTAGCTTGACTGTAGTTTAACTACTTGAAATAGATCAGGAAGCTAAAGTTTCAAAGTGTCTTCTTCAAAACTGCTTATATGAGGGAAACATTCAGGGCCATGTATATGAGGCAGAAATAATGAGGCATCGCCGCAGCGATAGATAACTCAAACTCAGGGCAGAAGTTTCCTTATTCTTTTTCTCTCTCTGTGCATATCAGCTCAATCTGTCCATCTCCCTCGCTGAATATCTCTCCCATCTACAGTGAGAGAAACTAGGCCATCAATCACCAGAGGGAAGGTATTCACAGAACATTCCGCTATTTCCACAAACATTTATGCAAATTTATGCACGCTTTATCACTATACTAAAAGTAAATACTTAACACTGATACATCCATCATTATCATTTGCACAGTCTAACAAGTGACAGTTTGATTGTGTGTAAATGTCAAACTAAACCATCCTGAAATCTTAGCACATTTCCGTTCTTATAAAAATAAAATGTTCAAGCAGGGTTGCCAGGCCACAATTACAATCACTTTCAGTGTGATTACACAATTAGTATGATGCACTGCTACTGCCACTTCTTTCTACTCATGTTCATCTGTATGTTTGATATTGTGTTTAAATTAATTAAAACGTGTAGTTGGGCACTAGAAAAGAGCACTAAATCTAGTTTATTTATATATAATAAACACACACACACACATACATATATACAGTTAAGTATATATTAAGTTTAAAATAATTTAACTTTCTATAAGTTATAAATATACATTTATATATTCTTTTACAATGTACTTATTTTACATATTTTATATATATATATATATATATATATATATACACACACTGTATAATCTACATATTATAAAATGAATGTAAAATAAGGTTAAAATAAGGTGTGTGTGTGTATGTATATATATTTATACAAACACACACACACACACACACACACACACACACACACACACTTTCAGAACTTCAATTATGCTTCAATGGAAACAAGATCGACAACATAGTTTGTGAATGTCAGATTTTCAATGTGGCCTCAGACTTGGATACAGCTGTATTACGAAACGTCAAAAAAACAAAGTGAAGCGAAGTGAAGATTTTAACAAATGCAGGAGAGGAGATTACAAGTCAAAGGGAATGAAAGAGGTGGCGACAGAAAGGGGGGAAAAGATGGCGTGGTTGGCAGGCAGTGCAGGAGGGCTCACAGGATGGAGTGGTGACATCTGGAGGGTGTCATAATTATAGAAGGGAGCCAAGCTGAGGGAAAAGGGACACTTCACAGTTGGCTCTGACACACAAGTCTCACTGCATAAACACCAGTGCAGAATTAAATCAGACCCTCTCCAGCAGGTCACCTGGGTTGTTAATCATTCACACCAAAGCTATTTAGATTATTTCAGACTTTCATTTGCAGCTGAGATTTTTATTTATATATTTATTTTTATTTTTTTCTAATAGAATGAGATTTGGATGTAGATATAGTAACAAGTCTGCCTATATATCTATCTAGCAGGAAACATGATCAAGAGTTAACTATGTCAGTCTGTGAGATCCACCTGATGAGTCAGATGTTTAAAACAATTATCCTGATAGCCAGGTGGGTGTGGATACAGGCATAATGACCTGACACACACACACACACACACATTCACACACTCTCCAAATCACTCTATCAGGGCAATGGTAAAGGAAAAGCTCATTTCCTCAACGTTAACAGATTTTATTTTATCTCAGTGTTATTTGCAGCAACAACTATAAGTAACCATTGGTAGGAATGTAAATATTTTTTTGTATCTCACTCAGATTGTTTTCCTGATCGTTTCATTTGTAATAAACAAACTGCAATTTACATTTTTTTTTATAAACCAAGAAGCGTTTGAGAAATGTGTTTGCTATTTCGTTATTTGTGCAGATAGTACACACCTCACCTTTACACATATACGAGTTGAGAATAAAAAAAAAGAGAGAAAGAAGAATAAAAGCCTGGGTTGAGCCCTTACAAAATCTCCAAATTCAGGGGATTGAACAAGGAAAATCACAGACACAGAAAAGAGATAAAAAGATAAACATTTTAGAGAAAGGACAAACGAAATATCACAAAAGCTGAGGTGTTAGAAAGAGTTAGACACACTGAATACAAACAAAAGATACAATAAAGAAAGATCTAAAATAAACCAGTAGCTAAAAGAGGAATGTTACAAGTTATATTACAGATTAAGCCTAGTTCTTGAGTGATGAGATTTTGAAATGATTCAACAGTGTAATCTAGTCCATAATTAGTTTTAAAAGCAATTGAATTAGGAGCATGATATGGCCATTAATTAATGGGATATATCAAGATTTACTGAGAAAAGCTCTTATATTAAGATAATTCAAAAGGCATTACCTTATTATGGCACTACAAGAGGCTTTATTTATATGTCTTACTGAACATGTTCGCTGGCCTACAATCTAAGAGTATCTATTTTGACATCATTTTCATAATTAATTGCACTAAATTACTGTTACATTAACAGCCCAAATTCAAACGGTACACTTTCAATTGAATTAAAATAAGGAATTTGTATAGCAGACTTCTGAATGTCATGACCTTCCAATCCATGTTATAATAACTCATCACTTATTTGCAAGCAATTCAAGCAATAGGGGAGCAGATAAACCAAGGATAGCAGAGAGGGTGGAAGGAGAGCAGGAAAATAGCATAACATAGCTCTAAATAGGGAATCAAATTCCATCATAAGAAATCCTACACAAAAGGCCCTTGATTTCCCTACTGGGACCACTATATGTAAGACAATGCAGCCAAGGAACTTGATCTGTTTGCATTAATGATCCCTTCTCACAGTCAATTACATGTAGCACAATGGACAAGATGTCCATTTCCAATCAATGACGGAAAGAAGGGGATGAGGAATGAATCTTTGTATAGCGGAGCACTAATAGCATGAATTAAGAGATAATTACGGCTATATCCATTCAACGTAATGTGGCAAAACCTTCCCCCGAAACTGTGGAGAATTAATTGCACACAAAATATGCATACACGTCTGGCGTACTTACAACACAAACACGAGCAAATTAATACACCTATACACCAGAACATTAATGATTAATTTAAGCCCCCGGCATGACAAATAAATAAATAAAAGCGCTCTCCCAGTCCGACAAGGAATTTATCTCAAGTGTGCTTTCTCATTATGAGTGAATGCTGAATTCTGCTACAAATGAGGAAAGAATGTATGCAATATACGTGAAGAAAATTAATCCAACGTCAGTAAATCAACAAGTGAAGTCAAGCACAGTAAACACTGTGATGGGTTTATTGCAGCTTTAAAGCCATGGCCCTGTTTTTGTTGTGAATTTGGATTAGACAACAGAAAGCTTAAAACAGAAAGCTTAAACAGAAAGCTTTATTTATGGTATGTGATCTAGTATAAGTAATCATTTTGCAGACACTTTTATCCAAAGTGACTTACAGTTCCCCTGAAGCACTGTTCAACGGTGGAAGCTCTTTAAAAGCCACTTATAATCTCTATACTTTTATGTCACATTTAAAATCATAGGAAGTAACAAATGCAAACATTAAATGGGACAACAATGACATTGGGACAGGGATGAATGGAAAAAGTGCAGGGAATTACACTTAAGTATAATTACTGTATTGTGTTAAAATGTACTCAGTTACATTTAAATGCAATTTAGTATTTAAAATAACATTTAAAAAAAAAAAAATGTTGTATGGCTTTTTTGTTTTATTTTTCTTTAAACTAGGAAAAAGAGTCCACTTCTATGGGCAACATTCACCGAAAAACCAATACGACAAAAACTATGGAAATAGTATACCCTCAGGACAAGTAAAATAAAATAAATAAAATAAATACAAAAATAATAAAAATAAATAAAATTAAATTAAATTAAATTAAATTAAATTAAATTAAATCACGCCAAAATCTACACCTATGGATCCACTCTGGCTCTTTTCCTGTATGGAGTTTGAGTGAATTGCGAAAGCTTGTGGAGCTGCTCTCCACAGCAGTGAAGAAGCATGCTGGAGAGCGTCCATTCAAAGCACTCCAACAGAGTAGAATGAGAAGAGTTATCATCCAGAATTATTTAATTAAACCCCATGAACACGCAGCACGCCAACTGTGTAATGGGGATCAAATACTGGCCAGCTATCAAAACCTTCATCATAATGCGCCTAGATGCACATGACACTTTTCCACGGTTTCGCACCAAAAGTGACAATCAGTGTGCTACTGAAAACACCTTTTATGCTAACACCTTTACGTTCAAGGGTGCAAAGGCCATATAATAATACACCTCTAAGCCTATGGCAAACTTTTATGCATAAGTGATGTGTTTACTTGTGTAAACCATCTTAGATCTTCCTTACAGCATTTAAATTGACAATAACAATTGATTATACTGAAAAGGCGAATGGAAATAGATATCGGCCGTGCTCATAAAACTACGTATAAACTCAATTATGGGGAATCGGGCTTGTAATTATTAACCTGTCGACTCTCTCAACATTAGATGGAGGGTTATTCCAGCAGGGAATTCAATAGCTTCCGTGCTTTACAATAAAAGCTCATTGGCTGTCATTTCTGATTCTTCCTTGTCATCCTGCAGGAACATAAAAGGCAATTATAGTGTCATTGTCTTTCTTTGAGACAATTGGGTTCCTGTCTTAGGCTCTTTTCACTGAAGTTGGGACATAATTACTAGAGTGGTATTGCAGTGTCTTTTGACATAAAGGAAGACATCACCACAAAGAGAAATGAATGTGTTTTCCACACATTTTATCTGTTCCTTCCCCTTACTTTTCTTTGTTCCGTGGGACAAGTACTTTGAAACTATCATAAAAGAGCCTCCCTGTTGATCAACTCGTAAAAACGACGGCCCAACTGAGAATCTAATGCACACAAACACATGCCGTAATGGAGGGCCCATTAGACAGAATCATCAGAGCGACCCACTGCTGAGATTCTCCTTTTTGCCATAATTCATAGTAATGATTATTTCTCAAACTTCACAGTGTTCACACTTTCATCAAAAGCACTGCCACTCAGTCATAATGACGTGTGCGCAGTCAGCCGAGACGTACAAAATCACTGGAGAGAAAGCGGCTACACATGAAATAGTTCAGAAACTATCTGTGAAAGGTGGGGTTTGCGTTAAACTTCTGAAATAAAGGTTTTGTTCCGTCGACAGCCGAATGGGTTACACCGTGACTCATTGCTCGCAACTCTGATGTTGGTGTGCTGGGATAAAACGTGATTCCTCTCTATTGACTCTCAGCATGCTGGGTTATGAAATGAGTCATCATTGCTGATAAAATTTAAGAATTGGCTCCCTTTGATCTCAATTGGCCACACCCAACAGGAAGTTCAGCTGGAATGACGGGGAAAATAATTGAAGTGCAATTCAAAGAAACTCAAAAAGTTAAAACTAAATGTACTAGAGTTTGGGGTTGGTAAGACTTTCTATGTTTTCGAGAGAAGTCATATGGCTGCATTTATTTGATTAAAAAATAAAATAAAAACAGTGAAATATTATTACAATTTAAAATAATTGTTTTCTATTTCAATATATAGGTAGTATAGGTAGTTTATTCTTGTGATGGAAAAGCTGAATTTTCAGCAGCTATTACTCCAGTCTTCAGTGTCACATGATCCTTCAAATATAGAAAGATAAGATAAGGATAGATAGATAGATAGATAGATAGATAGATAGATAGATAGATAGATAGATAGATAGGGTAGTCATAATTTTTCTTTTTTCTTTTTTTTAATTAAACAGTGGTTTACTGAACAAACTGTGTCTCGGTCTTTAAATAAACACAATTACAATTTACATAAGGATAAAAAAAAAATCTATATGCTGTAAACTGGAGCATACTACTATAATATTAAATGTTACAAACAACAGAGCCAAAACTATTACATTCAGTTATTTGTTCAGTTTTAGAATGTTGATTATTGTAGATATTATAATCAGCACTCAAAAAATTGTATGGAAACATGTAAACTGCATAAAAAACAACAATAACTTCTAAATCTAATTATGTTTCTACTCCAGTTCATTGTTGAAATATAATTATTTACACAGTAGCTAGCATAACTTGTTCTGATGACAGATTCATTTAAAAACATTAAATAATCAAGACATCACAAAACAGGTTAAGTGAAATATAATGAATATATGAGCTAATATAGTACATATATTTAATGAAATGTCCCCCCCCCTCCCCCCTCTCTCTCTCTCTCTCTCTCTCTCTCTCTCTCTCTCTCTCTCTCTCTATATATATATATACATATGAAGAGCTCATTTGCAAAAACAGATATCATATATATATATATATACACACACACACACACACACACACTCACTGGCCACTTTATTAGGTACACCTGTTCAATTGCTTGGTAACACAAATTGCTAATCAGCCAATCACATGGCAGCAACTCAATGCATTTAGGCATCTAGATGTGGTGAAGACGACTTGCTGAAGTTCAAACCGAGCATCAGAATGGGGAAGAAAGGGGATTTAAGTGACTTTGAACGTGGAATGGTTGTTGGTGCCAGACGGGCTGGTCTGAGTATTTCAAAAACTGCTGATCTACTGGGATTTTCACGCACAACCATCTCTAGGGTTTACAGAGAATGGTCCGAAAAAGAGAAATTATCCAGTGAGCGGCAGTTGTGTGGACGAAAATGGCTTGATGTCAGAGGTCAGAGGAGAATGGGCAGACTGGTTAGAGATGATAGAAAGGTAACAGTAACTCAAATAACCACTCGTTACAACCAAGGTATGCAGAATACTATCTCTGAATGCACAAAACGTCGAACCCTGAAGCAGATGGGCTGCAGCAGCAGAAGACCACACCAGGTGCCGCTCCTGTCAGCTGAGAACAGGAAACGGAGGCTACAATTCACACAGGCTCACCAAAACTGGACAATAGAAGACTGGAAAAACGTTGCCTGGTCTGATGAGTCTCGATTTCTGCTGCGACATTCAGGCCCCGTTTACACTAGCACGTTTTCGTTTTAAAACGCCGTTTTAGAATGAAAACGATCCCCGTTTACACTGGCGTTTCCGCTGCGTTTCAGAAACAATCTCAGTTTACACTACACAACTGAAAACGCATGTCACGTGACCATTCATGCAGGTACAACCATAGATATGTATATGCAGATCCCTATTATTTAGATGGCGGACGCATCTGTGTGCTTGGAGCGGTCGGATGTGGAATCTACCCATACATATCTACGGGTACAATACTGAGCATGATGTTATTGTTTACACGGTCGTCAAGGATACACAGAGCGAATGTGGGCAGCCACACCATCGTTTTCAAAAGTGTCCGTTTTGGTCCATTTACACTGAAACACAACCCCGGAGTTTTCAAACTAAAACGGGGTCTGCAGCGTTTTCAAAAGTCTCTGTTTTCGACCTCGAAAACACCGGAGTAGTGTAAATGATAGGCGTATCCGTAGCAAAAGTTATGCGTTTTAAAATGAAAATGCTCTAGTGTAAACGGGGCCTCAGATGGCAGGGTCAGAATTTGGCGTAAAGAACATGAGACAAAGCAGGATGCATGCTTTCAACAGTTCAGGCTGGTGGTGGTGGTGGTGTAATGGTGTGGGGGTATTTTCTTGGCAGACTTTGGGCTCCTTAATACCAATTGAGTATCGTTTAAACGCCATAGTCTACCTGAGTATTGTTGCTGACCATGTCCATCCCTTTATGACTAGAGTGTACCCATGTTCTGATGGCTACTTCCAGCAGGATAATGCACCATGTCACAAAGCTCAAATCATCTCAGACTGGTTTCTTGAACATGACAATGAATTCACTTTACTCAAATGGCCTCCACAGTCACCAGATCTCAATCCAATAGAGCACCTTTGGGATGTGGTGGAACGGGAGATTCGCATCATGGATGTGCAGCCGACAAATCTGCAGCAATTGCGTGATGCTGTCATGTCAATATGGACCAAAATCTCTGAGGAATGTTCCCAACACCTTGTTGAATCTATGCCACGAAGAATTAAGGCAGTTCTGAAGGCAAAAGGGGGTCCAACGCGGTACTAGCAAGGTGTACCTAATAAAGTGGCGTGTGTGTGTGTGTGTATATATTTGTATACTAATTATTGCTGGTAACTCTAACTCTGCATGAATTCACCAGTCTCAAATCTGTAAAACATGACTAGAGGCTTTTTCATATTCTCGTCTCAACTCTTTTTCTTTGTATTTCTGTTTTATTTGCTTAAGAGAAAGCCTCCTTGCTTTTATTTCTCTGTGAGAATAGCAGCTTCTCTAGTTTCCGTGGCCCAAAATCATCTGGAATTTTAATACTCTTGTCATCTTGAGCCTTTATCTTTTTAATTTTTCAAGCCCTTCTCTCAAAGTTACAAAGCACTCTTAATAATTCACGATGAAGTCCTTATCAAAGGGATAAAAACATTGATGAGGACACACTGTGCAAAATGAATCTGACTTGAATAATACAAATGAATTTATGCGATAACACCAGACCCTTAGTGCAAACTTTATCACGCTGAACAAACAGAGACTAAGGAAGAAAAGATGAAAAAAACACTTATATAATAAGCAGAAGTCTAAATTTCAACTAAATATGGTCTGTTGCACATTTGTGAAATTCAAAATGGAGGTTTGCGTTAGGCTTAGATGTTCAGGGGATTAGTCTAAAGTACGTGAAAGACAATAGGTACAGGACAGCCAGACACTTCCTCCCTCTCTCTCTCCGAGTGTGGCGTCTCTGTTTTCAGGATGAGCTACATTAGTCACCACTAAACAGGAACTGAGTGTCAGAATGATCTGATATGTGGCAGCCTGGATTAACTTCGGCAGAGGGTATCTGTCGCTTGGTGGATTTGTTTCTGAATGTCTGTGGAAACTGCAGTTTAGTGAGGTTTTTTTTTTTTAACTTCCTTTCTTGAGACCTTCATTCTTAAAAAGTTTGGAGCGCTAGAGTAAAACAAGTTCAACTTATTGGCACACACACAGACAATAAAGCCCCTGAAAAACAATTTTGTAAATCGTGTCAGACAAGCCTTGATAGGTTCATTGCAAACCTTGTCTCACCTCATTCAGAAACTTTGAGTTTCAAATGTGTAGGAAAAGCTTAGAAAACAGTTCCAGAATCTCGAAATACAGAGTGAAATATCAACAAAAACCAAACTACTGAATCAAATATTGACCACTGGCTGAGATGAAAGTTTGCTCATAACCTTGTGTGTGTGTTTATTGATTCAGCCGTAGCACTTCCTTCCCTCACTGTATGCTAGCAATGCAACATCAAAGAGTTTAGAAAAGTCAGTACAGAGGAGTTCAGCTTCCACAAGCATGCGCTCGATCTCACAAACACTCGGATCTACACACACACACACACATATTATTTTTTAGGAGATTTCAAGGAAATTTAAACTTACCTATACAGGAATATCCGAGTCATTAAAGGTGAATTGCAATGGGGAAAAAAACAGAGAAAAAATATTAGAAATTAGTTGTCAGCAATAAAAAGACAAACCATTAAATTTGCCACTTTCAATGATTAGCGTACAGATTATAGTCAAAAAAAAAAAAATTACTGACGTATCGCTCGAGACTGATATAAAAATGATAATTAAACTTTATTTGGAGCGCTACTTGTGCACAATGCACATTTCTGAATATTAAGCCTAAAATGTGTATTAATGTCACTACTGACGAGGACTGCATGATATTTGAATAATATCGGTCTTTAAATGCAAGATATTCAAAGTGCATCTAAAGTATACTTGCAATAGTTTCACTTTAGCACAATCAAATATACTTCAGTATATCTTTAGTTGGACTTCAGCACTATTAAAGTGCACTAAGCACACAATTAGTTGTTCCAGTTTAGCAGACTTTAAGTATGGCAGTTTAGTATACTAGAAATACAATTGCAGGGTTTTTTGATAAAGTACATAAATATGTAAATGTGTTCGTAGTATACTTTACATAAAATGTATTTAAAATACATTTTAGTATATTTATTTTTCACTAGGGTACACACACATATAAAATGCATTTTTATTAGTGCTGCCAAACGATTAATCGCAATTAATCACATCCAAAATAAAAGTTTTTGTTAACAGAATATATGTATGTGTACTGTGTATATTTATTATGTATATATGAATACACACACATGCATGTATATAGTTCAAAAATATTTACATATATTTACGTGTATATTCAGATTTATATAATTTATATTATATATAAATATATTTAATATATAAACATATTTTTCTTAAATATATACATGTATGTGTGTGTATTTATATATACATAATAAATATACACAGTACAAACACATTATGTAAACAAAAACTTTTATTTTGGATGCGATTAATCGCGATTAATCGTTTGACAGCACTAATTTTTATACATCAGGATTGCATACAAAACATGTAAAGCAACACAGATAACAGATTAACATTATCTATAAAATGTCTAATAAATACACAAAAACCATTCATGGAAAGTGCCATTAACCAAAATATAATAGATCAATGAAACTTCACTTTGGTTAATAATAGAGTACACTGTAAATTGAATTTATATCCCCTTTCATTTTTCCTTTTCGTCTGCTTTCTTCTACTCACTCCCTTCACTCATCTCAGTGCATCTCCATTCCACACTTCCCTTTTCTTTTCGTTTTCAAAATCTCCTATTCCTCCTATTTTGCTTCCAGGCAGTTGGATTAGAGACTGCAGGGCCCCGTTTTCCCCTCTCACCATCTTCCGTTTCTGTATTTAGCTCTCTCTTTCCCTGTTTCTGTCTTTCTCTCTCTCTCCCCTTCTATTTCTCCGCTTCATTCCAGATCACTGACTACTTGCAGGATGCCATGAAGACACTGCCATCGTGAGCTGACAGCCACATTAAAACAATGTTAATTAACAAATACCACTGGAACAACATCTATAAAAATGGCCTTTCTAAATTTGCCGACACTAATAAACAAACATTTCAGAATTAATTACAGTTTCACCTATGAACATATGTCGCTTGTGCATGGCCAATTAAAGAATTGTTAGATGTAGAAAATGAGGGCACTCGTAGGAACTGACAGACTCCTCATATTGACATTAGTCACTGTAAAAGCGCTGAATGATTTGACAGGGCTGATCTGCTAATACATTATGAAAAAAAAAAAAAAAATACAATAGGAAACATTGTGCTCATGATGCCAGAGTTTTCTAGATGGCTTACTGGCCCAAATCAAAAGCGCCTCTCTTGTTTCTATGGTGTTCGAGTCCCTCTGAAGTTGTGCTCTTTGACGGAGGTCAGCTTGAACGTGGTTTGATGGAGTGGGAAGTACGTTACTGAGTCTGAGGTGAAACCGAGTACTCGAGAAGTTATTTCGAACTAAAACAGAAGGGCCAAATCAGAGCGCGGGCACTTTGAGGAAGCGAATGTGACACTTGGGCTCTTGGCTATTAGAGGAACGTGTTTGTGAAGTACGCACTCAGCAGGTGGCTCTGGATGAAGTAAGGTATGACAGATGCGCAGGAACAGAAGTATGCACTTAGCAGGTCTCTACAAAGGGCGTACATTAGCATGGGGACAGCAGTATGTACTCTGCAGATGGTTGTAGGATACGAGGAAAGCGAATACCCAACATATCTTTTTTAGAGGTATATGTCCACCACGGATTGATACTAGTGTGCGTCTCCATCTGGTTGCCACCCCTGAGTTGTCCTTTTTAAATACCCCAATGGAGTTTAGAAACGGTCATCATATACACACCGAAAAAGCATTAAAGTGCATTTGCATGCTTGTGTGTGTGTGTTAGAATCGGGAACAAAGCCAGTAAACAGTTCCATTTAGCCTTCTGTGCTTTCCTTCATTGTCTATTCATAGATCTAATTAAGACTTTCTTGCTTCCTTTCTTTTATGTAAGTGCCTTGTTTTCAGGAGTGGAAATTAAGCCTTTGCTAAATTAATATCATAAGTGCTTAAGCAGCTATGATCAAGCGTCCTATTAGAGTAGGCTCAATTAGATGTGCGAATGTTTTTCTTACAGTCAATTCCCTTAAATGGGTGATTTTCCATTTCGCTTTTTCAGCCAGCTGACAAATAACACATCCCACCCGTTCCCTAATTCGCTATGTTAAATATGGCAATGACCTCTCTCTCTGTCTCGCTGGTGTGTGATTAGTATATGGTGCAACTAACAAAGATATGAAAAATCACAACGGTTAGAGTCCAAATAGGCTTTTAAAAAGGCTACACAAAGTTTCCAGAGCCAATGTCATCAATTAGGCTTAATGGAGGCATTAGAAACAAAAATCTCAAAACACTTTAAAATGATGTTTAGAAGAAAACAGGACAGTTTGAAACAATCCCATGACCCTTTCATGCCTGAAAATGAATCTCACTATTAAAAATAACAGTAATTAACAGTAAAATTATCCAGTAATTCAAGAAAAAAGAAAAAAAAATTAAATAATAAAACAAATAAATAATGAACTCAAAAAGTAAAAAAGTAGAACAGCTAACCTGAAAAATGGGAAATGAAAAAGGTAAGAGAAAGAAAAATAAAATGTTATTTATTGGTAGATATTGAATACATTTATTTATTGGATACATATATTTATTTGATATTTTTGCATGTTTATTTTCAACTATTTTATGTTTAGATTACCTCTGCAGTCATCTAAAGCTCAAATAAAGTGTATTATAATGTTCACGTTTTAACAATTTCTAAATGGAAGTAAATGTAATGTTTAAAATGACAGAATGACAGAAGTATTTTGAGAAAATAGTGTAACATGCTATTATTGGCCATTTATTAGTTATCGACCATAGCATAAAAATTTGAATTATTTCTTATATTTTTTTGTTATAAGCCAGAACTTTTAATCAGTGCATCCCTAGTGATTTTGATGATATTTGAAAGCATTTATCCACTTGCTTGTGGTTTGGAAATGGCAATGAATTACTGTTTCAGACACTAATATAACTTATATAATTGATTCGAGTTAAGTAATTGGTTATATAATTAATTCGAGTGAAAAAACAGATTAGCTAACCTGAAAAATGTGAAAAGGTAAGAGAAAGAAAATAACAAAGGAACATCTAATTTATACAAACTCAGCACTCTGTTCTCTCATACTGAGTGTGTGACAGCACATCCAGGAGCGAAGGATAGGATGGAGGAGGAGAGAAGAGTTGAGCTTCTGACAGAATGAGGGTTTTTTCCTGTGACTTCCTCTAAGGAGACTGCTGAGTGTGTGTGTGTGTGTGTGTGTGTGGAAAACACAGCACTGTCAGTCATTACAACTCTCAGCTTCACCACTCTCCCTTGAAGGAAGAGTCTATTTCCTGTCCCAGCAGGAAGTGACCAATGTCATCCTACAAACAGCCCTGACCAAGTCGGAGGGTGTAATGCCCTAATGAAATGCCCCATTAGCACACATGTATGGAAGGAATAGTTCACCTAAAAATGAAAATCTGTCATCATTTAGGGAATAGCCACACACATCACATTTGTGCATTGAAAAACGTGAGATGCGGATACCACAATTTTAGAGCTGTCATTCGTCACACTGACACAAGCGTTCTAGTACATGTTAACACTGGAAAAAAAAAAAATCTACGGAAAAGTAAAACTGCAAAAACACATTCTGTGTGAATGGCCCCTTAATCACCATGTCATTCCAAACCATTTTTTTTTTCTAAAATGAAATACGAGATAAAAAATGTATATATATACCATAATGTAGTTGTTATTCACTAAAAAAAATATGTCCTCCACAGCCCTCGAATCACATTGTGCTTCTTAATACTGAAACTTGACATATCTCAATCAGTTATGAAACACACAAGGACCAAATGAAGGTCATGTTTGAATGTCTCAGCATAAATTACATTTTTCAGCAAATGATGGCTTAAATTTGAGTTTTTCAATGCCTTCGGAAAAGAAATTGACAGCACCTGAACATTCTTTAAAGAAACCAAGTCATACGAGTTTGGAACGAAACAAGGGCGAGTAATTTTTTTTTTTTTTTTTACGCTGGAAAATAGAGGGAGCAGTATGCCTGTGGCCTTGAACATTCATATTTGTGCACCAGCTCCCCTCTACGCTCAGGGTGTCTGTTCAGCATGACTGCCTCAGACTGGCCAATCACCTCACTCCGTGTCTCAGGGTCCTCTGGGGTCCTTGCCGGGGCCCCAGCTTTGTGTCAAAGATAAATTGCGACTGATTGACCACTGAAGGGAGGTTTTTACAAAGTCTGATTTGCTATTCATCAAGGCCTGCAACAATCGTTCTCTCTCCCACGGTCGTTTCTGGTTTCTTTCTCCTTTCCAGACTGTCTGCTCTCTTTTCAATTATCTGGCTATCTCCATTTTCTTTTCATAGTCCTTCAACTTTTTTTGCTTCCTTCAGAATGTTTCTTAGCCTTGTCTGAGGTGCTTCTGTCCCATTTCTTTCGTAGTTGCTTCCTTTTAATGTTCGCCTCAAGTGACTCTCCACTACCGGCATCACAAGCACCCAAAAACAAACAAACTAATTAACTGTCCCCCATCCCACACTGCAGTGAATAAGCACTGATGATGGAGAGTTTCTTCTGTTTGCCAAAGACGGGCATAAATCTCAGCTAGTCAGAAATGCCGATACTGCAAACTCTCTAATGACGGTCGTTTGGAAAAGATTACAGGGCACCTGCCTGAAACCCCCGCAAAAAAAGCCACTGAGGGAGCCTCGCCGTAAAGCCTAATCATCACTTACACTGCCAGCTGTGCATTCCGTTAGATCATTTAATACACCAGAAAGTAAATAAATGAGAACTCGTATAAATAAATAACAAACATTCGTTCTGCGCTGCTGGACGCCATGTTGAGTGTCACAGTCTTAACCTGGATATTTCCATCAAGCTTTTGGGACACCACCACTGCGGTCACAGAGCTGCCAGATTAAAGGAACAGTTTACACAAAACAGAATTTACTCACCCTCATTTCCTGGACACTCTTTTCAATATTATGGAAGTGAATGAAGACAGGGGCTGTCAAGCTTCAATACAGACACAAACCAACACATGAATCATTTAAAATATGACTCTGCATTATTTTGCAAGCCATTTGATAGCATTGTGGTATTTAGACATTTGTTAGGATCCATAATATATCAGTATTACATACTGTAGGTTATTGGCTAATATAAAATATTAGGTTACACTTTATTTTAAGGTGTCCATGTTAAAATGTAATCATACATTTAAGTACTGAGTAATATTAATTAACTACATGTACTTACTATTGTCACAATACACGGCGGAGACAACAGGTAAGTGAATCAAAGGTAAGTTTATTGACAGGTTGGCATAGGAAGATCGTAGGGAGCAATGACAGGTGAGATTCCAACACGTAGTAAAGTTCAAAGAGTCTTAGCTGTGTACTGATGTTTGGTTTCTGTGCAGGTTCGTGGGGAGTTCGAGATCCAGGAGCGAAGGAGTGCAACGTAGGAAAGTCGTCGGAGGCCTAAAGGTAAGTAGAGACAGGTAAGTAGCATCAAGGGAGTCTGGTAAAGTTCAGGGTAGTGAACGGTGTGAGCCGGGGAGGATTCTGGGGTATGGAGTCCAGAGCTGGTGACTGGTGACAGAACTCGTGACATCACTCCCCCCTCCCCAAAGGCGCATACCGCGCCGTACAACAACCGATCTGGTGGGCGATCTGGAGGCGTCAATGAGCAGAGTTCGGGGATGGACGGCCTCCAGGGCGGCGCCCGTTCCGGCACCCATGGCGGAGCAGGGAGCTCGGGAGGCCATGGCAGTGCAGGGAACTCAGGAGGCCATGGCAGATCAGGAGACTCGGGAGGCCATGGCAGGTCCAGGGACTCGGGAGGCCATGGCGGTGCAGGGAGCTCGGGAGGCCATGGCGGTGCAGGTGACTCGGGAGGCCATGGTGGTGCAGGTGACTCGGGAGGCCATGGTGGTGCAGGAAACTCAGGAGGCCATGGCGGCCCTGCCTCCGAGGCCGTGGCCCCAGCCCCCGCCCTGGCCTCTACGGCTGGAGCCATACTACCCCCACCCCAAAAAAATACTTGGGGGAGCTTACGGGGCATAACTCGGGGACAGGAGCCCTCCCTGGGCTTAACGGGAGATCAGAAGCCCTCCCTAGGCTTAACAGGGGATCCGGAGGCCTCCCTGGGCTTAACGGGAGATCAGGAGCCCTCCCTGGGCTGAACTGGGGATCAGGAGCCCTCCCTGGGCTGGACCGGGGATCAGGAGCCCTCACTGGGCTGAACCGGGGATCAGGAGCCCTCACTGGGCTGAACCGGGGATCAGGAGCCCTCACTGGGCTGAACCGGGGATTAGGAGCCCTCACTGGGCTTACCTCGAGAACAGGAGCCCTTCCTGGGCTTAACTCGGGAACAGGAGCCTTTCCTGGGCTTAACTCGGGAACAGGAGCCCTTACTGGGCTTATCTCGGGAACAGGAGCCCTTCCTGGGCTTACCTCAGGAACAGGAGCCCTCTGTGGGCTTGACTCGGGAACAGGAGCCCTCACTGGGCTTATCTCGGGAACTGGAGCCCTTCCTGGGCTTAACTCGGGAACTGGAGCCCTTCCTGGGCTTAACTGGAGAACAGGAGCCCTCACTGGGCTTCTCTCGGGAACTGGAGCCCTTCCTGGGCTTAACTCGGGAACAGGAGCCCTCACTGGGCTGAACGGGGAATCAGGAGCCCTCACTGGGCTTAACTCTGTAACAGGAGCCCATCCTGAGCTTAACTCGGGAACAGGAGTGCGCTTACATGGAGCTGGCACAGGAGGACGTTCGGGAGAAGCAGGCACAGCTAAGCGCTTTCGTGGAGCCGGTACTGGAGGGCGCTCTGGAGGAGCCGTAACCGGCAGGCTTGCCACAGGAACCGCCGGCAGGCTTGACTTCGGCGGGCTCGAGTTAACCGCGGACGGCGGCGGGCTTGAGTCAGCAGCGGCTGGCATTTCCGGACTGAGGACGAGGGCGGAACCCTGGAGGACACAGGGGTATTTGGGGCCGGGCAGGCGGTCCGAGCCGTTGGCGCGGTATGTGGGGGTTCCTGGCGTGAGGTGAGCTGGCGCGACGTGGTGTGCTTCTGAGTGGGCTGGACGACGAGGCTTGGGAAGTTCCTTAACTTCATTAATTTCAAAGTTAGAACCATTTAAAAAGAGCATGAGATTAGTCAGTTCGATCAGGGGAAAATCCGAGACAGGAAGATCACAACGGATTATCTCATCGTCCAGCCCCAGCAGAAAGCACGCACCAAGAGGGGCATCGTGCCAGCTCAGCTGGTGAACTAGCTCACAGAAATCCTCCACATACCGCTCCAACCTCCGACCAGCCGTAGGAGGTTGACAGCTTATCCTCAGCCATCATCATATTGTTGGGTCCGATCTTCTGTCACAATACACGGCAGAGACAACAGATAAGTGAATCAAAGGCAGGTTTATTGACAGGTTGGCATAGGAAGATCGTAGGGAGCAATGACAGGTGAGATTCCAACACGTGGTAAAGTTCAAAGAGTCTTAGCTGTGTACTGATGTTTGGTTTCTGTGCAGGTTCGTGGGGAGTTCGGGATCCAGGAGCGAAGGAGTGCAACGTAGGAAGGTCGTCAGAGGTCTAAAGGTAAGTAGAGACAGGTAAGTAGCATCAAGGGAGTCTGGAAAAGTTCAGGGTAGTGAACGGTGTGAGCCGGGGAGGATTCTGGGGTACGGAGTCCAGAGCTGGTGACTGGTGACAGAGAACTCGTGACAACTAGATGGTTAGGGTTAGGATTAGGGTTTGGTTTACTTACATGTAATTATGCAAAATTTATTGTTATTATAATAGTAAGTACATGTAACATGTAACAAGGACACCATAAAATAAAGTGTTACCAAAGTTTTTTTTATTTTTATTATTATTATTATTATTTATTGGTAGATATTGGATACATTTTGACTGATACTTGACATTTTTGCATGTTCATTTTGACCTGTTTTGAAGTTTAAGATAAATTAAGATTACCTCTCCTGTTATCTAATGCTCAATTAAAAGTTAATCTTTAAAAATACTATTAATTTAAAAATACTGTAATCTCAAACTATCAATTTTTTCATATTGTGTATTATAATGTTCATTTTTTAACAATTTCTAAATGCAACTTTTAAAATGACAGAATTTAGTCTTTTGAGAAAAAAGTGAAACATTTTAATATTGGCCATTTATTAGTAATCGGCCATAACATGAAATGCAAGTTATCACTTATTTTTTTGTTATAAGCCAGAACTTTTAATCAATGCATCCCTAGTGATTTTGTTGCTAGCAAATTCTCCAAATATTCACTTTGTGTCCCTCGATATAAATAATCTCTGGGATGAGGATCAGTAAATAACGCCAGAATTTATTTTTGCACGAACTGTTACTCCGAGAATGACAGAAACTAGTGACTAAACTTCTATAACGACAGTGCAACGCCTCATAGCGACATGAAAAAGAGCCAAATGGAGACGTTAATGAGCACACACTGTAAACTGATGCTGATTTTCTCGTACAGCAGCTGAAGATGCAGTCAAAACAGTTCTGATTTATGTATGGCTCCCAGTACTGCCGTAATGGAGCACTTTCTGTCTTTTCACGTTAAGCATGATAGTATATCAGCGGGGTCTGTTATGACCTAGTTGTCAGTTACGTAACCGGCCCAGCTGATATATTATTGCTATGAGTTTTGTCTTTCATATGTTTCAGATCTAGCAGTTATCTTTGAATCCCACAAATGGAAGACAGAGTCTAACTGTTTTAACAACATGAGCAACCTTACTACTTTAGACATTACTCATCCACAATTTTAAATCTCTTCTGTCGGCACATTTACATACTCGAAAACAGCCATCAAGCCACCAGAATCCAGGTACTGTGAAAAAAATTCTTTGATCTCCAGACAGACGTGCTGGAAGTAACAGGCGGATGGGATAGCTGCTGTCAGTGCTCGAGACAGGATTGTGCTGGTCAGCCTGATCCCTCATGGTCTGTTTGCCCAGAGAGCGAAGCAGTCACGGCTGAGAAGAGCGAGCCACAGCACAACAGTGGATTATTAGACACAGAGCAGAAAGAGCTGAAGGGGTTCAAGGTCCAAAAGGCCTCAGTCCACAGAGGACAGAAATAGACACCAAAATACTGAGTCAGTGATGCTAGGATCTGAGTGAGAGACAGAGAGAGACTGGAATCATAATGATGATTAGAATGAAGATATTTTAAGGATGAAAATGATAAGTGGAAGTGCTGTAAACTATGAGAATATTTCTTCATGACAACGATGAGAATATTTTTTTCAATGATACAATGCAAAGATGATCATAGAAAACTTTTACATTTTCCAGTAACACTGAGGATGATTATGAGAAATGAGAAATATGATTATAATTAAGACATTTTATTGATGAGGATAATGGAGATCAGGATGATGGTGATGATGATGATGATGATACTTAATATGATGATGAAAATGATGAAAATGGTCAGAATGAAGATATTAGATGATGATTGTGATGGTCATCATCAGAATGAATGAAAATATTTCAGTGATGATGATGATGATGAAGATCAGAATGAAGACATTTCTAAAATGATGATAATGGATGAGGATAATGATGTTTCAATGATGAAGATGAGGAAGATGATCAAAAAGAAGATTTCGACTGATGATGATGATGATGATGATAATGAAGAATATATTTTTAACAATAGTGATGAAGACAATGAGAATGAAGATATTTCAACAATGATGATGATGATACTTTAACAATGACAATTGTGATGATGATGATGATACTTTAACAATGACAACTGTGATGATGATGATACTTTAACAATGACAACTGTGATGATGATGATGATGATGATGATGGTGGTGGTGGTGATGGTGATGAAGATCACAATGAAGATATTTCAACAATGACGGCAGTTAAAGACATTTCAACAATGAGGAGGATTAAGATGACCAGAATGAAGACATTTCAAAGATGATCAGTGGCGGCGCTAGGTTGGGGCTTGACGGGGCTATAGCCCCATCAGAAACTTGCTTAGCCCCGGCACAGCCCCCCGCCAAGGATTTCCAAATGATTTTCCTGTTTTTATAACTCTCGGTGTCACTCTCATTAACACTGAAAAATAAACATTAAAAACCTAAAAAAAAGTGCCTAATATGTGGCCTATAAACAATTGATATTATGGGGCAGGGGTCAAGCAGCTCAAGCAAGCAACGTGCAAACTTTGCGCAAGACAGTGAAGGTCAATTCACTATAGAGAAAGTGAAATTAAACAAAAAAAAAAAAAAAAAAACTCACGGCAAACGTTGCATTAACGGCGCATATTCTCTTTGAGACAACGAGAGATGAATCTACTCTAACATATGCTGATAACGGTATATAACTGTCTTAATTATTCCCTTAATATTTCTTTTGTGGCTCGTATAGTGAAAAACATGAGAAGAAACGTATTTCACGTTAAACATGTTGTTTTTGAAAATCAGTGCCTGAAATAAAGCTGCTCTGAATTGTCATTGATGATTGCAGTGTTAATAATTTTAATTATAGGCTTATAATTCATTGTATAAATTAATAGACCTGTTTTAAAAAATCTTTTTAAAAACATTTTCAGTGAGGAGTAAGCTAATAGACTAGCGGAGAGTGGGGCACAAAGTAACACTTTTTGACTTTCTCAAATTGTGTAAATCCACATGGGGTTCAGAGTATAATTTTTGATGCACAGTAATTTCACACTTGTCTAGTTCAAATATGTCGCTTTATTTCATAATTACAGTGTATATGTTTTTCTATATTTACCCTCAAAAATTGAAAGTGAAATGTGACAACATGCCCCGTAGGTGGGGTACATTGTAACATTTGAGGGGCACATTGTAACATGATCATATGACAGCTTAAAATATTATCTGATCTCATGAAAAAAAATATACAAGACAAACTAAAATATTTTGTCAATAAAATAAAATAATTATTTCAAATAAAATAATGGCAATTTTTAAGAATTAAAAATTATTTGATTTTTGAATTTGACAATGAACACATTGCAACCATGCTTGGGATGGCCCACATAAACAAACCAAAATGCTTTACATGTCTTGAAATAATAATTTCTGAACATTAAACATTGACTGTCAGTCTTTATTCATCTGTTTCTCATCGTTTCTCTTTAAAATGTATTAAAGTAAATAGTGTGAATTACATCGCTAATGTCATAGAATAGCAGGCAGGGCACATTGTAACGCAGTGTTACAACGTTCCCCATCTGCGCAACTGGAATTTAAAACCGGTTAGTGTCTTCTGCTAGTTATTGAAGCATTAAAAAATAATCTAAACTGATAAATAACAGATTGGAGATTAAAATAATAGCAGATTTGTTTTATTTTAAATGAGTAATAAAAACTGAGATGAAAAATTCACTTATGCCAGAAATATAATTTTACTATGGTAAAATAAATGTTCAGCAATATCTTTAAAAGACTTTTGAATTTTGGTGCACTTTTTTTCTCTATATAATGTTGATATGGTAATTAGTAAATACTGTAAATTTGGTTATGCTAGCATGTGTGGAAATATTTAAACCACGTGTGTCACAACTAACCCTGTGTTACTGTCATGCCCCTGGACTGTTTTGTTGTGGTTTTTGCTCCCCATGTGTTCCCCTGTGATTCCAGTATTAAAGACTGTTCAATGTTTCTCCACGTCTCTCTCTCTTTCCTCCCAACGAATCGTGACAGAAGACCCGACCCAAAAACAGTAACCTCCATGTTTTACCCTCCGCTTTGTTTCCCGTTTTTTCCCAATGTTTTTCTTTCCGTTGTGTGTCTATGGCTCCTTCGCCCCGAATTCCTCCTCCTCCTCCTGCTGGAGCAGGGGGAGCGTTCGCTCGAGGACCATACTAGACTGTTCCTGATGCTAGCTAATACCACCAGCTACCCGGACGACACGCTCTGCGCGTTCTATGACGCCAGCCTGAACACCGCGTGCAGAGCACTGTCGTCCGAAGATGGTCCTCGAGCAGAATTCGCCGCCTTCGTGGAGTGGATTCTGGCGAGAAATGGATTGCCACTCACAATCTGCCCCGTAGATGATCTCGCCAGATCCACTCCTGACCCAGAGTCCAGCCCACCAACTCCCCGCGGTGCGGAGCATCAGCCCGAGCCCACCGATGACGGAGAGCCATTTTCCGCTACTATCCACGAGCCAGTGCCAAACCGAGCGACTGAGCGGAAGATCGTCCCGGAAGTTGAGCCCAACACGTCAGATCAGGTGCGAGAGCCGGCAACAGTGCCCATCACGAGGTAGCCAGCCGTAGACGGTGTGAGCGCGGAGTGGAGCTCCGCCTCCTGCACCGCGGCTGAGGGTGAGCTGATAGGACATCTGGGGCTGCTGGACTTTGAGGGGGATCTGGCTGATTGGGACACGGCTCTGGAGGCCGACATTCCCCCACTCCCCTCTCCTTCGTCCTGGCTGGTCCCGTCCAGCCCTCCTTCGTCTCCGCTGGTCCCATCCAGCTCCGCGACTCCAGAGCGCCCTCCAGTGCATCCTCCAGTGCCTGCTCCTCGAAAGTGCACTCCAGTGCCGGCTCCCCGAAAGTGTCCTCCAGAACCCGCGCCTCCAGAGCACCCCCCAGTGTCAACTCCCGTTCCAGAGTTTCACCCTGAAAGCCCAGAGGCTGACAAATGCCCGCCCTCCCACCCGCTCTTGACTCCTCCACCGCTGTCGTCTGGCAGCCCCTCTGCTTGCCCTCAGCCCACCATCAATGTGGTGCGAGCCCCACGGGACTGCCATCCTCCAGCGTCATCGGGGTTGGAGTATCCCTCACCTCCACCTCCAGCCTCCTCGGCCCGGACTCCGCCTCGGTCCGTGGATCCAGCGGCTCCACCTCGGCTCCTAGCTCCTTCGCCTCCACCATCACCCGTCGATCCTCCAGCTCCACCGGGCTCCCTCGTCCCTCCGGCTCCGCCTTGGTCGGGCGTCGTCCCGCCATCGACTCAGGACTCCGCTCCTACGGCTGCACCTCGTCGCTCCGTCCCACCGGCTCCGTTGGGCTCCTTCTTCCCGCCAGCTCCACCTTGGTCCTCAGTCGCTCCGGTTCCGCCGCAGATTTCCGGAGCTCCCTCTCCACATCGGTCGCCAGAGCCCTCGGCTACACCCTGGCCCTCCGGATCCTCGGCATCCCCCTGGCTCGTTGGCTCTCCGTCTCCGCCTCGGGCTCCTCCACCACCTGCTCCACCTCCGTTGGTCGGCCCCCTGGAGTCAGCGGCCATTCCTCCTCCATGGCTCCTCCCTCCGTCGGCTCCACCGTGGGCCATCATCATGGCTGTGGCCTGGGTCCTGCCAGGCTCCTCCTGCTCCGGGTCCCTCCTGTCTCCTCCCTGGCTCCTTCCTCCTTCGTCGTCTCCCTGGTCTCTGTCTGCCGGCCCCCTCCCGGTTGTCCGTCCTCCTCCTGAGCCTCCGCCATTGTTCCCACCCATTTCTCCCCCCCCCTGTTGTTCCACGGTGCGAGGACGCACCTTCCGGGAGGGGGGAGTAATGTCACGCCCCTGGACTGTTTTGTTGTGGTTTTTGCTCCCCATGTGTTCCCCTGTGATTCCAGTATTAAAGACTGTTCAACGATTCAACACGTCTCTCTCACGTTCCTCCCAACGAATCGTGACAGTTACATTGTGCCCCGCACTCACCTATTTTATTATCCTTTTTTATTACCCTTGCGAGGCAATAATTTCATGTAATTTAATAATAAAAGTAATCTAATAATAATAGGCCTAATAAGAAGAATGTAACAGGCCTACATTAATTGGAAATGCTAAATCCTCTTAATATTGCCAATTTTTGATGCTTATCTCTGGCTATCATCGACACATGATGCCATGCAAATCAGCACGGGGAGGCTATCACTGGCAATGTGTGCCCGTGTGGAAATAGTTTTATGAATTGTAAAAAAAAAAAAAAAAAAAAAAAAAAAAAAAAATTGTAGTTTTATTGAATTGAAAATAGAAAAACTCCCAACTTTCTCTCTTTTCTATATTCGTTCAAAACTTATATTACTTTGTAAGTGTCATATTTGGCAGTTGGCATTACTATATTACTAATAACAGTGGCATATGAGAAGTTGAATACCACAGAAAAATCCTGGAGCCGCCACTGAAGATGATGATGATGATTTTGGTGATTCTGATGATAATAATGACGAATAGGACAGAAATCATTATGGACATTTCAGACTGAAAGTGACAATAATGTTCAGCACCAAGATCCTTCAACAGTGATGATGATGACGATGATGATGATGATGATGGTGATGATGATAACAGGTTTTTCTACAAAACAATACTGAGAAAATCGCACCCACACCCTCAGAGTTAAACAAGTTTGAGTTTGTGGACTTGAGTGTGGGTTCTCAACAGTTGTAGGAGTAATTGAAGTAGCAGTAAGTTTAGCACAAGCGTGAGCTCTAGATGACATCCAGCAGTGTGTGGGAGTGAGGAAAGAGTGCTGTGTCACAAATTTTCAAACGCTATCAGAGGTCGCCATTAATTGAGGCGGCAGGCTATTAGTTACAGTGGCACTGTAAGTAGTGAAATTACTTTTGAACTTCTGAAGTATACACTGACTGTGCTAATCGCTGGAGAGTCATTGGTAATTTCCACAGAAATTGCAGCTGATAACCATGAAATACTTGGTAGGGAAGCTGTGTATCAAAATATTCAGTATTTCAGAGCTTGATTGGAAATTGGACTGCACTCTGGGATACGGGTTACTCACAAATTCAATTTGCTGGTCGTTAAAAAGCAATTCCAAAAAAAAAAAAAAGAAATGGAAAAAAAAAGAAAAAAGTCATCAAAACAGTCATCAAAAACTCTGGGATAATTGTTATTCACTGAAGCTTTAAGAATGCGATTGAATGTTTAACCGATGAGTCGTTGCCATGGTGCCATTCATGTTGAGAAAGAACCGATCCTCACTCTCACAGTGCCAGAGGAATGGCGTGGGGATTGATTCATTGCTATTTAGATCGACATTATTTACACTGGTGAATGCTGCCAATGGCCGGAGTTCACCTCCAAAAAAGATCGGCTCTATAGAACATTTAGTGCTGGATTGTGACAGCCACAGGATTGTGTCGTCTGCATTGAGAAATGTTTTCCCTGCATTTTTATGGGTAAAGAAGCCATCACAATGCCTCTGCTGTGAGTGACAGGAAGGTTTGTGGTTAAGAGGTTCTGATTGATGTGCAACGCTTGAGTTTTCAAACACCTCATGGGCCAAACTTTGACATGCAGTCAATGCAGGCGAAAAATAACACTTGAAACAAATATAAAGCTTCTTAAAGGAATGTTCTGGTTTAAATACAAGTTATAAAGAGAGTTGAGTCAAAAATAGAAAAAAATCTGTCATCTGTCATTCCAAACCTGCATGACTTTCTTCTGTGGAAAACAAAAGGACATACTTTGAAGAACATGTATTTTTTGTCCATACAAATCTGTGTGGTCCAGTGTGATTTTTGGCCCCATTAACTTTCATTATGTGCATTTCTGATTAGAATAATCTAACCAGATTAATTACGCTGGTAACATAACCAGAGAAGTTCATCCATCTAGAACATTAGTTTTACTGTTAAAAGGTTGATTCACACAACTCTTTAACACCTTTTGGCCTTTTTGCCATTTCTTTGATAGAGACAGTCAGAAAAGAGGCAGGAAACGAATACAAATGTTGATTTTCTACACAAACTCCTATTGTAAATGCATTACTGCACATGAGGGATGAGATGCTGTCAATAAAAATGACCCTCTTTTGAACCCTAAATGTTCATTGCAGGATCAAACCACGGAAGTTCAGGTCAACTTATTTGAAAGGTTATGATACATCCCTTATCAAGTTGAAAGTAAAAAGGCTGCGCTAGAAAAGAGCTGACTGACAAAGTCAGTCCGACATGACACATCTTGAGAAGTCAAAATAAAAGAAGGCTTTAATTATGATTTTAAAGCAATATCATAATGACATTATACTCTTCACAGGCTAGTTTCACATCTTAGAGCAAATTAATTCCTCGTTCTCTTTTTTCTCTCTCTGTTTCTAAATTTATTACAAAGGTTAAAGACTGATTGCAAAAGTCAACCAATTTAATGGCTTAATTAGCTATGTACACTGTGCTAAATTCATTTTAAGGTTTGAAGTGCTAAGATGGTTTTCATGTTTCACTTTATGCACTCTGCAAATCAAGAGTAGGTCAAGTCTTTAAACATCCTACAGCTTATGCTCTAAAGAAAAAGAAATGGGAATTAATGTCTTGTTATATTTATATGTGAACGCTAAGTTCATCACATTTGCTCCGTTGTACTCTCTAAAGTGAGCAGGATTAAATTTTATTCTTGTTCTGGGCTGTACTTACTGCACAGTACTTCCATAACATTTTTTCTTTCACTCCTCATTAGTATCTCAGTCAAAGCAGCAGAAAACCATCAAAATACATTTATGGATCGGCTATACTGCTGTTTCGAGAGGCAATGCATGATGGGACATTAATATTCAAGCCAGCGTCAGGTCTAAGCCAATGTTCAGGGTCACTGATCTGTGACATCATAATCCAACAAAATCTTCTTCCAACGCAACGCAACGATGTACACAGCAGGATGTTTAAAGCCAATCAGAGTTATTGAATATTCTGAGTGCTGACGGTAGTATCCAGTCGCCTTTGATGAAATTAGTTCGGTAAAACACATACATTGCAAGGTCACGCATTTGCGATCTTAGAATATTAACCAAGGTCTCCAGTGGAGGGAAAGCTTACATAAAGTTAATTAAACTTTCATAGCAAGCATTTATATTTCACAGAGCTGGTTGTAAGATCTGCTGCTGCAATTACTGAGGGTGGATGATACTGCTGAATGAGAAGAGGGTTGAGTGTTTGTTTAAAATTTTCATTCTAAATACACTGGCCTGACAGCTGGCTGCTGTGCTGGGTTTTCCGTACACATCTGCTTCCCTGTGTCTGGGTCAATGACATACAAGTTTATAAAGAAAAAGAAAAAAAAAAATCTATAAAAAAAAAAGAAAAAAAAAAAAAAAAAAAAAAAGTTTAAAACAGACATGCCAAGATCTTATACAATTCAATGCTAATTTCAAGAACATTTTCAATCAAGTGAGACTTAAAAGTATGCTGTAACCATAAAGTATTTGAAAAAAACTAAAAACATTTTCTATTTAAATGCAATAATTTAAAATATTTTATGTAAGGCTTAAATATGTTTGTGCACACATCTGAATTATTTAGTCAAAAGTTTTTTAGTTAAAAGTTTAAATATATTAGTGTATTTTTCATAAATATCAAGGTTTTGAGGAGCCACACCACATGACATCTTACAATCGGAACTAACCTTAAGTTGAAACAAAAACTCAAACACCAAATGACCAAACAGACAAATGTTTTTCACTTAGATTTGTCCAATAAAAAAAAAAAAAAAAAAAAAAAAAAAAAAAAAGCCATTGCATATAAATTGCATTTTTTTTTAAAATAAATTAACAGAAAAAAAGCTTCATGTTATTGCTAGGGCCCTATGATTTCCGCAATACAGAAAATGCAGATGGAATCCCGTCATAAAAATGGAATTTACTGTATAGCAAATGTCATGGAATTTGCCAAATTTTGAATGGATAGATCAAAAATAGGTCAGTACACAAATCAAAACATGACATGGACTCGTGTCTGTCAATATTAAGCCGCAAATATACTATTCAAACATGAATCCTGCAAATTCTGAGTGTCTATGTGTGAATGAATGCCGCAGAAGCGTTTTTTTTTTTTTTTTTTTTGAAGAAAAACTATCGTCATGTCATCATATACAAACAGAAACTTAAAAGGTCTTCACAGCAACCCATCAAAATAAAAGTTTCGTTTACCTTGAAGAAACTGTGAAAGAAATATATTACTTAACGTAATGATTGTACTACTACAGCTGCTAATAAAATTATTATTAAAACATTATTTATAAAGTAATATTAACCAGAAATTTCACCAGAATTTATTTTAGCAGAAAATTTTAAATACACAACACAGCATTTCTGAAAAATAAAAATAAAAATAGATAAATAAATATTTTTAATAAACCAGAGATGTTTTTAATTATTACAATTAATAAAACCATTTAAATGGAATCCAGAAAATGAATGAAAAACAGAATTTGGTAAAAAAAAAAAATAAAAGATAAAAATTGAATTTGAGAGGGAAAAAAACATTTAATAGAGCCTTAAAAATTACATTTTGTTAAACTTTTAATGAATATATATATATATATATATATATATATATATATATATATATATATATATATATATTTAATTAATTAATTAAATTAATTAAAACAGATTCTAGAAAAAATTGAATCCCAGATTTCTCCTGGACCCTTAAAACTCCAGCACTATGAGGTCTAATCAGTGTTTATTGGGCACACAGCACAGATAGTAAGTTTTATTCACGGACCTCATTATACAGTGAGCCGTTTTTCCCGCCTGCTGCATCACCATTACTGTAATTAATGGTGTAGCAGATTCCTCTGTCACCCATCTCCCCGGCTCTAGTCTAAGCCTGGCGTCTCTTAAGAGCCCATGCTGCTGATTCATCTGCTCCACCATCAGCCGGGTTGGAGGGTGGTGGGAGAAAGAGGAAAAAAAATAAAATAAAATAAAAAAATCAGCTCAGACCTGCAGCTAATTTCAATAGGGTTGATATATTTCTACAACTCGCAGCCTGGCACTTTAATAAGGGATGGCTATAATCAAAAGACAGGAGGGGAAAAAAAAAGCAGTAGGAAATTTTCCCCCCACTCTTCCTCTTTTCTGAATTGTTCCCTGTCACCGCAACAGTAGAATGGCCACCAGCCATCATTTTGAGGACAATTACAAAGAATGTATGGCAAACGCCGCCCGCTCGCCCGCTACAGCGACACGCTGGTGACAAAAAGGTTGTTTACCGACGCGAGTGCCATTTTCTGCTGGGTAAACATGATTTTACCGGGCCGGCCAGACTGGACGAGCATGCAATAGGAGCTTGATGTAGTGCTCGGCTTCCTGGGAAAAGTCTGGCCCCATTCCTCAAGCGCTAATATCCTCATCTTTGCTTTTTGAAAAACAAACGATGGTGAGGGTCACAGTCGGTACAGGCCATTTTGCCACTCAATCTCAATGTTTTTATTTTACTATGTCCCTTATGTCTTCCATCGCGCCCTCTTTTTTCTAACTTTTATGGTTTATTGACACTACTCCTGCCCTGAAACAATAAACACGTCAGCTGAGGGGGAAATCGATGGAGGAGCCCAACACAGAAAAAGAACTATATAACCAGGAAGGATCGAATGAAGGGCGGTTCTGTGACACACGCACACACACCTCTTAAACATGGATGACTGGTTTTAAGGGTTGGGAAATCTGTGCGAGTCGTCAAAGTCATGGTTTATTTATTTCTCTCTCTCTCCTCTTTTCCTCCCTCACCTTTATTTCTTTTTCGGTCCTCTAACTCACCTCTTTTAGTATTGACAAATTCCTCCAGAATGACCTTTTGTGACAGTCACATGCGTCCAGAACCTTAAAGATATTTCCAACTGATCATGCAGCCTATTGAATCTGACATTCCGCATGGCAGCCACTATGGGGCTCGTGTGAAGTTGCCAGGCTTTGTCAAGATTGGCCGACGGCATTGACAAATTCTGTTTATCTGCGGTCATGCGATTACAAGGTCACCCGTCCGAGTTAATTCCAATCACAGCTCTGAGCCGAACAAATGTAAGACCTGCGATGGCAGGAACACAGTGCAGTACAAAGGATAACAGTTACAGTTGCACACACTTTTGTAGCATTGACTGAAGTGATATAGAACGGAAAGTTCCTCCCTCAAACCGACCGCCCCCCCTCACAAACATTTCTCAACCACTAAAATGTTTCACGCGGAAATCCTTGACTAAAACAGGCATTGTTGGTAGGGGCCAGCGGTGTTATTATAACCGTAAACAAACAGATATCGATCTCATCTAGAGGATAGGCAGAAGTCAGCAACTTTATCAACACCACAGAGAACAGGAGAGAGGGAGGGAGTATCAGTGCACGAGAAAAATTAAATTGCATTTTGATGATGGATGCACCTGCCTTTGAATAACAAACACCAACAACAGTGGGCCAGGGAGAGAGCGGAAAACAACAAAAGCGCAACTGCTGGAAAGAAAATGGAGTGATGGTAATGTTATAAATACAGGCACAGATTCTTTAGATATGTAATGTAAACTTTAAAGCAAAACATATGTATCTATTTGAAATAGACATAAGTAACATTACTACTACTAAATACATTTATTTGGATATGAACACATGTATATTTTTTATACATAATACTATCCAAAAGTTTGGGTTAGAAGTCTCAAGGCTGCAATTATTTGATAAAAACACAGTAAAACAGTAATAGTGATATGCAGTTTTATTATTACAATTTAAAACTAGTGTTTTTCCATTTTAAAATGTCATTTATTCATGTGGTGGCAAAGCTGAATATTCAGCGGCCATTATGCCTTCAGCGTTGCATTATCCTTCGGACAAGAAATATTTTATATTATTTATTATAAATGTTGAAAAAATGCTGTGCTGCTTAATATTTTTGTGGAAACACTGATACTTTTTTTGCAAGATTCTTTGATGAACAGAGAGTTCAAAAGAACAGCATTGATTTGAAATAGAAATATTTTGTTACACTGTAGATGTCTTTACTGTCACTTTTGATTAATTTAATGTGTCCTTGCTGAATAAAACTGGATTAAAAAAAAAAAAACCCACCTTACTGCCCCCAAACTTTTATGGTTTATGTATTCACTATAATAATAATAATAATAAAAGTTATTTTCTGTCAACAAGGTCACAAATTGTTTTTATTTTCTCTACCACAACCATGAAAACTGAACAAATCATTTTATCCAAAATAGTAATAATCCAAAGGTGTAAGGCCTGAATCCTGTTAGTGAGAAATACTACCTTGTGAGATGGCATGATACTTATACAACCTTTCCACTTCATTTTATTTATCCATCCCGTGACTTCAGGTCCCTACGTGAGGTTCAGGCCTCTTATTAAAAACCTCATGCTCTGGTCTGATTGAGACAGCTCCTAGTAGGAAGGGGCCTGACTGACTGTGCCCTAACGCAGGGCTCTAATGAGCTCCTAGAGAGCTGATTCATAATGGAATATCTGGGAGGCCAATAGTCCATCACTAATAATCATATGGTAATGACCAGTTCGCAATCAGGGAGCCCAACAGAGAAGAGCAGCTCATTTCTATCCTTCAAACCTCTCTCTCCTTTTCTTTTCTTAATCTCACAGGGCGAGAAGGGAAAGGGAAAAAAGGCCAAGGGGTGGGAGAGAACGAATACAGAGATGGAGAAGGAGACCTTCTACTAATCCTAACATTGCCATTTAATAAAAACAGGGTCTCAAAATATGGTGGAGTACAAATAAGTGACGAAGGCAGGCAGTTAGCTTGTTCTGCGTGCAGGGGGTTTGGAAGGAATGCTAGTTAATGCTGCTTTAATGTAGCTGCCATCAGAGGAATCATTTATCATAATGTTCTCACTTCATTTGCACAGGCCTCTGAGTACAGCAAGAGTGAATTAGCACCAGCTCTGGGCCCCCCTGCGCTCTAGGACCAAGGGACAGCCAAATTGGATATAAATTGATCTAATCCTAAACCAGAAAGGCAAAATTAATGGCTTTGCATGGAGAGAGCCCCATTCTCTGCTTATCATATAAAGCGTCTTTCTGGGGAAAAATATCAGGACTATTTTCCACTAACTGAGGATACGTTAGAGGGAACAAGATGAAACTACAGATGAGCGGATTGATCTTGAAATCTCGATAAGTCTGACACTGATGTTGTATAGAGAATATCAATAAATACACCAATATTTCTAGTGTTTGATGTGAGGTAAGAAACAATAACATGCAATAAATTAAAACACTTAAAGGTATAGTTCACCCAAAAATGAAAATTCTATTATTAATTACTCACCCTCATGTCATTCCAAACACGTAAAACCCTTGTTTATCTTTGTAACACAAATTAAGATATTTCTGATGAAATCTGAGAGCTTTCTGACCCTCCATAGACAGCAACGCAACTACAACGTTCAAGGCCCAGAAAGGTAAGGACATCGTTAAAATAGTCCATGTGACATCAGTGGTGAAACCTTAATTTTATGAAGCTACGATAATACTTTTTGTGAAAGCAAAAATAATAACTTTATTCGACAATTTCTTCTTTTCAGTGTCAGTCTTCATTGCATGTTCACGACCGTTGAACCACTGAATCAAGTCACATGGACTTTTTTAATGATGTCCTTACTACATTTTTGGGCCTTGAAAGTGGAGGGTCAGAAAGCTCTTGAATTTCATCAAAAATATCGTAATTTGTGTTCCCAAGATGAACAAAGGTCTTACAGGTTTGGAACGACATGAGGGTGAGTAATTAAATGACAGAATTTTCATTTTTGAACTACCCCTTTAAAATACACTACTCAAAAGCTAACTTATGATGAATTTTAGCCTGCTTTTAAAAATATGAATGTTTGTAACTTCCATGCTTGGAAGGTTCCAGATTTTGAAGGCATCATGACTAAACTCCTACATTTGAAGCATACATACTGTATCTTACTAAACAGTCAGCAATTTACTCATTACTCACAATTTCCCCAGATATCCCAAAGACTTTTAAACAGACATTCATTAGCAGTTCCAGTGTAGATATTGCTACACACAATACTGAGCCTTGTTATAATACTAAAAAATTAAAAACAGGCTGTTAGGATATTCTTGAACAAAGGAGTAGCATGATCTCTTAGTGCAGTTGAGAGGAATAGAACTGCAGCGAGCTCTTTGTGAGATCATAAAAAGGGGAAATTAGGACAGATTCAGAAATGTGGACACATTTAAAGCCCATCCGAACGGGGTCTGAGGCGGGTCATTGAGCTAAAGGAAAAGAGCCACACTAATAAACACGCTGACCTCGGAGGAACCGAGCCAACCACACACACACCAACAGAAACACACTTATGCACAAACAGAGAAACAATACGCGCAGTCAAGCGTGACTGAGCAGCATTCAGGCAGGTAATGACCGCAAATAAGAGATCAACTTACAGTTTGTCATGCGGCAAGTCCAGACGTTAACACACACACCCACATAAATACCAAAGCATCCGTAAATGTTCTGTGAAGGCAGGCATTGAAATGCATCCCTTCAGACGCTCAATAAGCAAAAGACATTTGGCAATGATGCTGCTCTCATCAGGACAACATATTTTGTTTCCTTGCAAACACCTCCACGCTGACATCTCACGCCCGTGGTCTTCATTAATGCAATTTCACCTCTGTCGCTCAGTATACACACGTGGGCCTCTTTAATGCCGACTCCGAAATGAACACAAACAAGCATACACAATTTAGCAGCTTGTTACTTTACGAGCTAATTAGGCATGGCCCATCACCCTCAGGAGTGTTAACGAGGTGGTATTTGACAGACTCGTTAGGCCAGGAACCTATCAGAGCCTGGGGAGATATCAGAAGATGATGTTCTGAATATTGCCCACAAGAGTGACACACAATGTTAGCGGCACCAGAGGGAACAGCAATACAGGATGTGATTTTAAAAGACAGTGTCATCTGGACATGTATGTAGAATTCACTCAAGATGATAGAAGATCAAAAGAAGATAAAAACAGTGCAATATTAATAGTACATTTCTGTCCTAACCATAATAACAACCCATTGGTCCAAAATTTTGATCCACGTGGCTGTGCATTAACGCTGAATTAATATTATGGCTGGCAGCTATTTTGTTGCTTCATGTAGACTTTTCACTTTAGAGTTGGTTGAAGTTTTTTTTTTTATTATTATTTGCAAAAATTCAGATCAGTTTCAGATTAAAAAAAATAAAATAAAAAATTGGCAGCCCACTTGCTGCTGCTGACTGCCTGTTAAAGACCCTTGTTAACAGGGTGGATAATTCAAACTTTTCCACCTCACATAATGTAACATCTAATGAAAATATACATCATGAACAGGACACACAATAAATAAATAACACAATATTATTAAATACAGTATTTCAATATGTAAATACATACTCAGAAGAAATATCTAAAATTAATCAGGTAAGAAATATAATATTATTATTATTATTATTATTATTATTATACATAAAATGCAGTTCATAGTATTAAATACAACATTAAATACAACATTTCAATATGTAAATAATACATACAAAAAAAAATATCTCAAATTAATCAGGCAAGAAATAACAACAACCAATAACGATATAAACTGGCTTTTATGGTATTTTAAAATTATAATAATATTTAAACAAATGTATTTATACACACACATGCACATATATAATATTATATATAATAATAGTGATTATTATTTTTATTATATAATAATAATAATAATAATAATAATAATAATAATAATAATAATGAAATTATTATAAAATGCAGTTCAAAGTTATTCAAAAGGTCAGATTACAAAAATAATAATAAAATAAGAAAATAATAATAAAAAAAGACCTGCAAATAGCTAAAAGAGATAAAAATGCCAGCAAAAAGTAACAGAAAAGCTATAGGATGAAATATGTTGGAAAAAAATTACAATTTATTAAAAGACAAAATATTTTACTCAGAATCTATAAATTTATATTGAGTAATCCTGCTTGAGTCACAAAAACCTGTTTGCATAGAAACCTGTTTTCCAGCTTAATGTCATTTTAGAGTCACACGTAGCCAGCATGAATGTGGCTTCCCATTTTCTTTTGTTTTTTTCTGCTATCATTTCAACTCTGTCTGTTCCTTGCACCCTGTCATTGGTTATGCTCTAAGCAGTGTTATTGAGTGCTGAGTTCTTTGATTTAGTTCTGTGCTCTGGGCTTGAGCTGCCGAGTTCCCATCTCGTCCTTCTTGCCTCGTAGCAAGGGAACAAAAAGATCCTCTCAGCAAGGCCCAATCAGAATCAAACTCAATTTTCCTGGGCAAGCTGAGACAGGGCTGACCCTGCCAAGACAGAAGAGAAAGACGGAAAGAGAGAGAGAGAGAAAGTCCATTCTTTCTCGGCTACCCCCAAGGGCTGCTTTCTATCCGCTGAAAAGGCGAAGAATGGGAAGTCTAATGTGCCACACGTATACGCACACACATCACCTTTCTTGTGCACGGCAGAGAGCTAGTCCTGAGTCGCTGCGCTATTAGACCACTGTTGGGGTCTCGAACATAAAATCTGACAATAAGAGAGAAATATGACAGTCGGGATTGTGGGAAAATCAATAAGCGAGACCTCTGTGAGCTCTGTTTTCTGAGCTCGGGGCAGAGATCATTTTCTCTCATATCCTCGCTAATATATATGTATAAAGAGATCATTTCGTGTGAGTTAGAAAACCTACAATCTTCTCGTGTTTTAGATCACTGTATAGCGCAATAGAAAAAAATAAATAAAACATCCATCTTTGCTATTATTCTGTCTGTTGCTCCTTTGGCACCTTGGATGAAAATAGCAGAGTAATACCTTCTCAGACATATCACAGTTTATGGCCTTTTAACAAGTGAACTGTGCATGGATTATCCAAACATTTTGCACAATTGATGCCTTGTTTGATCAGCTCAGATCTCTTGTTTTTTCCAGCTCCCCTCTTGGCTTTTTTCACCAACCATAAGTTTCTTTTATTGTTTTATTATTATATTAGGCAGTTTTGAAACTGGTCTTGGAGAGACAGAGGGACAATGTATGACCACCTTGGTTATCGGTTGAAAATTAATGATTAAATGAATAAATAAATAAATAAATAAATAAATAAATGTTTGATATTTAATCACATTAATGTCTATTTTTCATACAGCTATCAGCTTAACTAAATTTCAGTAACTATTTATTTAATTAATTAATTAATTAATTACATATTTTTTTGCCAATTGCAGTGTTTTAATTAGTCTGTATTTATAATTCATTGTGATTTCTGCTGTGCTTTGTGTGTTCCTCTGGTAGTATATAGAGGATATAGATATAGTCACTAACTTTAGCAAATCAAGGAATATAGACATAGTCGCAAAAGTGCCTTTTAGCAAATCAAAGGACTTATGTTTATAGTAGCTTGTCTTGGAGACATAAGAAAATGAAACCCCTTTTTGTATTTCTCAAGTGGTTGCTAGTGATCCTTATATTAGAGACTCCTAAGATGAGCACGGAGAGAGAAGGTCAGAGAAAGTCAGGTGGAGAGGTTCTGATTGGAGAGTTGCAGGAAAAATGAACTTCCTTCCTCTCGCCAGCTCATTTATCTATTGTCTCCGCCCACCAGACTCCATCCATCCATCGTTTTCATCCTTAGGCCTAATCCGTCTCTCCCTAGATTACCAGAGCATTGGGGTGTTAGCAGGGGCATCATGCACTCGGGCACGAGTGGGGGGGGGGGGGGGGGTTGTCATGTGACACACAGCAGCCACAATAGCACTTATGTTATGTTTCATTTATTTTTTTCCTTTTTATTTGAAACATTCCCAAACGCATTAACTATATCATGAAATATCAATGGTCAAAGTAGCCTAATAATGTATTAACTATGCATAAAAACCTGTCTGTTTACTTAAGTAAAAGATATGGGTGTCATGCCATAACATAGTTTTAATACGACTGACTTTATATTTAATGTAAATTTAACATTGAATGTTAATGTGAGTAAAAACATTGTAAGTTAGGCTACTTATCATAACACTTTCATTGTACAGAAAGAGAACAAAGAACATTTAAATTATCAAAGAACATTTTTACTGACAGTCTAGAGTTCAAGCACTCTCAGAAACTCCCATTAATATCACTGAAGGTGTTTACACTGTGAAATGAATATCTTACTTACAGATTCATACACACATCTGCACTTTATTGTTTCCATTTGCCAAAAAGAGGTATTCAGTCAGCGACCGAGTGAAGAAAACACCGGCATTTCAGCTATAACTCATCTGAGCACCTCTGATTGGCCATTGCATTCATAAGCTCAACAGCATCGTGTGTGATTGGTTATAATACGCAGTGCTGTAAAAACACGTCTGTCTCTGGCTCAGTGCCAGCCAGCGAACGCAGATTTGAATTTGGCAGCTGATGATATGATGAGCTGAACGTTCTAATCACGCTGGTGTGATTGTATCAAATATAGAAAATATTATTTGGCTATTTTTCTTTTCTTTTTTTTTCTTTTTTTGTCTTTTGGAAGCTGCATTCAAAATCCACTTGGCTCAAAAATCTGAGGGGGCATGTGCCCCCTCACTTTGAATGGGCAAGCCACTGGGTGTTGGGTTCAGTGTGGAGAGACAGAGGGGACATCCATTCTGACTCCAGCGATTATGGTAACCACTAAATTACAGCGAAGAAAATTATCTTGTACAATCTAATATTGACATTGATATTGATACGCTTTAGTCAGTATTGATTTTATATGCTAAACCAAGTATCAATCCTCCTTAAAGTCAAATGAGTTTAAAGTGATCAAGATTATTTTTTGAGGTCCAGGTCTAAACCAGGTCCAGCTGATAAAAAGGCCATCTAAGCTAGGGTTACTAGAGTGTTCTGGGTAGTTACTAGTGGGTTTCTGTGTTTCTGATAGGATGTTCTGTGTGGTAACTTCAGCTTTACTATGCTTTTCTAGGGTTTCTTGGTGGTAACTACGGTATTGTTAAGTGGGTACTAGGCTGTTTACTTTGATCTTTTGGGTTGCTTACTTAGCCAAGTAAAAACGCTGATGCCCAAGCCTCTATGACTCTCTGCTCTCTAGATATGGCTCTGGTCTGTCCTTCAAGTCTGCGGGATTTTTTTGCACATTTTATCGCCCACCAGGCAAAATTTAGGAGTCTGATTGCTTCAAAAAGTAATAGCACACCTCTACTCAACAAGCCACGCAATTTGAGGTATCATTTATGCCTGCAGCACACGAGGGATTTAGAGCAGACCCCCAAATCTAAGTATGAGAAATAATAATAGTGATGCTTGCCTTAGCCACAAGCTCCCCATCTTAAACTGGTTTTAGCTGGATTTTCAAACAGGGAATATTTATATAATGTATGCATTTAATTTTTAGACTTCAGCATGTTTTGGAATAAAAAAAAACCTATATATATATATATATATATATATATATATATATATATATATGTATATATATATATATATATACACACACACACACACATACACAAAACCGTATAATGAGCATTTTCTTTGCTCATTTGACAGCAGAGGTGTAAAATCACGACAATGAAAGTTAGCATATCACAGCTGCACAGATTTGAGACACACTGGCTGCATTCAAATCAAGCACATGTATTCAATGTTTTGTGCGGTTGCATTGGCTGGCTGTGGCACTGGGACCTCTTTTGAGTCTTTTGAGCATGAGAGGCACAGACACAAAGACAGAGAGAAATTTGTGTATCCCTTTAGCCGAATGTAAAAAGCTATCTCTGGTTTAAACGTAGCGTGTATTGGATGATGTAGGGAGGGTTGGCGTCATTGTTACGGTGTCTTCACTTAGACCACAAGGAGAGCCTATCAGCTCGTGCGCTGGATGTGCGAGTGTGTTCTGTGTGTGGGCTGACGGACCGATGCAGTATTCCTGTGCCTTGTAAAGGATTGCTCTCTCCCGCATGTTGACAGTAAACCTGGCAGTTCATTAATCCTGCCAAATCCCCCTCAAACTTACTGAAGTGTGGATTCTATTTCCACATTTCCCATTAGCCTCTCTTTGTGGATTAAACAGAGCCCTTTCAGAGACCCGGCCCAAAACTGGCTCATATAATTGGGTTGTAATGGATTTCCTAGCACTGTAGCATCCTCAATTTGGTCAGATCCATGGAACAAAAATATCTCCTCGTAGACCTCTGGTTAGTTTCACACTGTTTGCGCCTTACCAAAAACCAGAATGAGAAGAGGCACAAGTCTTAAAGGGATAGTTCAAAAATGAAAATGTTGTCAGTATTTACTCACCTTTAAGCCTTTCCAAACCTGTTTGACTTTCTGTCTTATGTGATTATAGTTAACTAAAACTGAAACTAAAATGAAAAACATTAAAAAAATCATTACTTAAAATAAATGTTAACAGATTAATGTTTCTCATTTTAATGTCATTTAACTTCATGAACTAAAATAAACTAAACCTGAAATAAAAAAATAACTAAAATACATAAAAAACTATATAAAAACTAATATAATATATAATTAATAAAAACTATAATAGCGTCGCTATACTAAAATAACAATGGTGGTTGCAACAAACTGAATTTTATGTCGTTATTCACTGAAAATCTTCCATGAGGTTCTGCCCCCAAGAAGTAGCGGATAGTGATTGGTTGATCAGTTCACAAAAACAATCTGAATAATTTGTTCATCGAATTGAAATATAATGCTTAAAGGGGTCATATGATGCGATTTCAAATTTCCCTTTCTCTTTGGAGTGTTACAAGCTCTTGGTGCATAAAGAAGATCTGTAAAGTTGTAAAGACCAAAGACTCAAATCCAAAGAGATATTCTTTATTAAAGTTAAGAGTCAGCTACACCTACCTAAAACGGCTCGTTCTAACACGCCCCCACATCTCTACGTCATGATGTGGGAAGATTTGCATAACACCGCCCAAATGTATACGCAAAGAAAGAAGGCGTAACTTTCTCGCTCTGTGTTGTTGCTTCCGCCGGCACCATGTCATGGAGAGGTGCTGTGTGTTTGGATGCGAGTAAAGAGGACATAACAAGAAATCTGTGGCTGAGTTTTATTTACAACACTGTCCCAGAGCAGTACAACACAAATATTGGAGTTTGTGCTGTGCACTTCACGGAGGATTGTTTTCTGAACATGGGAGAGTACAAAGCCGGTTGTGTGTAGCCGGTCCTATTCACCCCGCTCCGAGCGAGATTCGAACCGCGGTCTAAGCACGGGAGACGGGCGCTAAGAGTCACTAGATCAGGGGAGTGAGGTTTACTGGGTTGCTGGACACCACGGCTGTTACATGTAGAAAGACTTTTACTCAAAAGTGGGGCAGTTCCAACCTTACAAGGACAGTCTGGCACTTCTGACTCCTAGCCTGTAAGTAACGTTACGTTTTATTATTTAAAGAATTTGCTACTTACTATTCAAACGCGAGTGTAAGTACAAGTCAAGTCAAGTCGAGCTTTATTGTCATTCTGCTACATGTGTGGACATATAGTGGAACGAAATGTCGTGTCTCGCAGGACCACGGTGCTACATACTAGTTAAACATAAGATAAACATACAACAATGCAAGTATAGGAAAAACAATAGAGCTATACAACAGTTAACTATCTGACTATACATATACTATAACTGCTATACCTAGTTGTCCACACATACACAAACTGAGACTGTACAAAAAACTTTACATAAATACTGTACATGAAATTGTGCGAAAGAGATATATGTACATGAAATTGTGCAGAAAAAAAATATATATTTTGTACATTATTGTGCAGATTTTGTGGGAGACAGTGCATAGTGCAAAAAGATTTTGTAGTGCAATGCTCAAGTAAACGTATTATTTTGTAGTGCAATGTTCAAGTAGACATATATTTTCTTAAGAGTCTTTGTGGCAGGGAGTGTTTGTAGAAAGTGTCTAGTGTGCATATAGTGGGATGAGTGCGTTACTACAGGTGGTTTGTATAGCCCACTCACCTGTGTGTAGCACATTCAGGGGTTTGGTCCAGAATTGCACTTAGTAAAATTGTCAACAGTTTTTAATGAGTTGGGGGGTGGGAGGGCTGAGGTGTTCATGGTTTCAGAGGGGGACAGGGGGATTGGAGTTAAGAGCTCTCACAGCCTGGGGAAAAAAGCTGTTGAGCAATCTGACAGAGCGAGCTCTGATGCTCCGGTACCTTCTACCTGATGGCAGGAGCTGGAAGAGGTTGTGAGAGGGGTGGGTGGGGTCCTTCACGATGCTGGTGGCCTTGTTGGAGCATCGTGAAAGGAAAATGTCCAGGATGGAGGGGAGAGGGGCACCGATGATCTTTGCGGCAGTGTTCACTGTCCGTTGTAGGGTCTTGCGGTCAGCAGCACTGCAGTTCCCATACCAGACAGTGATGCAGGTAGTCAGCACACTCTCAATGGTGCCCCTGTAAAAAGTGGTGAGGATGGGTGGAGGGAGACTTGCCCTTTTCAGCCGGCGGAGAAAGTGGAGGCGCTGTTGTCCCTTCTTGTTGAGTGACGTGACGTTGGTGGTCCAGGTGAGATCCTCTGTGATGTGCACTCCCAGGAATTTAGTGCTGCCGACTCTCTCCACGATTGAGCCGTCGATGGTCAGCGGGGGGTGGTCAACAGAGTTTCTCCTGAAGTCCATCACAACCTCTTTCGTCTTACCCACATTGAGGGACAGGTTGTTAGCACCACACCATTCAGCCAGCTGTGCCACTTCCTCTCTGTAGTGCGTTTCATCGTTGTTGCTGATGAGGCCTACCACAGTTGTGCTTGTAGTGCAGTAGTGCTTGTTGTTTGTGTTTCTCCGATCACAAATGCAGACATGGTAATGTTTACGCGGCGCGATGCAACGCGACGCGTAAAAAGACAGTATAAGTCATTATAATCAGTAATTATGTCCACACTGGATGCAACAAGTTACTCATTTAAAATGGCTTTTAATGTTTTTGTGTCGTTGCGGGGACGCAGCATCATATTATGGTAAGGGGCGTAACATTTCATCACACGCTTGAGGTATTCGGGCAATCACAATGCACTGGATAGCTGGCCAATCAGAGCACACCTCGCTGTTTCTCACCGATGAGCTTTGTAAAAATCGACCCGTTTCAGAAAGGCGGGCCTTAGAGGAGACAAAATAATGTAAAATATGTGGAAAATAATGCGTTTTTTTTTACTTTAAACCACGTAAACACATTACATTACACCAAATACACATAAGAATGTTCTTTTTAGCACCATCATATGACCCCTATGAAGGTACAATATGTAAGATTTCACCACTAGAGGTCGCATGTTCAAAACAATAACAAAGGCGAAGCTTGATGACGCTGTGAAGACGGGTGGAACGATGGGACATGTCGTTTTCACTATTACTGTATGGAATTCACGAATCATGTTCACGGTTGAGGTAATGAATTATCTGTACCTTCCACAGTTATTCAAACAGTGAATAAATTATACAGAGAAAGCGAGCAAAGAACATTTACATTGTCAAAGAACATTATGACTGAATTCAGTATAGCGCGAGATTAAGCACTTTCAAAAAAAAAAAAAAACAAACCTCCCCTTGTAATCAGTAAAGCTGTCTATACACTGATGAATGAATTGCTTACTTACATCATTCATACCTCTGCACTTGTTTATGATGAGAGAATTCACGAGCTGAATTCAGTCAGCCTGTCAGTGCGCGCAGACACTCAACACGAAACTGCACTGTTTCAGCGATGACTCATCTGAATGCCTCTGATTGGCCAATACATTCATAAGCTCAACAGACTTGTGTGTGATTGGTTATAGTGAAAGTCGTGACGTATTGTCAAGTATGGTGACCCATACTCGAAATTGGTGCTCTGCATTTAACCCATCCAAGTGCACACACACAGCAGTGAATAGTGAACAAACACGCACACACACACACACCGTGAACACACACCCGGAGCAGTGGGCAGCCATTGGTCCAGCGCCCGGGGAGCAATTGGGGGTTCGGTGCCTTGCTCAAGGGCACCTCAGTCATGGTATCGAAGGCAGAGAGAGTGCTGTTCATTCACAATCCCCACCTTCAATTCCTGCCGGTGCGAGAATCGAACCGGCAACCTTCAGGTTACAAGCCCAACTCCCTAACCATTAGGCCACGACTTATAATGCACAACACTGTAAAAACGTGGAAAAAGAGACATGATGAAACATTGAGCAGATATAAATTTAATGCTGCAGTCAACACTTATTTCAGCCGTAATGGATTTACTTTAACTGTGCAGCGGCATTTTTGTCCACGCTTGTAGATTGTAGAAGCGAAAACCGAGGATAGCGTGGATATTACGTCATTGATAGGCGACCACGACCATGGAGGTACAGGGACGAGTCAATTTTTAAAACTGGAATTTCTCTTAAATTTACAGATCTTTGGGAAATTTTGGAATAACTAAGTACACGACTGCATGAAATATATAACACTGTGCAAGTGGTTTTGGGATATTTTATTACAAAAATCTTACATATTGTAACTTTAAGCCTCTTGGAGTGACTTTTACAGTACTTTTAAGATCATTTTATGGCATTTTTGCATCCAGTTTCCATTCATTTATTATACGCAGATAACGGGTCTCTCTCCATGCATGCAATCATTAATTTCATAAATTTAGATCCAATTTGGCTGTCCCACAGTTCCAGAGAGACGGGGAGCCCATGAAAAAAAAACAAATGACCTGCTTGTTACTCAAAAGTTCTAGTTTTGTTTTTCAAGAAACAAAGTCATACAGGTTTGGAGTGACATGACACAATTTTCATCAGCCAATTTCTGCATAATTTGCACCCTGCCAATAACGTGCCTGTAGATTTTTTTATTTTCATTTTTTTTTCTCCTCTTACCTTTCGTATTGTTCTCCTTATTTTTCTGGTCTCTCTCGAGCACACAGACCACAAAAATCCTGCTGTTCTCTCCTTCTCACCCGGTGTGATTTTTATTCTCCAGTTGTAAGTTGGTACAAGAGGAAGGTGACAGGGCGCTAGATGAAACATGTCAGGTGTCTCGCAGCCTTTAGGCATGGCTGTGTGTGAGTGTGTGTGTGAGTGTGTGTGTGTGTGTGTGTGGCGTGGGCGTGACTGTGCGCTTCATTGGGATTCCAGGCCTGTCTGCAGGCTAGACTCTCTTTCCGAGCATATGCCGGAACACATATTCACAGGAAATGTTCACACCTCTGCAACATGCTGCTAACAGCGGTGCAGAAACGCCACTTCTATCAGGGATTAGTTTTTGAACTATTTTTCAAGTTTTTGCCACCACATCTCTTTCTTTTCCTCCCTATGATATATGAAGCCGTTGCTGTCTGCTGATAGATGAAGAACTTCTAGGTCTGCAGCACCCCCAACCATTTCATGTCTCCGGGTGTAATGTTTGCGTAACCTCATGAGTCTGGTTAACCATTGAACCTCAGCTCTTGAGTTAATGCATTTGGCAGATGTTTTTTATCCATTGTGAATTAGAGCACATACTTACAGTGATATCCAAAGAGTTGCCATGTGTTCCCTGGCAATCAAGATAGCGACCCAGGAAATAACATCTTTAACAATTGATAATTTAACATTATTTAATAAACAAGATTCAAAACTCAGCTGTCAATTCTTAACCAACACCAACTATAAAGGCTTTAGCAAAACATTAAGTTGATATTAACTCATTAATATTAGTTAACTCAATATCATGAAACAACAATGGAAATAACTTATACAGCATTTATTAATGTGTGATATTTCCTACCTACAACCTGAATTCTGGAAATTTTGGGACGTTTTTTAAATTTGAATAAAATGAAGACTAAAAGACTTTCAAATTACGAGCCCATATTTTATTCACAACAGAACATAGATAGCATAACAAATGTTTAAATGGAGAAATTTTACACTTTTATCCACTAAAGGAGCTCATTTCAAATTTGATGCCTGCTACAGGTCTCAAAAAAGTTGGCAAGGGGGCAACAAAGGGCTGAAAAAGTAAGAAATTTTGAAAAGATTCAGCTGGGAGAACATCTAGCAACTAATTAAGCTCATTGACATCAGGTCTGTAACATAAAAGGGATGTCTTAGAGAGGCAGAGTCTCTCAGAAGTAAAGATGGGCAGAGGCTCTCCAATCTGTGAAAGAGTGCATAAAAAGATTGTGGAATACTTTAAAAACAACGTTCCTCAACGTCAAATTGCAAAGGCTTTGCAAATCTCATTAGTAAATTAGTAAACATCACACCTGAACTATTTTCAAATTATTGTAACGTTTGTTAATTAACTTATATTTAGAAATTAACATCAACCTAAATAAATTTTTTGGTCATTCTTTAAACCTTATGAGTTTACTAATACTTACTAATTTAACCTTATTGTGAATACTTGTACAAAAGTTTAAAGTAAGGAATGTCTTGTTGATCAAGCACTCACATACTAGGGCAAAACGTATTTCTTGCATTTTTGGCATCAGAGCCAAACCAGCTCACTCTCAAAATTGAGTCCTGAAAATGTAAGTGTGACCGTAACCATATTTAGAACCATATTTCTACTGCGCTGTGAACGTGCTCATATAGAAATGACAGTCAAACCTCAAACACATACTGCACATACTGCACACATAATGCACTAATGTCTGTGCATTATTGGCATAGTCTGCAAACTCAGATTGATGCAGTCATTACAGGAGCGAACCGAGTCCTCTTTCCAATGCAAACATGAGTGTGTGGGGGGAGCGATGAAAAGATAAAGCACCAAGGCCTTTAATCTTGATAAAAGATAATGAACTCTGCCCAAAGATAAAGAGAAAACGAGAGCTCTCAATCCGTAGGAGGATGCAATGAGTGAACGCGTGGGGTTTGCAGAGAGGAAGGAAGATCTCAGAGATAGAACGCTGCAACGTGAGACGGGATGCAGATATCCACAGCAACGGCATCCAAGCTCACAAGATGTGATGTTACGGACATCCTGATGCCCTTACCTACCGGCCTCAGGGGCCCCGAGGGCGATCGCTTGCCCTTATCGCTCAGATCGCTAACTGACACTTCACCCCCCTCCCAAAAAACGAATAAAGAACGGACAAGATAAAATATGAGCGCTTTCAGCATCGCTTAGGCCTGCGGAATAAGTCAATTAGTCATGGCAGCCAACAGTCAAGAAGAGATTCTACATGACAGCCTTAACGAGGACCTCAAAGAACCAGCATTCGACAGCTCGTTAAATTAATCCACTGGGTGTAAGAGAGAGAGGGAGGGAGGGAGGGAATGAGAAAGATGGATGCATAAGAACACAAAAATCATTCCACTCTTGATATATTAAATGCTGTCACAAATATTTTGCTACATACTGCTACATAGTAGATGATGCCGACAGGAAGTGTGAGAAACAAGCCTGCAGTTAGACGGATAAATTATTAATGATGCGTCACTGATATGAACCTTGGCGTCAGGGTATCTGGCTTTAGCGCGGTGATGTTAAAACCCGCTCGAAGCAAGATCTCAGAGGAAACGCACACACATAGAAGAATGACCTTAGAGAGGATGATGCTGGACAGCTTTGTTTTGACAGGCGAATTTGAGCTGCCCTGCTTTAGGCTGCGGGCCGAGTGAATGTGTACCTCCGTACGGTTGTGTGCGTGTGTGTGTGTGGGGGCGCACATACTGTACAAGCATGCATGCATCTCCAGCACAGATGTGCCGGACCCTTGGTATATGCCTGACCTTCACACAGCTGAAGCTCAATGCTGATGCCCTTTGGGGCTGTTTTATGAGAAGATGAGAAAAAAACAAGGGATGAAATGGACGACAGAATGCCTTTCCATCAATCTCCCTCCAGAGCGCTGGACCCGGACTATCTCTCCTGGCCCAGACAGCCCTGCCTGACGACCCTTAAATCCCTCCCTCTGTCTCAGACCATACATGTTTCATCATGCCCACAGGCACAGAACTCCCTCTCTCTCGCATCTTTCCATCCATCCTTCACTTTCATCTCCTTCTGCCAGCCCTCCACCCAGCTACAGGCCAAATTTACATCTCGTGCTGCAAACACCCGCCTGCGACACATGGGGACATATTCTATACCACATACACATACACACATCAATGGTGGTTCTAATTTATCTGCATTTTTTTCCAGTAGCATGACAACACTTCAGTTCTTTTCTCAATAGTCCATCTTTTTTTAGTATCAGTATACTTTTTGTTAGTGGAAAAATGCACAAACTACTACAAACTGTCACACTGTATTGCACATCCAAATTTACAGTTTGAATAAGGGAATAATCAAACAAACTTATATAAAGTAGGAAAGTGTGATTCATTCTAGAGAAATGGTTCATCCAGATAGTTATTCAACCAGCTATGTTTTAGACTTACATTATTGTTCAAAAGTTTGAGGTCAGCAAGGGTTTTCCTTTTTTTTTTTTTTTTGAAGGAAAGAAAGAAAGAAAGAAATTACTTTATTCAGCAAGGACACGTTAAATTGATCAGAAATGACATTCAAGACATTTATAATGTTACAAAAGATTCATATTTCAAATAAATGTTGTTTTGGATTTTCTATTAACCAATGAATCCTGGAAAAAAAAAATGTATCGCTGTTTCCACAAAAATATTAAGCAGCACAAATGTTTTGAATATTGATAATAAGAAATGTTTCTTGACCAACAAATCAGCATATTACAATGATTTCTGAAGGATCATGTGACACTTAAAACTGGATGAAAATTCAGCTTTGCCAACATGTGAATAAATTAGATGTAAAATTATTAATGTTACATTACATTTTAATAATATTTCATAACATTACTGTATTTTGATCAAATAAATGCAGACTTGGTGAGTGTAAGAGACTCAAAATCATTTAAAAATAATAATCATTTAAAAATATTACTGACTACAAACTTTTGAATGGTAGTATGTATGTGTGTGTGTGCGAGTATATGTATATATCTATATCTATCTATCTATCTATATATATATATATATATATATATATTCAGGTGCATCTCAATAAATTAGAATGTCGTGGAAAAGTTCCTTTATTTCAGTAATTCAACTCAAATTGTGAAACTCGTGTATTAAATAAATTCAATGCACACAGACTGAAGTAGTTAAAGTCTTTGGTTCTTTTAATTGTGATGATTTTGGCTCACATTTATACGATATATATATATATATATATATATATATATATATATATATATATATATATATATATATATATATATATATATATATTGGTAAAATGAGCAGGACACAACAGAGCAAACTGTATGAAACAGCTATATCCCACAGTGCAATGCCTGGACCAGAATGAACCAGAAGTAATTAGTCACAATCATCCTACCATGATTTGACTAAAATGCAATAAAAATACAAAGTAACCATATATATTTTAGCATTTAGAGTGGAGTTAAATTGGATTGTGGGTGGTTAGTGAATAAGACAGCTCTGAAATATCGCATGCAAAAGCGGTGTAACGGTTTAGCCAATTCGCCCCAGAGAGGCAGAAACAGGGATTGGCCTGTCTTAAGATAGAAAACCAAAATTGAGTGACCTATTTTGGGATTTTTTTAAAACATCACCTTAATTGCTCATTGAAATGCAATTATCACCTTCACATCCAATTACTGTGCTCACATCAATAAAACACATAGATCTTAAAATACAGCACACCTGACAGATCTGTGCTCTAGACATTGTGTCTTCATAGACACTGTGTACTAGAGATATCTTCAAGATTCAGTGGTTATGGAGAATAAAGTGTAGCAAATTAGCTCCAAAAGGGAATTTTATATAAATAATTACAATTAATTATGATTAATTACAATTATTTATATCGGCTGACAGTAATAACTGTAGCAGAGTTAAATTGCCATCAGCTGATCTGATTCAGTGTAAATTCATATCAACTCTAAGAAAGGATATTTCCGTGGCCACAGAAAATACCTTCCTATTAATGCGTTAGAGCATGTAGCGAGGGTCAAAATCGTAAAGGGACAATTATTTGCAAGGCAGAATCAGAAACTCATGTAATTTGTGCACAAGAGTTTTATTAACTAAACGCTAACACACATAACTAATCTAAACAAACAAACGAATAAAAATACACTCACGCATACATCCAAAGTGGAGCTACAGTGGATGAATGAAGCCATTAGAGAAAACAGAGAATGCAGTTATGGAAAGAGTCAGTTAACCACCTGAGTAAAACCATCAGCGCCGTTTATAACAGGGTCTATAACTTATACTAAACCTCTGTTTTGTTTAGTTAAATGTACTATACTTGCATTGCCTTGGTCGTTGAAAAGTGTCCAGAATGCAGTCTCGGATGAAAGTCTTGATGGTTTCAAGGTTTTGGACTTGCAATCACGTTCTTCCTGGTTTGAAGAGTGATGAATTCCAAAGATGTTCTGACTCGATGGTGATTGGGAGTTTCTTCCCAGGTGAAAAGTGAAAAAGAGTTAAGAGACATCAGCTAAGATCCGAGAATTTTTGGTTGAATGGAAAGACAAGGCCGCAATGCCTGGCACAAAAACGTAAGGGTCCAGAAGAGTTCTAGCTCACATCCTCATCTTCTCAGAATCTAAAAGATCCGCAGACTGGGTGTGCTGAGGCCTGCCAGACACGGTAGCGCCGGCCCTGGGATTTAGCAACCAGAAGATGGAGAGGGGATGGGAGACGACTGAAGAGACTAAAAGCTAAAAACTAAAAAAACTAGGTGGGTCACTGAAGTGAGGTCTTTTAAACCCTATGGAGGTCACACCTCTGGGGTGTCAAAGAGCCAATGGAGTCCTGAACTTTTGGAGGGAAGGTTTTACGACTCTTTGTCTCTGAACATGGTAATTTGCATGGGGTTGGATTGGAAGTTGATATACAAACTATTAAAGATTCTTAGAATATTAATATGTTGCATAGTTGTCAACATGCAATATACACTGTCATTTAGATCATCCGAAGACGAATTGATAGAGACCAAACATGGAATAAATGAGGTGATATTAACTAGTGATCTATCATAAGCATGCATAAAACAATATACAGTACAAAAGACAATATACAAAAACAGTAACAATACACAATGTACACAGTACACAATGACCTGAGGATATGTGTGTTCATTCAAAGAAAGGATTTTTCATTGAATTAATTAGAGAAGAGTCCATTTTTATGTGCATTATGTGTCTTTCCTATGGAAAGTGTAGTGAGAGGAAGAACTCTCTACATGCCATTAGGTCGTAAAGTTTCTCTGGCCTGGAAAAAGTCTCCTGGTTGCCATGGTAACCAGGGACCTGGACTTCATTCACAGACATATAGGCACCGAGTCTGGTGTTGGGTGAGGGGTCTGTGACTGTTTGTTAATCTAATGAATAATTCATTTGTTAAATCTAATGAACAAATGAGTGTCTGATTGGTCCAAATGCTACAAAAGTCAAGACCGAAAGATCTCTATCTCTCTCTCTCTCTCTCTCTCTCTCTCTCTTTCTGATTCAATCATTCAGAAATATACACACCCGACATAAACTGTAAGACATGCTGAGAAAATATAGCTTGTGCAACTCTTTATACATTCAAGTTAGCAAACTTGACATCACTACTTTATTTTCAACCTCTGAACGTTTTATGTTTACACAAAAACCACATCAATATGTGTGTGACAGCAAATATCTTGAGTCTTTCATAATGCAGTTGACTGAAGAAAAATGAATCTTTCATACTGCACTACTGAAGCACATCAGATTACATAATGTATACTGACTATATACATAAGGTTTTGATGTGAGCGTTTTTGTATAAAATCAGGGAGTGAAATGTAAAGTATATACTTTTAAAAGTGATGTATAAGGCATTTAGCAGACACTATTATGCACACTGACTTACAAAAAGTGCTTTAGCTTCACATATGAGAGTGTTATGAATGTAAACATGCAGTTCACACAGTTATCTCTTAAACTGCATTTTATATAAATACAAACCAGCACAACAGTACTGAAACATATGACAACAATTGCGTCTTGATGTTGTTTCAGAAAACCATTGCAAAACAATTTTCTTATATAAGGGCTGCAAAGAATTAAAGGTAATATCAAGCCGAAACAAATGCACAGATGGCTATTTTGAAAATCCACAGAAAGAAATATACTATCTGAGCACCTTACTATTTACAGTGTGATGTAGGTGTATACACTTGCTTCAATTTTACACAACATATGAGTTATGCATGGTATCTAAGAAATAGTACATTAATTTGCATAACACGAACTACAAAGTGTGTGTCATTAGCTTAACCTTAATTGACCATAGGTTAAGACCATATAATTGACCATAGGTTAAGACCATATAACCTTCTTTCATAAGACCATGGGCCAGATTTACTATCAGTTGCACCAACGCAAACCCTCATTTGGCATTAAAAAACTACTATCAGGATTTACTAAAGACATGCAGTGGGAAATAAGCGATGAAAAGCCGTGGACATATTTTTGTGACTCACCTTATTGAATATGCATTTGTAGGAGTTTCCCTTTCAATCTGTAAATTTACGGCAGGAGAGTGTTTAAATGAATCATGCAATGCGATTAAGATTTGCACTCGTCAATTCACGGGTGTTTGCGGCATTATTTAATGCTCAAAAAAACATGTCTTAAAGTAGGCTGTAATTTGCGCTGCTCTTGGTAGATTGCGTTTGTCATTATGGAAATGAGATTGCCACGTCTGTGTTCTTTCATGTGCAACTTGTCAGTAATTCACCCGCAGAATCCCCCCCCCCCCCCCTCCATCGGCGCTTTTATGGAATTGTGCTCTAATGATAATTTGCCCCGATTAGTAAATCTGGCCCCATACCTCTAACAATGTGATTTTTTATTTATTTATTTTTTTTTTTTCCCAATCTCTACCATTTTTATTTCTCAAGTTTTTACTTTTCTCTTTTTGGTGTTTTGCTTCTTGACAAATGTCTTTTATTAACCCATGTTCTAGAGCCATACTTTTAATCCTAAAAAAATAAAAAATAATCATACATTTTTCCCCACAAAATTATTTTAGTTAAATTATGCAAAAAAGAAAAAGTAGTAACAATTATTTGTGTATATTAAGGATATATAAAATGCTAACTGTATAATTAGTTTTAGCAAGACAGAAATACAAACAATATATAATTTGAGATGTGATGAAAATTTGTATGGCTTTCAGGGGAAAAAATAAATACGTAAATAAATAAAAATTCTATATTTACTGTGAAATTTGGATAAATGAACTAGCAAAAGTGAAACGTCCACATGCAGGGCCAAAGTGCTCATAGTTGAAGAAACACTCATTTATGATATATTTTGACTCAACTTGAAAGTGGCAAATGTTTTTTATTTTTTTATTGCCTCTGCAGGGAGCTGACATAACCCCAACTCTGAAAGTCACAGTTCAAAGTAAATCCAGAGTTTTCTACCGGTAATTACAACAGCGCTGTGACATTCATGTGTTCTCATCTCGTAAATACGATCATTTTGACGTTCCTTGAAGGCAGCATTACAGCAGGGGAGCTCAGTCCTGTTTCCCGCAGAGATTAGCTCCAACTCTAATCAAATACACCTGAACCGGCTAATCAAGCTCTTTGAGTGCGGTTGGAAATTAAAGTCAGGTGTGATGGAGCAGATTTGGAACTCTACAGGAAAGATCCCAAAGAAAATGACTAAGCGAGCAGGAGAAAAAAGACAAAGGACGAGAAAGAAAGAGAATCCTGTTTTTTTCCTGTCCTTCTGCTCAAACCACTGCAATATGGGTCTCTGACTCATGAACACACACACACTTTCAAGCTGTGTGATGAACATGGTACAGCAGCACTGCTGGAGATAAGTCTAATTTATTTATGTGTCTGTTATTGTCTTGGGATTTTGCCTTTAAGACAGAAAGTGCAAAAGTCAGGAAGGGCAGTTTGGGGGTATGGATAATGGAACATTTCAAAGGAAAGGCAGAATGAGAGACAAAGAAAAAGGGAGAGAAACACAACCAAGGACCAGAAAAATATCTTCTTATGAATACCACTCAAACCTTAGCACACATACAAGTGTTACTTATTCAGCGTTCCACTAAAGCCATTCAAAGTTTGTGAATGGTATGAAATTGTTGAAGGTTATCACCCTTCCAGCCACAAGAGAGCCAATCAGATCCCTAAGACCTAAGGTCAGTTACAAAATGTCTTATTCTGACAGGTAGAGAGCTCCCAAAACCCATAGCTGCATCTTTAGGGGAAAAGAGTCTTGACCAAAGGTTCAGCTACAGGCAGATGAAAAAAGTAAACAGTCAAATGGTTAACCAGCTATGTCTATTATTAACTAATATGAATAATTATTCATGTCTGTAAGATAGCAGTAATTATATGCACAAAAGTTTGTTTGTACACCCAGAGAATTTTTTTTTTCTAGACAGAAAAAAAAAAAATCACCTAATTATTTATAATCACACCAAAATTTCCTTTCAAACCTCAGATGTGCACTATGAATTCATGTCATCTTAAATCATAGCCATTGAGGGCCCCCCAATATTTTAATTAGCAGCAGTGTTAATTTCATTGACAAATTATTTTCATAATGATTTTCGTCAACGACATTTTCTTACTGACAAAAACGAGATTACTAAATAAAAAAAAAAAAACAGGTTTTAATGACAAAAACTAAAACGAAAATAAACTCTCATTGTCATCAACAAAATAAAAACGAGATGAAAATGTTAGGGAAGGACGATTTGGGAAGATATTCAGTCAGACTCAATCACAACTGATGTCTTATGTGGTAGTTAAGAACATTTGCACTGTACTGTTCTGAACTAACTGTGGAAAAACGCAACACAGCAGCTCATCAGTGCGGGTTGTAATCAATGAATAGCACATATTTATGCCAAGCAATTGCTTATGAACTAATGTTGATGAATTAAGATAATATTTACTATACAATCTTTACATGATAAAGTTAAGTTAGTTGTATAGTTAAGCATATGTTTTAGTTGTAAGAATGCATATTTTATTCCCTCATCTGAACTTGAATGAGCAGCCTGCAACTGTATAGTCCACAGTGCAAAAGTGAAAAAAAGAAATAAATATATAAAATACATATATTTAAAAAAATATATATATATTTGAGTTTATAAGCTTTAGCTTAACCTGATGTACTAAAATAACCAAAACAGAAATAAAAATAAATAAATAATGCATTTCAATTTAACTAAACCCTTTAGATTTTAGTCGACTAAATCTACTGTAGATTTAGTCAGCTAAAATTATATGAAATTGTCAACTAAAACTAGACTAAAGCTAAAACAATTCAGATGACTAAAATATGACAAACTAAATGACATTTTCGTCAAAAGACTGACTAAAACTAAATCAAAATTTGCTGTCAAAATTAACACACTGTTTAGCAGCTGATTAGTAGTAGTTATTTGTAGTTATTTTTCAATAATCAATTCAACACTCTTAAAAATATAGACTCTTTATTGATATCCATGGAAACTTTCCATTGCTAAAAAGGTTCTTTATCATGGAACAAGGTTCTTCAGATTATTAAAATGATTTTCATAAACATTTTAAACAAAAAATAAAAAATGGAAGAAAAAAAATTATTTAAGAGTGAAGTACTAGATTTAGTTGGCCTATTTCTGCAAAAGTGGTTACATTCTTTGAAAGCCAAATTACCTGAGCTACAGCACCCACATTAACTTTATAGTTCAATACTCTAACTGTATCTCTACAATCGTCTCATTTGTGTCCATTTTTATTCCTGCTAAAGTATATCTGAGATAATACAGACAGATACTTAAATGAAACATGCCTGAAAATGCAATTTAGTCTCTTAAGCTATGAAAGAGCAGCTTCAGAGAAATAAAAATGTTCCTCTGGGCAGTGCTAAGCAGCGTATAAAGAACAATAGCCACTTTTCCAGTGTGAGTTCACATCAGAACAGCTTCTGCTTTGCAAAATCAAGGCCTAGAGGTTAGGCCGCCTAAAACATAACCCTGGGTTTTATGAGTACACACTCAATAGCGGGACCTCATAAACGCTCTCGTTTCCTCACAAAGGGTGTGGAGGAGAGAAAAGAGAAAGAAGGCAATAAAGACGAGCAAATAGACAGGTTGCCACACATCAGGTGAAAAAGAGAGAGGCGGGGGTCTTTAAAAGCCTCTTTTTTAATAAGACCATGATGATGTGGGTCTGATGCCAGACAGGGATTTATTAAAGAAAAGATTCACAACCCCCCTCAAATGTTTGGGGTCAGTGATTTGATTAAATTTTTTTTTTTTTGAAAAGTAAATATTGTAACTATTTTCTAGTTAAATGTATTTTAAAAGGTACTTTCTTGCAGAGTACAAGTATTAATTTAAATATATATATATATATATATATATATATATATATATATATAATCGTGTGCTCAAGATCACCCTCATGCAAAGCCACCTTGGCAATTTTATAAGAAAAACAATATTCTGTTGATGCTTTGGACAGCAGAATAATATCATTCTCTCAGCTGAAGCTGTCCACACGGGAGGTTTTCTAAGGTTCGTGGAGAAGACAACACATGCTGGCCTGGACCCATGTATTTCACACCCCGATTTTGTGAATCGGGAGGGGAGCAGGAAAAAGCTGAAAAAATAAGGGACTTTAGTGTGCGCCCAGCGACACACTGTTTATCTGCACAAACCAGACGTGGCAGCAGCCATTCATGCTTTTGTGCCACTCTGCTCATGAATACAGCATGCTAAATGAACTCATAAACAGGAGAAGAGAAGAGAAGAGAAGAGAAGAGAAGAGAAGAGAAGAGAAGAGAAGAGAAGAGAAGAGAAATTAGTGCTGCAATAAATTGGTCAAACCAAAGTAAAAAGGATGTTACTTTTATCACAAGGTGGGTAAATGTGTGGCTTTCAAAGCGAGGACACTCTTGTTTTGGAGCACATCTCATTAAGCAGTGCCTGGGGAGAACATCATTCATAAAACATTAAGAAACAGCTTTTATTTCATTCATTATTAAAGCACAATCTCCTCAAACCACAACCACAGGAACGGCACAATTTACAGGCACAATGGGGGGACAGGGCTGAGACAAAGACAGCCCGTGACTAAAGGAGAGTGGAGAACATAGCAAGACTTCCATGGGGATAAAATCAAGGTCCATCAAGATTATCTGAACTGTTTGAGGAATAACCTTCTATTGGCCCATTCATCCACCCATCCATCCATCCTGCCTCTGTAAGTTGATATCGGCAAAATATTAAGAGCATATGGTTGTACCATCCCTAGTGCATAATACATTAGTGAAGAACCCACACAGGGCGAGTTTGATTTAAGAGATTAGCCACGGCGTGTGTGTGTTCTTCCTGGGCCTGGCCGGCTCGCAGTGACCCATTTTATCTACATGATAGAGAGTCAAAAATAGTCTCTGATTATTGCTGGCACACTTTCAGACAGACCACAGGGGCCTGGACTGAAGGTCACTCCTTCGTCCTCGATCGCTCTCGCTCCCTCTCCTACTGGACACAAATTATGATCTAGTTCTCCATTACATGCAAAGGCCACGGCACAGAGCGGTCCTTAAGAGAATTGCCCTTGACCTTGACAGGAAAACAAAGGGATCCTCCAGTGTAATGCTGGGTAAACAGATATATCCGTCACCATGTCGGCGTCTTAGCAGCGTGTAACTGAACTGTAACCGATCCCTGATGTCAGATCTTTGGCTGATGTGATAATTTGACTTGCACAAATTAGGCTGTCTTCACTGATTGGCTCTTAACTCAATAATTTAAGGCTGAAATAACTTGAACAAAATAAAGCATTTATAAATAACTGATATGCAGTTGTTTGGAGAAATCTAATAATTTTGTCAGCATCCCCATGTGAGGATGGATGGATGGACAGAGAACAACATGGATGGATGGATGGACAGAACAACAGAGACAGACAGATAGAACGAACATGGATGGATGGATGGATGGAGGATGGATGGATGGATGGACAGAACAGAGAGACAGACAGACAGGCAGACAAATGTAAAAACAGATAAAGACAAAGACAATGACAGACATACAAGATAGATAAACAGATGGATAGATAAAATAACAGATAGACAGACAACAGATATTTTGCTGTTTCTTTTTTGTTTTTTGTACAATCTACATTTTTAGTATGGGCACCTCAGAATGTGAGGAACACACACACACACACGTGTAGTAAAGGTGAAATGTAATTACCCTTTGGAGCTCTGTGTCTGCTCTGCTCAGACAGACGTGAAGTCACTCAGCAAGGAGGAACGTTTGATGAACTTTACTTCAGAGCTGACAATTCCACAAAATACACACACACACACACACACACACACACACACACACACACACAGACAGACAGAGACAGAGGCACAGAGGTTCACGTAACATGCAGACGTTTTGCTGCGAGGGGCATTTGATGTGCTCGACTTCAGAGCTGACACTTCAATTTCAGAGGGCCTTTAAAGGAGACCCGGAGAATCACGCTAATAAATTCCCCTATTAGGGAAGAGAGACATTTTCTTCTCTTCACTCTCTCACACCACCAACGAAAACCCATCTCCAGCCCTCGTGTAAACGTACTCCACACTCCTGAAGAAATTGGGTACTAGGAGTAGCGGGAATGAGAGTTTGGACACATTTCGGTTGGAAAACACTTTCAATGCTAATAAAGTGCAGGTAGCATATATCTAGCTCAGCACACTGGAGGATGTGCCTCTCTACATCTAGTTATTTGAAAACACAAACCTAGTGCCAAGAATAAAAGAACATTTTAAAGGAATAGGAAGCAAGTTCATGTTTTCACATAAATGTTTGTGGATTACAGTTTGGCTCATATTGAAAGACAACCTGACAGTACAAAAATGTACTCAGTTTTAACTGAGCTTGTGAAAACAATTAAGATAAATATTATAAGCAGCAATTAGAACTTGTGTTTATTGTCAAACTCATATAAGAATAAATGCATTTAATTCTGAAGTACTTTAAAATCTGATTGTTTTGTGTTTGTTCAGAATCAAGAGCTGATCTCCTTGACGTGTCTAATTTGATTTACTTGAGTATTCTCTAATCAGAACACAAGTTAATTGATTTTGAGCCTCCAGACTTCAGTTTCCATACAATATGTGAGCAATTTTAACTGTTAAAGACAAGCAACTGATAAGACAGACTGGGATTTTCACCAGAGACTCAAGTGTCATTTCTGTGCCAATTTGAGATGTTTGACTTTACTTTAACGTGTTTAAAACACTTTTTAAATCAGTGAACATTATGCAACTTTTTATTATCACTTTCACAGTTCATTTTTATGCTCTTTCTGTTTGTCAAACAACCCAAATTGGTTAATAAATTAGCCATCAGCAAGACTTTACAGTATATAAAAATTACTACAGCTTCTTTTGTGATGTTGAAGAATGTTCTTTTGTGAAGAATTATTTATGTTGTTGAAAGAAGTCTCTTTTTTCCAACAAGGCTGCATTTCTTTGATCAAAAATACTATAAAAACATTACTATTGTGAAACATCATTACAACAGAAAATTACTTTTTTCCTATTTGAATATATTTTAAGACGTAATTTCCTGTGGTGGCAAAGCCGGATTTTCAGCATCCATTACTTTATTCTAGTGTCACATCCTTCAGAAATCATTCCAACATGATGATTTGGTGCTCAAGAAACATTTCTTATTATTAACAATGAGAAAAAAAAACATTAAAAAGAACCACAAACTTTTGAACAGTGTATTCACAACTGTGATAATGTCGTCAAATAAAGACAGTTTTGTTTCTGCCTCACATGTAATTCAGCAAAAATGTAATCTACCAAAAATGGAATCCATCAAAAATGTAATCCACCAACTTTTTATGATCAAATTATTTCAGAGGTTTTTCTAATTACTACAAAAATGGGCAAGCGAAGTTAAGACATTGTCAATAGTTATCATCATTACTGATAACTGATGCCATTCACAAAATAATAATGATGAACCTAGTTCACAATCTTTTTGTCCATTAAGGACTGATGAATCAAATGAGGAAAAAGATTGTCATTCAAGCCCAATTATTCCATCAAAATCTTACAATAGTGATTCACTACCATAATTACGGTTGTTCCTTTCAATACGCGTCCTACCAACCAACTCATTGGGATTTATTCATGAAACATGAGCATAATGAATTTGTGTAAAACGTTCATGAATCTATTCTCATGTAAATTCTCCCACTGAACGAACCATTTCCGTTAGGATGGTTTGACGTACAATTTACAGAAATCTGTTACGCTTGTGTTTCATGAATGCATCCCTCTGTCTTAATTGCAGTTCTTGTCTTAGTTTGCGTTTCACTGAAATAATGTGAAATGGGCTGCAACATTTCATAAAAAACATTGTTTTTTTCAGTATAATCCAAACCACTCACACAGAAAAGCAAATAAATTGCCTTAAACCATTAAAACACATGGCCTTGTGTCTCATACATAACAAGCAGAATATTTCTCCCATATGCTGCCGGAGGGCAAAACGCAGAGTTAGAAAGTTCGAAAATGAAAGTTTGTTGTGACTTGCTCTCTACAATGTCACAGAAAATGGGTGGGCGTATGTTCTTGTCTTTAAGCTCAGCGCCTTCTGGAGTTATTACTATTCCTTCTTCACTATCACCAGAGTGCTGTCAGTGTCCATGACAACCAGGAGCATAACCTGCCTGCAGGGGTCATGCTTATAAAATAGTCATCAAGCCAATAAACTATGAAAAGCCAGCAGAGACAAGACACGGCTAAATATAAACATAATTGCATTTCATTGCATAAGGCTACTCCCAATACTGCACTAACTACTGACAAACTTTAAGTAAAGCGAGAGAGAGAAGAAAAAGCGTTCATCTAATGAAGAAGCCATGATTAGTTGGAGCTCACTGAACAAGACGGCTGGAAAGCAGATGAATGAAAGACAGACTGAAGAAACAAAGAAAACTGCTGACAGGATGCCAAAAAAAAAAGATGTGGTAAACATCACCTACTCTCAAAACGGTGCCGATTTTAAACGTTAATGTCTATCAAAGGCTTGAAAAGAACACATAATATGCAGTTTGGCAACTTCACAGGAAAACTTTATACTTGTGGGGATCTTATATTTCTATAAACAAAGCCTTAAAATGTGTTTTCACAAGGTAAAGTCGTAAAATGTTAAATAACTGTCTGTCACTTGGCTGCACACTCTTAAAGGGATACTCTACCCCAAAATGAAAATTTTGTCATTAATCATTTACCCCCATGTCGTTCCAAACCCTTAAAAGCTTTGTTTGTCTTCCGGACACAATTTAAGATATTTTGGAGGAAAACCGGGAAGCTTGTGACTGTCCCATTGACTGCCAAGTAAATTACACTGTCAAGGCACAGAAAAGTATAAAAAACATCGTCAAAATAGTCCATCTGCCATCAGTGGTTCAATCTGAATTTTATGAAGCGACGAAAATACTTTTTGTACGCAAAGAAAATAAAAATAACGACATTTATTCAACAATTCGTCTCCTCGAATTGTACGCTATTCTCTGTCATCAGTAACGCATGGATATGCGGTTTCCGTTCAAATCAAAGCGTAAATAAACGTACAATACGTATCCATGCGTTACTGAACGAAGCTTTTACGGGTTTGGAACGACATGGGGGTAAGTGATTAATGACAAAATTTTCATTTTGGGATGGAGTATCCCTTTAAGTTGTGAAAGGGAGGATGACATGTCAGTGTGTGTTGTGAATAATTATATATTTGCTTCAATTATGAGCCATATACCAACTTTCATAACAATAAGAAATGTTTCCTGACTACCCATTCCGCATGTAAAGGAATAAATGACATTGAAAAGTCATTTTAAATTTTAATATTATTTTACAAATTTAATGTTTTACAGTATTTTTTAACAATTAAATGCAACCTTGGTGAGTTTGGAGTGTATGGCAAGTTGTTTTTTGCTTTCTTATTATGGAATTTACATTAGTGCTGTCAAATGATTAATTGCAATTAATCACATCCAAAATAAAAGTTTTTGTTTACATAATATATGAGTGTGTACTGTGTATATTTATTATGTATATATAAATAAACACATGCAAGTATATACTTAAGAAAAATATGCAGTGTTTAAATATTAAATATATTTATATATAATAAAAAGTATAATAATAGAAATATATAAATGTATATGTAAATATTTTCAAAATATATACGTATGTGTGAGCATTTATATATACATAATATATAATCACAGTACACATACATATAGTATGGGTCACCATACTTGGCCACACACCACTTCCCTTTCCTCCTCCTCCTCCTCCTCCTCCTCCTCCTCCTCCTATAGTATGTAAACAAAAACTTTAATTTTGGATGCGATTAATCGCGATTAATCATTTGAAAGCACTAATTTACATATTGGTCAAGGGATAAAAATAATTGAAGAATGATGTTGAATTTTTAAATTAGTAGCCTTAATTTCAACACCGAAAAATGTCACACATCACCTCTTACTTTAATCTTAATGGAAAGATTTCACTAGAGAATTATTTTCAGCAAGTCTCTCCCAGGAATATTCTTTCTCTCTGTAGAGCTACATAGGAACTCAAATCATAATTCAAAGTATGTTCCTTTGAAAGAGAACATGAAACCACTTGTGTCCCCACAAGTGAGAAGAAACGAGGAGGACCACTAAAATCAGTGCAGATATTAGAAAATGTACACAGACAAACAGGAGATGAAAAGCATCTTTCACTAAAGACTAAGAATGAGTTCAGCGTTTTTTAATCAGTGCTGGCAGTAAATTCCATAAAGGCTGGGTGGAATGTTTTGCAGAACCGAAGACCGGAGCCTTGATGAAATGCAGAATTAAATTTCACCCAGCAATTCAGCATGGCCAGCATGGCAAAATGTTAAAACCAAGATCTAATCTCAAGGATGAAACTCAAAAAGGGACGCATAACATACTGTATTGTAATATTTCTGATTTGATCTGCTAGACTCTAGAGCCACAATACTAAAAAGAGCATTTGATTATATCTGGCATTTTCCTGCACAGAGGAAACCCATTTCTTCTCTAACAGTAACAAAATATTGCACTAACTTTTACAGAAAAGAGTTTTTAAAAAGTATTTACACTATAAAGGGTATCAAGTCAGTTAATGAACAAATTGCATTTTTTCTAATTTATTTTTTTCAGAAACAATATCAGGATAATAACTTAAGTGAAAAAAAAAATCATTCATAATTTTACAAGTCTTTAGATAAAATGTTTACTTGTTTTAAAAATTCCCTCAAAGGGCTTTTATTTAAGTTGTAATAACATTTTCAATTTGGACTCATTCATTACATTTAATTTAATAAAAAATATATTTACAGTATGCATTCATTAACTACAAATCATCAGTCCCAGCATGTCTCCAGCAAAACTTAAGGACATACAGTAACCACAATTCTTTAAGGAATGTATTTTGTGCTTTAAGAATACTAAGAATAATAGTGTGTATTTAGAGCAGGTAAGCACACCTGTGCTTTCTAAAATACAGGTGGCTGGATACAAAAATAGAAGAGGAAAAATAGGTGAGTATGCAAGTTTAATGCTTAGAAGCTACTTGTGAGCCGATTCGCTTCAAAATTCTCCAAAACACTCTCATTCTGTTGAGAAATTGGAGGCGAGATGTAAAACAATGTGGGAAGCAGCATATAGAAAAGAGCCAATCAAATCTATTGATAGTGCACAACTAAAATCAAACATGATTTTGAAAGCCAGGAACATCCATTGAAAATCTGTACTTCGTATTTTTGCACACCTTTCACTGGAGCCACAGTTTTGCTACTGAATGCACAGATATGGGCTGTGTTTTTATTTCGTTTTGTCCCGGGTGGCATCACTCGTGTCAAGATATGCAGATGATTATAACCAAAAACACACACATGCTTTGTGCCTATGAATGACTGACAGTGGAACAACAAAAACACCAGTCTGAATAAAGCATGAGCCTTTTTAAGAAGCCGCGTTTGTCCCTTGTCAGTTGCCATAGTAAAAACCCTGTTTGGTGGCTTCTCCCAAAATAGCAAACAAAAACTCAAATACTCTATCTCTTACACTCTTGAAAATCTCTCTCTCTCTTTCTTTCTCTTCCTCCAGTCCCTTTCTTATGTGACATGAGCCCCTGGGAGAAGCATAAAACCAGAAATAACAAAAAAAGACTAGAAACGACAGTGAAAAGTGACTTGTGCTTCCAGATCACAGGTCAAACCTACGGCAGTGGACAGGATTGTAGAATTTGGTACAAATATACGACCATTATAGTGTGTAAATAGAAAATGTAGGAAAAACTGAGCAGAAGAGTAGAGACGACCACCAGCTTAAAAATTTGTTGCAGCAAATTTTACTGAAACACAATTTTTACAAAAAAAAAAAAAAAAATTATATTAGTACAGTACAAAAAAATATATATATTTATTTCGAAAAACTTTAAATTCTTTGATAAATAGAAAGTTGAAAGGTCAAAATATTATATAATCTAGAAATATTGTAAATATATATTATACATTTTTAATAGAATTACTCTTTATACATTTATAAAATAAATATAATAAAACAGACTGATGTTGAACAGATGGATAAAAGTTACTACAAAGTTACCATTATGAAACAGCCCTGGATTGTCTGTGATTGTGTTGCCCAGCATTTTTGCTTTCAGTAAGACTTGTCATGGGAAATAACAAACACTCAAACCCTGTTGTTATGTTAAATTAATGTAATTATTCTGCTGTTAAATTAATTAGTTCAGATAAACTTGTAAACAAATGCAATATATAAACTAAAGCACTGATGAAAACTGTAGGCAGCTACTTTGCCACACAGCGGGCTGCAGGCCGCGTGCCAGAGAACAGTTTACGACCTTCACAGCACTTTTGTCAGGGAGAAAGAATAAATCACATATAGCAAAGAGGTTCCTTCAATGCTTTTCTATGACTGGCCCCTTCCCTTTTACTTTTTAGGACTGTCCCTCTATTTCCTCTCTTGTCCTTTATCCTCTTTCCCACCTTACATTTTGCCACTCACTCTTGCAGAAGTTGGAAGACAGGTATGATCAATTCTCAGGCATCTCCTGTTCTGAGTCGGCCTCCCTCTCTCCCCTTGCCCTGATCTATGGCTGTGTCAGCGCAGTCTGAAGGTGTAAAAGGCAACAGAGCAGCACTAATGAATTGAACTAGAGCGCGGCTGCTTTTAAGCAGACAGAGGAGCTCTTCTGATTTACACACAGGGACAGGAAGAGGAGGACATAAAGACCAGCACTCCTCCGTAGACTTGGTGGCTTTTACTGCAATGAACGGAACTGTATTTTCCAGCACAGACAGGATTACTGTGACCCACCTGACCACTAAAGTGATGGCACAACAGTTTGCAGCTGCTTATGATGGCAAATTTGTTCCGAATTTGACATTTTGTTTCATATGAAAATATATTCCGGTAACACTTTAGACCAATTCTCACTATTAACTAGTTGCTTATTAGCATGCCTATTTATTAACATATTGGCTGTTTATTAGTACTTATAAAGCACATATTCTGCATGACCATATTCTACATCCCTAATCATACCCCTAAACTTAACAGCTACCTTACTATTTATATGCAGAAAATTAGGAGTTTATTGATGAAAAATCATAGTTAATGGTTTGTTAATAGCGAAAACTGGACCTTAAAATAAAGTGTGACCATTATTCCTTATCCAAGCATAAAACTTCCCACGTAAATGATCTTTATTTTATATTTTCCAAGTTTAAGTCCATTTTTTAATCATCTGGGAGCTTTTTTCCCCCAAAAATGACAATAAAAAAAACCTCCACAGTGATGAAAAATATATGCCTTATGCTAAAGACCCACTGTGCACAGTTTCACATCAATGTCAACGTCATCGGCTCTCATGTGTGATTGATTGCGACACCAAGTTTGACACAAGAATTGTTGACATTTTATATATATATTTTGTCATTTTTGGATGACACTTGCCCATCTAACTACTAAAGCAATGGTACGCAGAACCTGATTTTACCAAGTGCGACATGTTCCCGGATCAACATCTTTTGATTAACCAATAAGATCTGAAGAACCAGTTTATAGTTTTTGTGAAGTTTAGGCTTATATTCAGTGTTTGGTGCTTGTACATAAGTGCCATTCATCTATCATTTCCTCTGATTTTAGGGATTACTCATGTTTAAGGTTAGGTTTAGGTGTAGGGATATGGTCAAAACAAAATTTTTGGATTAAAATGTTGTTCCAGGGTCAACAAAATATGTTGACCTAGGAACACATCTAACTCAGCAAAATCAGGACATGCGCAATGGTACAATGGTTTGCAAGTGTGTTTATGATGACAATTTTTTCTAAATCTGAATATTTTGCAACAAAAACATGAAAATACGGTATATTAAGTCCACAATTCTAAAACATTTTATATATATATATATATATATATATATATATATATATATATAATATTATTATTATTATTATTTATTTATTTATTTAACTAGGTCAGTTTATTTACACATTGGGATGTCAAAACATTGCATTCAGAAGTACTTTGTGTTAAAAAAAAATGTAAATATAAAGTAAATATTTTATGCTTCTTTGACATTTATTTACCAGATAACAGCAGGCCTTTAGTACAGCAGCATATTGAGAAAAAAAATTAAAATAATAAAAAAATACACTGATAAACCTGTGCCAAGGCCTTAAAAAAGGTATGGTTTGTGAAAACACGCTATATCGTGAATATAAAACTTCTAGTTGTTCAAATATCCACACCTACAACTACTTAGAATCCCACAATGTCATCGCTGCGACCGCACGATACCCAGCAGGCTTTGCCGTGAGTGCTTCCAGCAATACTAATAACATTAAACTATCAGCCGCCTCTCTTATCTTAAGACCATCTTTAATTTCCTCTTTGCTTGTATTCAGAGCAGGCAACCAGCCACAATCGCCCGGGCCTGCAGAGAGAGAAAATGACAAGTTGCGATTTTTTCTGTATTTTATGCGGCGCGAGTTGTTTTGTGAGCGCAGTGGACTTTGCTCTGGAATAAGCTTTCGTGGTCGAGGCTCCTTTTATGTGGCATCTTCAAAGCCCAGCTAGGGGAGTGTTTATTTAAATCTTTTACTGCAAACGCGCTAGCATCTCCATGAAGGTGGCGATACAAGATTAACAACTTATTTCAAAGTCATGCCACAATTATTTTCCTTTTTCCTCATCCTTGAAAACGATTCGCATTGTTTGTTGGTAATCCCTGAAGCGAGTCATATTGATATATTTGTGCAACACTTTGCAGACTCTATTAATCATGTGTGAATAATTGATAAACCATGTTGGGGAAACAATGACACTTCCTCTTTAGAGCAAACTAATGATCTTCATTGCAGGGACTCCTGATTTCATAGAAAGAGAGTGAGCCAGAGGATGGAGAAGTGCCAAGATGTATTTTCTACATCAGATTGCAGTAAGCAAGGAAACAAGAGAATGAACAGTAAAAACATGATGACTGGCAGTTTCAGGCAGAATAACAGACGTAACCGGACCCTTTTATGTAAAAATGTACACTGTGAATTAAATGTAAAAGTCAGTTAGTTCTAAAATCCATCTGCTTCACCTCACAAAACTCAAGAGAATGGGAGAAAAAATAATGCGTGTTTGCACAAGACAAGTAATAGAGAGAAAAGAAATGCAATCGCAGCTTAAATGTGAGGTGAACTAAAGATGGTTCTGATAGTTGACAAGTTTCTCCAAAGAGAAGTAGAGTACGTATGAGGACAAAGACACAAGGGGAGAAAAGAGGGAAATCATGGCCGTCTTTCTTGAAAAGGACAAAATGTTTCAGAGTCCTTTTAATATTCTTTTCCCTGGTAGCCAAGAAAAACAACAGAAAGACAGAACAAGTGGAAGTGGGAAAAAAAGGACAAAATTTTCATCAATAATTGAACAGTGAAGTCTCTTGAGTTTTGCGCTGTCATATGTAGACGTGTCAACTCAGACAGACTAAACCCAGGAGAAACAGTGAGAGAGAGACACGCACAGGCGCACATGCCCGCTCGCACCTCATTTAGATACTCCTAACAATTAGACGGCTCAATCAATAAACAATACTGTCCTGTTTTGATGCATTAACAGATGGCACACATGGAATCAAGCCTCTGGAAAGTCCTCTAAAGTTAAATGCACTTTTAAAAGTTTGGCTTCCCGGAGGGCCAGAAGCTATCCTCTCGAAACTGTGATTCATAGACCCACCTTAAGTCGACTTTCCATGCGATATGATTTATGTCTGAGAGACCCCCAAAGGCACCTTGAAGTTCACAAGACTTGACATACAATTAAATGCAAGCAATGCCTGGAAGATATTTGGGGGTTTTCTGGCAGGTTAAAATAAACTCCAGAGTGATAATGATGTAATAATGATCCAAGGAGAGTGGATTATTGACTTTGCTTTGCAAACAAAGATGAAAAGCAATGATCGATGGATAAAAATCTTTCATCTGCGTAAGTAAATGTATCGCCTAAAGATCTGGAAAATTGGAAAGGCTGCATTACTGAGCCTGGATGAGAATGTGAGCCCTATTTACTATAAAGTAAGCCATTAAATCATGGTGAAGGTTTCCAAACATAGCTCTTTTTACAGAGATTACAGGTAAACCTGGAGCAACACCAGCTGGAAACTGTATAATGCTGCTCATTGTTTAATTCTCCAGATCTCTGAACACTTATTTAATGCCAGTGACGACTCCTCCTATGTAAATCTAGGAAGGGGTTATCAATTAATATGATATGATTAATATGATTTCAAAATACTAAAGATGTATATTTTAACTGCTCGAGTACTCAATAGATAAATCAACGTGTTTTAATACTCAAGTATGCTGGGGTTTGCTTGGATACAGTTGTGAAATGTTCTGAAACGTAATCAAGTCAAACGCTTATTGTATTCTCAAGATTGATCACACTTCTAAGTATTCGTTTCAAAGTACACGCACATTTGTAAAGACTACAATAGCAATCAAAACCTTATCTATTGAAGCCTTACTCCACCTGTGGTTAGAGACCACCCTGGCTATTATGAAAGGTCTCCATGCATCAAAGCTGATCCATCAGGATCAATAAGGTTCAATACTGTCCTCCTCACAAAGAACACTGTGCACTGTAAAAAGTGATAAGTTGACTTAACTTAAAAAAATTGAGGAAACCCGTTGCCTTAAAATTATTAAGTAAATAATAATAAAAAAAAAAGAGTTAAGTGAACTTGACAATTCGCTTAACTTTTTTTTTTTAATTGTTATTTTCTTAATAGTTTTAAGGCAACGGGTTTCCTCAATTTTTTTTTTAGTTAAGTCAACTTATCACTTTTTACAGTGTGGCGGGTGTAGATAACAAGTGAGTCTAAGTGTGACTATTGAAAACAGAAAGATATAATAAGGTAAGCTGTGTTATTTCTTAGTATACTCCAAGGTTGCTTCTACATCTTATCTAAACATCCTTTTCATTGCCAGTGTATTATATTGCACTATATATATTTTTTTTTTCTTTCTTTTTTTTTGTGAAAAGAGTCATACTTTGAGCAATATCACTCTCACAACATAAAGTTAAAATCAAATAACTTATGTTGTAGACTAGATTTAGCCAGTTTGATTCTATATTTTTAGTCTGTCAAAACAATCCCAAAAGTAGTAGTAAAATAAGTAAGTTTTTTTTCTGTCACCAAGGAACAGAAATTTCCTTTCACTGCTCTATGTATTCTATAATCGCATTGCTTCAGCTCCAGGTTTTACCTACCTGACACCCTCATGGAAATACAGCAGTCAGGTGGTACAAGAGTTCTACCAGGACATGAATGCTTTTTACAAGTTATCATATATAAAAATAAATAATTTAATAGAATAGGGTTAAATAGGTTAGAATAGTATTGATTTCTACTTTTATTTAAATTATTCTGGTTTGTAAAGGTCTAAGCAAGTGTGTAAAGACTAAGAAAGTATGTAAATAAATGAATAAATGAATAAATAATCAGCAAAGGATTTAAGGACACGCTCACTGCTGGTGAAGACTCAGGCATGCATATGTCTCTCCATGTTTTCTGCCTGATGGTGTCCTCAGAGAATAGCCTATAACATGTGCAAACATTACTTCACAAATGATTCACCGCTTTCTCTTGACTCCGAGCAGGTCTGTGCTAAAGGGACAGTCGCAAAAATATTTTCATATTTCCCAGAGAGAATGGAGGAAGCCTGAGAGTGAAATTTTTCAGCGTCTTTGTTGAACGTTTCCTCACAGAGCCATTCAGATTCTTAGCACATATGCACTGAAATGACAAACCAAGAAAATTGTGATGAAAATAGAATGACAAAGCGAACTGTACATGTACAACAAACAGTAAGACAGACTGAGAAAAGACAGAATTGTGATTAATCAAAGAGAAGCAGGAAAAAAATACTGATGTTTGAAATAATTTAAAACATGAAAAAAATAGTCGAAATGTGAAATTAAAACCACCAGTAGGTGACAGCAAGTGACTGTTAATGAGTGAGTCATTGAGATTCAACAGATTCATTCAAACGACATTTCAGAGACAAAGCATTTGACTGTGTTAATGAGTGAATCCCTGAATCATTTATTCAACCGATTTGTTCAAAAAGCTGATTCATTCAATAAGTAAACACCGTCCATTGGTTAGAGATGTGAAACAGTACTGTAATCTTTGTTTGGAACTATTTTCGTTGGCAAAATTGAGCGAAAACAAGCAATATTATGTCTAAAATGTAAGTCCCTTATTGCTTTACTGAACTTGTATGATTATTAAATGTGTTCATACTGATATCTGCAGAAAAACGGTACTCTTTGTGTGATATAGATAGATATAGAAGTTAACTATATTAAATTATATAAATATAAAAAGCATACAGAAGCATTTTTGCCGTCTACAATTTAGAATGCCTGAAATTTTGAGTTTTAATAGACTTATAAATCAATGTGCGTGCACTCTGTGTGTGATTTGGTAATATAGCCTACTTGAAAATGTCAGATCGCACAACAGCACTTACCATATTATCACAGACGATGCTGTATCGCACACCCCAGACTCGACTTGAGTGGAAAATGAAATCATCCGCAGTTGTGCTCGCACTTGTTTGCATGAGCAAAGGTGTTTTTTAGGAGTCTAACTTGCAAGTGCTAGACCACTGATTCGTCAAACCTGCTTTCTTTCTTCTTCAATTAAAAACATTAATTTGGTGCAATTGATTAACATGAAAAAATAACATGAAATACCACAATTAATCGCACCCCCTCACCCATAGATAAAATTCTTTAATAAATAATTTGCATACCACGACACAATGAATTAACTTGAATTACCATCTCTACTAGTGCACCTACACTATTTAAAGGGGTCATATGATGCGATTTTTTTTCCTTTCTTATATGTTATAAGCTGTTTGTGCATAGATAAGATATATTCGAGTGTGTGCATCGCATTTTACGGAGGACTATTTCCTGAACCTGGGAGTAGCCTGCCAGCTATGCTCAAAGACATAGTTTCTATAAAGTGGGGCAATTCCAAATTTGCAAGGACAGTCTGCCGCTTCTGACTCACAGCCTGTAAGTATGTTGCTTTGACATGGTTTGATTGCATAAAATTTATGTCGAATTCCCTGGTAAACCTCATCATCATGCACCCCGATCACAATCACCACATAAACATCATGGCCGTTCTGCTATAATCACAACCCTGATTGTGGTAATCTGCGGTTTCTCTAATGCAGTTAGATCGCTCAGTTATGGAACAGATAATGCTACACAGCAGCATCAATTTTAGCCGCCGTGCCAGCAGCAGGCCTTGTTGCTGTTCTTCTTTCAATAATTGTTTTCGATTCCTCTGCTTCTTGTCATTATAAGCTAAAATGCCTCCAGCAGACAGTGATTGGCTGAGTAAAAACTGCGCAGACAGGGAATTTCAGTGGCTCTGAGCTGGACATAAAGTAGAGAGAAAAGTTGCTGAGCATCAGGCTAAAATTTAGCAGTGGAGTTATGTATGTAACAAAAAAGTGCAGAGTTTTCATGTTAAGAAAAGCCTAAAAAAAGACCCAAAGACAGAAGCAGATTTTCATGATCTCCTGAGTCCTAACAAACTTGGTTCAGTAAGATCAGGGAATGTTTTAAGGTGATGTGTGTCATTTTTTCAATGTTAAAACACTTTTTATGGCTTTTTGTACAGAGACAGCTGTGAGTAAGCCATTCGTAGGCTGACTTTCCCAAAAACTGTAAACACTGTGGCCCTATGGAGCTGTCAATATTCGAACAACGGCAGATGCGAGAAGATCTGTTTGTAAATATTATTTTTTTGCGATTCTGCTTCATGCGGTGGAAATTCTACACTGTACAACAAAAACACCATATTCTTTTTCTTCTTTTCAGACACTTTGGCTTCGTGATGGAAAACATAATTGATCAATTTTTCAACCAGCACCATTTAAAATGTCAGAGGAGCATGCGTAGATGCAGAATATTAATGAACAAAAATTTAAATGAGTATTCACAGATTTGGCAGACTAAAATGAAAGCAGAAAAATACATATAAATCAAGCTTGTGAGCCAGATGACTCTCAGTATTTAATTTCCTTTGGGTGTCAGATAAAATGCTTGAAATTACACAGCAATTTTTGACTTCCAGCATATACTCTGCCATATACACACATATGGGCAAACACACACATACACCATCATATAAAACATTGGATGGATGGATGGATGGATGGATGGAAGGCTGCAAATCTGTTAAAAAAACTGAATAATATTTATAAAAAATATTTTCAGGAAAAAGATAATTATTCCTTCTCTCCTGTCTTTTTTCTATATATCTACCTTCTTTCCTTACTTCCTTCCTTTCATTCCACCTTCTCTGATCCTGGTGACTTCAAAACAGACAGAATTGGCTGCTGGGTGGTGGACGTGGGTAAGAGAAATAAACAAAGCTGCTCTCTGGCCCATGTGCAGGCGGAGAAGAATGAAAAAGAGGAAGAGAAACCTGCAGGGAAACAAAAGAAAGCACATGTGCACGAGAGAGAGAGACGAATGGAGAGGTACCGAACCAAGGAAGTGAAAGTCAGAAAGAGACGCAGGCCTCCAGGCGTTCCTTATCCAAAAGAAAGACGAAGAGCAAAATCGAAGGATGATGTGAGAAGAAAGAGCTGGTGGGTGTGCTGAGGGTGGAGGTCTGGGAAGGCACGTGGTGGGACGTCCTCAGGAGAGATGTGCGATAAACACCAAGAGTAGATCACGCACTGACATTTTGGCTTTGACCTTCATAACCTCCACCCAACGCTCACATGTGATGTTGTTTTCCTATCCCTCCTCCTCATCTTTCTCCAGTCTTGGCTCAGATTCAGTCTTTAGATAAGCTCATGCCCAAGAAATTAATACAAGAAAAACATTAAAATTACAAATGAAAGCCAAATATCAGTCTATATCTTCTAGCAAACACAAAAAGCATAAATGTTTCAATAGTTCACCATTACTCCAGTCTCCTCCAACCAGAGGCTACGTGGACAGTAAGATAAGCCTTCACTAATGGGCAGTGAAACATCAGGCCAGATTCATTACAATTCATGCCAATCTTGGCACATATGAGTGGACCTGTAATGAGGAGGAGCAGAGAAGGGAATTGAAAAGAAAAATAAAACAAAAAACACAATCTATTCCATATTCTGTAGCCAGGACCGTGTCTGTATGAGGCCAAATAGACAGATTAGAGTAGCAAAATAAATAGAAGCTTGTGTATGATGAGAGACCATCGATCTCCACATAAAAATAACAACATCTCAGCTCCGCACCTGACACTGGAGGGCCAAACAGCTGATGAAAATCAATATGGTAGTTCAGGGATTGACCACAAGAACGACACAGTGTGTTCGATGGAGAAAGAGTGATACAGCGCTTATGATAATCTATCAGCAGTGAAAACACACACACTTTCAAGTGTGGAAAGAGTTTTAAAATAAAAAAAGATACTCAAACATGTTCAGTATACTTACAAATGTTCAACTAATTTGAAGGTTAATTGTTAGCACATAAGCTACAGACAAGCAGAGCCATAGGAAACCAGCAAACGCAGAACATTAGGAATTGGTTCCTATAGGAACCAATGTTCTCACAGGGCCCTATGAATTTTTTTCCAAAAAGCATGTCTAATTAATTCAGATAATGAAACTCACAATATTAAACGTTAATTACATTTTCAAGGCCCCTATAAAATGTTTTATTTTTTTTCTCAAATTCAGTTTTATTTTTTAACAAATTCTGTTTTCCATTAATTTTCTGGATTCCTTTTCAATGGTTTCATTAAATATTAATAATAACAAGCATCTATAATTAATTTATTTTATTTAAAAAAAATAGTATTTAATTTCTTTCTTTTTCCAGAAATACTGTATTGTGTATGTATATTTTTCTGCTAAATAAATTCTGTTAAATCATTTTTCTGGTAAATATTGCTTTGAAAATAATGTTTTATTAAGAATTGTATTAGCAGTAATACTATCATTATATTAAGTATTTTTTCTGTCACTGTTACTTCAAGTTAAACCAAACTTTTACTGTGACCGGTTGCTGTGAAGATCTTTAATATGATGATAGTTCTTCTCAAAAGAAACGGTAAAATGCTCATGAAGTGACTCTCAGAGCAGTTATAGAGATTATGTTTATGTGTTCATTCACTCATATATTGAGGCGGCAGAGGCTGAAAACACAGCGAGCATCACAGGTGCTTCAGTACGTGTGTAGTTCGTATTTAAATGGTATGTTTGCGGCTTAATATTAACAAACACTAGTCCATATTGCATTTTGATTTAAGTGTACTGGCCTACTTTTGATATATCCATTCAAAATTTGGCAAATTCCATCCACGTTTCCATAGGGCCCTACATACGCCGACGTTAGGGAAATTTTTAAAGAAATTTTTAACTGGAAATTTTTTTTTATGACAACCTAAAAAGAACTTAAACTGAATAGTAAATAATGGCTAATTTTAGGTTTATGTTTTTCATAACCATAAATAAATCTTCCCACAAAAATACTAAGAGTTCACCTGAAAATTGCTGACGAGTCTTTGGAGGGCATCATTTTGGAGAGAGGGAGCAGTGCAAGTCTGGGGGAAGCTAGGAAACGGCTAATAATTGAATATAGCACCTTTCCATATCATGGCACATTCACTTGCTGTGTTCAAACAAGCCATGAACAAAGACAACATGATAGACCCAACACACAGCATCACAGTCGGATCCCCTGATCTTGAAGAGTTCAGAGAGACAGAGACCCCTGTCTGCCAACGAGCTTGGTAATTAGCACCACATGGAAGGATGCTGACCTTTCTATGCTGCAGGGCTGTCTGGATTTCAAGGTAAAACAAGCAGTGAGCCATCACAAAGTGTTTATCAGGACATTTATTCTTAGACCGTTCTTAAAGGTTACAAAACTGAGCCGTCAAACAGCATGTTCGTCACTTTCTTCCCTAAAACCAAACTGTGAGCAAGGAGAATTGCCACAAATAAAGAATCTTCATGAGATCAGGGAAATTTGGGATTGGTGTAGAGGAAGTGTAGCCAAACATCATAATCAACCAAGCTTACTTGAAGGTTGGAGTGGCTGAGCAACGTTAGCTAGGACAGCCATGCTGCAGCATGAAAATACAGAACATTTCCTTTATGTTACTCTATGGTTCTCATCTGTTTTTGGGAACAAATTCATGAACATTCTTTTCAGGTTTTATTTGTTTTTGAAAATAATGTAAACAGAACATTAAATAATTGTTCTCTAGTAACTTTCCCAGAACATTTACAGAGGTTAGAAAAGAATGACTGATCAGTGTTACAGATGAAAAAGCTGTAACCTCATACCTAGCCATCAATTGCAATTTTCAAGAGGTTTAGCTGTCTTTTAGCTGAATTGTCTAACAAGCTGTACTGTATAAAACGGAAATGCTAGTAAACTCTCCAAAAACATTGCATCACCTCAGAGAAGGTTATTCCAATCAATAATAAATGAAAAAACGGAAAGATGCATTTGGAGATGGAAAAAGTAGTATAATAGACTTTGGCCAGATGTGACCTAAAATCCTCCTAAGTACTTCAAATTCTTCCCAAGATGCTTGAGGCAAGCTTTTGAGAACTATTGCCTGAGGTACAACATGGTGTTAAACTAACCTTTGGTTAAAGGTCCTGAAAATACAATGTAGGAACAAACCTCACGTGGCTTGTCCAGATTTATCAAAGGTGAACATAGTCAAAGTCAACAAAGTCAATTTTCAAGCAAGTCAGGGACCGGTACCTTCTTGGCTCTGTTAAGGATAGCCTACGGAGCAAAAAGTCAATTGGGATTTGAAACATCTACCTGTATCTACATTTCTGACACTGCATTAATTTCATTCTCTGCCTCTTTTTCTCTTTAAATATTTATAATGCTAAGCCAGTCAGCTAAAGGCTTCAAACTAATAACCTAATGGTCCTGTTGCTGTGGCATGTTCCTCACCCAGGGGCTGTGGATATAACCACTCTGACATGTAAGAAATATGAATGATGCACAGCTTGTGAGATCCATTTCAGTGGCAGAGTCGGCGGCCTGTGAGATCTGTGAGCGCTAACAGGCTAAAACACACCCTGATGAGAGCAAGAAACAAGCTGACACAGATTAAAGTATTACACTACAAAGACAGCATCAATTACCAAAGGCCTCACCCAAAGACCTTAAAACCCCAAACACAAGAGCTGCTCACCACCCCTATGGCACTAATCAGGCTTTAATCAGACCTTAACTAATTACTGTTTCATCAGTGTATATCATGAGGAACAGCTAACAGCCTCTTTCCCCATTACATTTAAATAGGTCTGTTTTGGATACTACAACTCTGAACAATTTAAGGGCTGAAAACTCCTTACAGAACAAAGAGGTTCATTAAGGATGAAGGCAAGTGGATGGTGAATACTAAGTGATGGATGATCTAGGGGGGGAGAGGAGTAGTCACAAGACACTGAAGTTTGTTATTGCTCAATGTCATTCTAACAGCAAGAGGCTCCTTTTCAATTCATGAGTGTGAATTTGAACTGAATTGGCCACACAGGAAGTTAAATTGGAATTTTAATTGGAATGACAGGAAGAGGAATCTATCTCTTTAAATCTTCAACTACTGAGAACCCTAGTATGGCCCATGGCCTAGTATGCAAAGAGGAACTGTGAGAGGACAGGGATTGAGTAAGCTTGAGGAAAGTCTTAAACTGGAAAGCATTCTGGTCCCATCTCATATTTGGCTTTCTTCTCATAATACCCCCCCCTCTAAAACTTCAAGGGGTCTGACACGGCAAGCAATCTACCTGGGGAGAGACCCCAGAAGATCAAAGGTCTCTTCAACATACGAGGGCTCCGTCTCTGAGCGTACGAGCTGAGTATTCAGGGCAGAATACCACAGAAACCTGGGGAGCTATGGCACTTCCCCAGCTCCCAGCACTCATTCCAGAAACACTATAGAGAGGCTAATGCAGAGCTACCAGTAGAGGATGAGGAAGGATGGAGGGAAAAAACAGAGATAGTTGGACCGAGGAGATGAAAAGAGAGAGTGAGAAGTGATGGAGTAAATCAAGGTATGGTAGGGCACATCAAAGCTTGTTTTTAAATGCTCTTTTGCCGAAAGTTCTTCCAGAAAACTTCTAATGTAGACTTTTTGCAGATTCAATTCTCACATGTTCTAGTAATGACGTTTGTCACTTATGGCTTGTTTCTACTGAGCGGTACGGATCCACTTTTTGGGACCCTTGCGTTGGGGTACCTAGCACAGTAGTGCGGTTCCTTAGGGGTGGAGTTAGACTTACTGCAGAATGATGAATGGTTGACAGAATCGTCACTTGCATGTGCTACAACAGAATGAAGCATCTCCTTCACTCGTTCCGCCATGCTGCTCATGCATGTTGGGCTTGTTTACATCCAAGTGCACAAACACCAAAAAATATAAGTGCATTTTATAATTTTACATTTTCACACACAGAAGATGTCATGCTTTCTTCTTCTTGCAAGAATGACGTCAATTGCTTCTTTCCGGCATACACCATGCCTATCACGTAAGGGTACTACTGATGGTGGAAACGCAAGTCGGATCAAAGTGTACCGTCCCCACTCGTACCGTACTGTACTGACCCGTACCTCTTGGTGGAAACGAGCCATTAAATTCATGAGGACTAGGATGAAAATAGACCATTCAGAATTTAACTGAGAATGACTTTCACAATCCAAAGCAATTCCCAAATTTGAATTAAGCTGCAGAATTTTACTCTTTAATTTAAATTAATCCAAATTCAAAGAAATTTGTATAAAACTGTTGAATGGTAAAGCAAAGTTGTCAAATCTAAGTTTGTAAAAATAAAAAAACTTGAAGTTTATATGCCAGATAGAATAAAAGAATGATACAGAGAACTAGCACAATAATTACAATGATAGATGGAGCTACACACAGATCTACTGTATATACAGAATAACTGGCAGACATGATAGACCAATATATAGAACGGTAGACAGAACTATAGAGAGAATGACAGATAGAATGATCTAAGGGTAAAACGAGATCACAGGCCATACAGCCCAATCAAACTTTTGCCTGGGTAACCTTTCTCAGACAACTTCCTGACCTCTTCTCCTAGACTAAAAAAAATAAAAAATGTCGGCCGAAGGGAAACGAAGCAATGCAGCCTTACAGCAGCAGACACCTGGAGCGGGGTCACGTCCCTAACCTGCCATACTACAGAGATGCACTGCGGCAGCTCACTCGATTCTAATGACATTACCGAAGTGGTTTTGGCCATGCTGTGTGCTTCTGACATTTAAATTGACTCTGTAAATTGCATCGGCGTGACGCGGAATGAGACGAGCTATGGGCAGTATTGACTTCTCTGCAGCTAAGGAAGCTTCATTTAAAATTGGAGAGATCTCAGACTCCGCATGGTCAGGATGGATTCATATGTGCCATTTCCACCACACAAGGTGATCACAGACGCTACAGTTGTCACTTTGTAATCAAGCTGATTAATTATTATTAGGCCTGGAGGCAGTACGATGTCTAAAGTAATCAAACATGGGCAAAATTGCAAGTGCCTGATATTTACAGAGGCCAGTGATTATTATTCTTTTCTCTTTCTCTTAGCTTTTTTCCCTAGATTGTTCGCCACAGGCATGGAATGTCACAGTAAGCACTGATTTATAGATGCTATTATTTTACCCGTCCAAAGGATACTTGTAATGGCCACTATTAGTCAGTTATAGGTGTGTTTTAATGGCCTGATGTGGTTAAGCTGAATTCTCGGCTGTGCGCTGGAGTCTATGAAGATACGACAGCAGCCGCCGCAGTGTAATAACAGAGCAGCAGCCAGAGGGCTAGGTTTGACTGCGCCTGCACCGAGAGCAAAATGCCATAAAAACAGCAGTTTACCAGCAGGGCCGTGTGTAAACATTCATTCTCCTTAACTCACACACACATACATATACATTCAAGGAGACACACGCAGTGTGATTGAGAGCAGCAATCTTTATCTGCTCTGTTTTTCACTTCTCAGAATCTAAATTTATGAGCAGCTATGCGCAAACCTGGAGGCGTCGTAACTGCGGTGTGTTCGGAAAAATGATAATATTTACATGTGTGTATGTCTGCAGGATAAGCTATTACTAGGGTTTGTGTAGCTCCCAATGGGAGACAGTAACAAAGTATTTTTACTCTGTTCTTAAGTATTTTTCTTTCTTTTTTATTTTATTTTGGGAAACTTTTAGTTTTACTCCAACATGTTCCAAAGCATAATATATCTTGCTTGTGAAGAAATAAATCATGTTGCAGGGGCTAACAATCAAGCCAGTTCAAATCATCATGCCACAACATGATAAGACAACTAATGCCATTCGTCATCTTTATGGATGTAAAACATTTGAGTAGAAATTATTTATAATTTACCTGTATATTATTTTAAAGCTTGTTTTAAAAAAAAAAATCCAATACAATGTACAAATCAATCAGCCTAGCAAACACTATATAATACACAAACAAGACAAAATACTAAGACAAACACTAATATAATATAATATAATATAATATAGTATAATATAATATAATAAATAGCATGACTACTGCCAACATAGAAAAGGAATCTATTATTTTATTTACGCTTAAATAATTTTTATCATTTAAATGTATATAATTTTATTTTATTTCTCGACAAGGCTCAATAGGAAGCGTAAAAAAAAGAAAAACATAATGCATATTTTTATTTAATAAAATAGTACACTATTTTATTTATATTTATAAAAATATTAAATTACATGTATTTACAAAGTAAATACATGTATTTAAATAAAACGAGCATTAAAATATTTAATAAAAAAACCTGAAGGTGCAAGATGGCTATTCCATGGTTTAAAGGTAGTACCGGTTTCAGTTAACTTGACAAATGGTCTGATATATAGCCTAATACATTGTTGCCATGGGTGACATGAATATTAGGATGTCGCAATTAACCAATCAGAATCAAGTATTCCAGAGAACCTCGTAATGAACCAATCCCTGACTGACATTTACTGGCTGATTAATAATGTCAGACTTTAACCTATCTTATGTTCAAATGAAACACATGGTACTTTACCTCAAGTGCAATCTGTGTACCTCCTCCACCACTCATAAGTCCTAAAGCAGGTACACAGGTATGCACACACTCATACACACACCGTTCCAAAGATCTAGCTATGACAATACTAGACCAAAACACTTGAATGATGAGTAAAATGAGAAAAAGAGGGACGTTAAGTGCTCATTAAAGAATCTACAGGGTGAGACAGACAGTGGGAACTCAGCACTCTATGTGTTGCCGGAATCTGAGAGCGAGATAATTGGCCATTATGACAGTGGACGGCATGTCATTACCTTTTCATTAGCTGGCCTCCTCTCTTCCCAGGATTGCCCTGCACTACTGAGCAAGAAAAAGACGCCATTAACGTAATGTGGAATTAAGAGAGGCGAAGAAGAGCAGGACGGATAGGGCACGCACATACAGGCACACACACTCTACTCGCATACCCATCATTCTCTCCTTAAATGGAGCTGAGAGCGCGAGAGCAGAGTGACACCAATTTAAAATCTGCAGCGATCAAATGAGGAGAGGGATGGAGAAGGCACGTGTGTGGGTGGATTTGTGTATTCATTTCAGTGTATATGTGTGTCTGTTTTCACACAGACATTCTTACAAGCGTATCTCTCTCTGAAAATGCCATATGATGGAGTGAAACACAGCAGAACCCCTGGGAAATAGATAAAGAGGTGCACAAACAGATAAAGTTATGAGTTTTATGGGAAGGTTCAAAGATAGGCTGCTACAGTGTTGTCAAAACTCGTCTACGCCGACTTGGATCATGTATGTCAAGTCAATTTCCAAAACATTACTCACCAAAAGCATTTTGCAACCGACGCTCCAGAAGATGCAGTGAAATATGGGGTTCTGTTACATAAGGAATACTCGCTCACAACTTGTTGTTTAGTAAATGCGCTTTATCTAAACTGACTTAAAGTACACTAATTGCAATGTACGTCCCACTAGAGCAATCTAAGGTGGAAGACCTTGTTGAAAAGCACTACAGTACAAGGAATTTAGCTCCCAATTCAGCTTAATTTATGGCTCCCTACTACCTAAGATCAAATCTGCTATCATTGCATTTACAACCCAGATTCATAAACACTTGCTAGAATCATACATATGGAATACATACAAATGCCACATACAATTAGTGCTGTCAAAATTAGCGTGTTAACACAAGCGATTAATTTTTCCAAAATATTTTTCACAGTTAATGCAGGGACGGAGCTAGGGTTGATCACACCTCTCACAACTGCTGCTTCTTCTCTTTTTTCTTGACAAGAATTGCATTTACAGTATTTGTCGCCACCGATAGCCTAGTGGGCAAGTGCGCCAACATATAACGCCATTGCGTTATGGGCGTCCCGAGTTCAAATTCGTGCTTGAGGACCTTTTCTGATCCGGCCCCCCTCTCTCTCTCCCACATCGCTTCCTATCAGCTCTCCACTGCTGTATCACAATAAAGGCAAAACACTAACAATAAATCTAAAAAAAAAGAATTGTATTTATTTAGACGCAGAATGTCTTTACGATCACATCAAACAGGAGACGCACACTCCACTTCGCCTCAGTGACAGGCGCTAGTCAAATGAGCGCAGAAACTTTGTTGCTTCAACAAGATTTTATGTGAAATTGTTTCATTCTAAAAGTATATTTAAAAACTTCAATGTTAGGTGGGATTAATCGCGATCAATTGCGATTAATAAAAAAAAAATGTGCGATTAGGGTTTTTTTGTTTGTTTTTTTGATTGACAGCACTAATATAAATACATATATACGTACACATGTAATATGAAATGTGTAAATTCTCTAGCTGTTGTTTACAAGCAAGTTTTGCCTAATATGGCAGAAGCGCTGACATAACATGGTAATAAGCAACATTTGCTAATGTAGCATCTAGGTTTTCCATCTCTAGTCAGATCTCTACCCACATCCTGTTCACACATTCCTTGGAACATCTCACTAAACATCTCTATAAATAACCTTTTAATAGATGCAATTGATTGCTTTTTGTCATGACCAGGGGAGGCTTCTTATGGTTTGCTGGTGGAATAAACAATCAGTAGCACTCATTGTGTTCAGTAAATCGTGTGACTGTGAGGAGCATCATTAGGTTGTTCTGAATTAATGGGCACTGGTGAAGATGCTTATTGGGGGTCTAGATTAGACTGGAGTCCACACAGTCAAATTATAGCCCGATTATAGATTCAGTTTGGACAGGAAGTGTGCAGCAGAGGCTCAGAGCTGAGAGACGTACGGCTACGTTTAATTGGTCCCTGATGCAAACCAACTTTATGAAACGAAGAAAAGGAAGGAAGTGTGAAAGAGACAAGGGAAAAGAGAGGAAGACAGAAAAGAGAGAGGTCTCCAAACTAGAAGAAAACAACAAAAAGAAGCCGGGGGAAGAGTGCGGGTGAGCATGATTCCTCTCTAATGTCTTCTGCTGT